>BCGE01000001.1:2487877-2517670 GCA_001599155.1 Wickerhamia fluorescens | reverse complement strand
AAATATTTTAAATGATCCAGCATTTTCAACTATTGCTGGTGGTTCCACAAATTCTAAACAGTCTCCAAATGATTTAACCTTGTCATTTAATGCAGGTGGTTCCACAAATTCTAAAAAGTTCCCAAATGATTTAACCTTGTCAAGTAATGCTGATGGTTCCACAAATTCTAAACAATTCCCAAATGATTTAACCTTGTCAACATTAGTTGACAGTTCCAAAAATCCTAGAATAACTGGCTCATTAGTTGATGACACTATAGGTCATACACATATTTTGAATGATCCAGCCTTGTCAACTAATGCTGCTGGCTCCAGAAATTCTACACCGACTCCAAATGACTCAGTTTTATCAATTACTAACTCCAACTTACAAACTGATAATTCTGATAAAAGCTTTAACAGCTATAGAACTATAAGTACTAAACAGTTTTGGAATGACAGCATTACACGTGAAGATATTCTGACATCTCATTCAGAACAATTAGCTTTAAGCCTGAGTATTCCTAAAGAGAACTTAAAAGAAAAAATCACAGATCAAATCCATTTGTCAAAGCTAACTAGCTCTCCATCATCCAAATCACTCAAACCAACTATTATATCAACTAAGTCAAGCAGCCTTACATCGTCAAAATCAGAAGAGAACCCGACTAGCTCTCCATCAACTAAATCAAATAACACATCAACCAAACCAAGCAGCCTTTCATCATTAAAATCAGAAGAAAATCCAACCAAGTCTAAATCTATATCGACTTCTACTAAAAAAGAAGTAAAAAAACCATCAAATTATAAGAGAAGGTTATACATACCTTTTACAGAAGAAGAAGAAGGCTACACAGGGGATTTGTTTTCACCTATTTCTGGGAACGTGCCTCCAATTTTTCGAAATGGTAAAGTGCCAGTAACACTTGCTGAAAATGTCGAAAGCTATAATAAACCAGTCAGCACAAATAACTTCTACACTAATCTCTTGCTAGGAGCCCAAAAAAATATGATATGGACCAATCCTTATGGACTATCTTGGGTGAGAGATACTAATAATGGCTTTGCAGTCCAGCACACACCAAAAATATACTATGGTGATCCTGTAACTAGTGCCGGGGCAAAACAGTACTTTTATGGTCATCTTCACACGCATGAAATAATTTTCTCGGCTCAATATTTTAGCAATACAAACAACTACATGAAGGTGACTAATTTGAAGAGTAAGTCGGCCTTGGTAATCCTATCTAACAATCCAAGCTTTGAGAAAAACAGATTAGAAATGCCAATTGTTCCAGGTATGGGATTTGTTACCGGAATTTACAAAGGAAAGCTAAAAGTCAAGTTGGAATCCGCTAGTAAATTTAAGGAATTAAATGTAATGGATAGTGAGAAATTACTACCTACTACAAAAAAATATATTGCGAAGTTGGGCAATGGGCAGAAATGGATAATTTATGCTACCACGCCTAACAAAAATGATTTCAAATTATTACTTGAAAATGGCAAAATAATTGGTTCAGAATCAGTACATGGGCTTATTATACAAGTAGCATTGAATTCAGAGGCTTATAGCATGTTATACGATAGTGCTGCAGGTGCGTATGTTGTAGATGCTAAGGTTTCTGGCTCTGTTCTCAACGGTGTTGATGCTAAATATCTGATCAAATACACCGTAAACGGAAAATCAAAATCAGGGAAACCAATTGTTTTTGCTTTTCCTCATCAAGTTGAATCGTTTGATTCTGTCACCAAAAAGCTTAGCACAGGAATTACAATGAGAACAGTCACCAAAGGTTTCATGACAGGAGTTTTGAGCGATGTGCTTACAATGAAAGAGAAATTAGAGAGAAAAATTCAGTTTTTGCCCTGGCTGCAAAAGGTAAAGAACGGCTTGTCATACACACCTGAGCAATTGGTCTTGATAGGCAAGGTAGCCAACAAAGAGATGCATGATGATATTTTAAGTGTCGTGAAAAGCGCCAATACTTATTTTGCGGGAAAAGCTCTTGATCGATATGCTTATATTTTACTAGTGTTGAGTGAAATTTTGCCTGGTCAAAATAAAGCTACCATAGCTGTATTGGAAAAATTAAAAGAAGCGTTTAATTTATTCTTTACCAACTCACAACTTTATCCTATATATTACGATACCAGGTTTAAGGGAATTGCTCCGAAAGTTAGTAATGTATATGCCGATGATTTTGGGTCTGGGTTATACAACGACCATCATTTTCACTATGGTTATCTTATCCATGCAGCTGCAGTTGTGGCTTTCGTTGACAAGAAAAAGGGTACTGGTAAATGGGCTGAAGAACACAAAGACTTTATCAATACATTGATAAAAGATGTTTCCAATCCGGATGAAAGCGATACCAAATTTCCCGTGTTCAGACTGTTTGACTGGTTTTCTGGTCATTCTTGGTCGGGTGGATTGAAAGAAGTAGCAGATGGTAAAGACCAAGAGTCCTCGTCAGAAGACTACAATTTTGCGTACGCAATGAAATTATGGGGTAAGGTAATTGGCGACAAATCAATGGAGCACAGAGGAGACTTGATGTTAGCAGTACTGGCAAGGTCAATGAATTTGTATTATTTATTGCGATCTAACAACCAAATTCAGCCTAAATTGTATCTTGCTAATAAAGTTGTCGGAATATTGTTCGAAAATAAATGTGACTATGCTACTTGGTTTGGAAACAACCCAGAATTCATACATGGAATTCAAATGTTGCCTATTACTCCAGCGTCAGCCTTAGTAAGAAGAGCAGGTTTTGTTGAGGAAGAGTGGAGAACAAGGGTCTCAACATATGAGAAGCTGATGCTGCTACCTTGGCGTAGTATCCACTATATCAACAAAGCGTTGTTTGACCCTGAAAGCTCTTATGAATTCTACTCAAATCCTAATTGGGACGATGCTAATTTAGATGGTGGACAGAGTAGAACCTGGGGTCTAGCGTTCTCGGGCGGAATGTTAGATTAAAATAGTTTAATTACTTTAAAGACACAATCGTGTATCTATATAGTGTTTTGTTTAATAATTTTGCAGCTAAATAACCCTATTTGCACGTGATAGTTACCAATTCCGGTAACATTTTGATCAACTGAAAAGTTCCGCCAACGAAGTTAAAGAACTTCCTTTAACAGTCCCTAACAGCCAAGTAAGAATGTTTTCATTTGCAAAGAAGTTAGTGAATAGACTTGAAGGCTCCAGCACTAATTTTGACTCGAGCTCAAATGACTCTTATTTTAAAAATGCTTTACAATTGAACAATAAAGGTTATGCTTTACGGGTGTTGAAAGTTGTACCTAATTCTAGTGCTCATCAGCTTGGGTTTGAGTCCTGGTTCGACTATATAATACGTGTCAATGGCCATGAATTACCCATGTTGTATCCTTCGTTGTCTGCTTACTCCTACAATATCAATGATGACGGTACCGTGAATTATGGGGGTAACACTACTGAACAACAAGCTGGACTGATTGACTTGGACTTATTACAACAGGAATTCGCTACACTTGCAAAAAATAAAAGGCCATTAATGGTAGATGTATGGAATGCTAAGGGCGGTATTATTAGGCAAATACAAATTCCTCTTGATCCGCCACAAGATAACGCGACGAGTTCAAATGGCAGAACCGAAATCAATTTGTTTGCTAATTTGTTCACACAAGTGGGATTAACTGTACAGTCACTGCATTTAAACTCGGCTACATATGTGTGGAGAATTTTAAATACTCACCAAGGCTCTCCTGCATTCGTATCACAGTTGGCGCCATATTCAGACTACATTATCGGCTGCGATTCGGCATATGATGAAGATGAAAATGGTAAAGGCATGCTTTCTATCGGTGGAGAAGCATTATTGTCGCGAGTTGTTCTGAAATACTATAACTATCACTACTCTATTGAGCAACAAGACGGAATTCCTATTACATTTTATGTTTACAACCATGATTATGACGTATTGCGGCCAGTCACAGTTAATCTTTCTCGTTCTTGGGATACCGGACATAATAGGGGTATATTGGGATGTGATGTTGGTTACGGTTTATTACATAGAATTCCCGAAGTAGTTGGAAAGTTTGAGAATAACACAATTATTGAAGATGTATTGTTTGAAAATACGCAAAATTTTGGATACAATACACAAGGTTCTACCCAAAGTGCTACGCCGCCGATTACTTCATCTGAAGTTATAAATCCCATGACGAGTGCGCCACCCCCATTTGTCCCACAATCCATCTCACCACCAACAAACACTGTCCCATCATTGCCAGGTTCTGCAGTTCCGAAAAAAAAGAAGCATATTAATACTGCTGCCTTGGATGGCTTGAGTGATTTCATGAATGAAGAGCTCGCGAGATCTAAAGAATTAGACATATCTTCACAAACTATAACCCCAGATCTAGTATCTACTCCACCGCCGCCTCCACCCCCCAAAGCTGTTTGATTGTGTATAAAAATTAATTAATTAATAAACATTCTTATAAAACAAAAAACTAAAGTTTTGAAAAAAAAATATGCCCACTGTCGGAATCGAACCGACGATCGCTCCATTACGAGTGGAGCGCCTTACCACTGGGCCAAGCGGGCATTATTCGTAAAAAATGTTTGGGGTATTTTTAAGTATAGCTTATTAAATTAGATACTCACCAAAATTATATAGTTGTACTTGTAATAAACCTTAGAGATTAAGTCAAAAAACTTATAACTAAATTTTAAACTAAATTTTTAAGAAAAAGCTTACCTTTGGATATAAAGATAAAACAAATATTCCTAAAATGTGTTTTTACTTCAACAAGCCAGTTGGAAAAGAAAATAATGAAAACATTAATCTTCTCACTTTCAGGGACCTAATATTATTCATAATTTAAAAAAAAATTCTGAACGTAACTTAGCTTAGTTTACGAATTGAATGGTTTACTCGATAAAAAAATTTCAAATAACGGGTTTGTAATAAACACAAATTTTAAATGTTTCTTTGGTTTGATAAGTTCAAATAACGAGTAATTGTAAATAAAAGTTTGATAATTATGGAAGAAGTATGCAAACCCACCATCTGCTTTTTATTTTATTATTCTTTGCTTTAGAACACTATTAGACTATATTTGGACTAAAAAAACTAAAGCCAATAATCAGCTTGACACTTAGCTTATTTAAAGACCAGTTTTGTATGAATTTTTCTAGTTGAATACTATAGTTTAAATAATATTTATTTGGGCGCTTGTAGCGAAATTGATTAAAAAAATCAATCGCCCAATATATTCTAGTATCTTTAGAATCTCTAAAATCACAGAAAAAGTAATCCAATGCTTGTTAGATACACTTCAAGATGAATTATAATAACTCTCAGTTTTATCTACAAAACATGTTTTAAATTTGAAAAAACATGTAAAATAGAAGTTGATTTTTACAACTCTCTCTCTCTTTAAATTAAACAGTATAACAAAAAAGAAAAATAATTAGAAAAATCCCTACCCTTAGATTTTGATAGTCACTATTGCAAGTGAAGTGATTTTACATTGTGGATATATAATTTCTATATTCTATAGTCTGGCAAAATTCACATCCTATTGTACTAAATTGATGGCTATCATAATAAAATTAGTTTAGTATAATAAGATAAAGAAGCGAAAGAAAGAAGATGAAAAAACCAAAAGCCCCTCATACATTTATGTATTCTTGAAAAAAATGTTCTTGTAACCATATCATTGCCATTCTAGCATTTAGTAAAGTCTATAAAAGCTAGATACTAAGAGATAACTTTTTGTAATTTTATGAATGCCCGAAAGACAGATTATAGTAAGCTCAATACCTGTTGTTTGGCAACTTGAACCTTGGTTTCTTTTTTTGAAAGAGTGTATCTATATGTATATTTCATACTAAAAGTTTTAATATAAGTTGGATTGTGTAGTTACACACAACTAGTGGATAAAGTTAATTATATACTCAATTAAAAATTACAAGCACAGATTAGAAAGTTGGTATTTAATTGTTTTAGGGCAGTAATTTGGATCACACCCTTAAAAGCCTAAATATAGATATTGAACTAGGGAGAGGTTACAAGATATAAAGAGTTTTCTTCTTTCTTATTCTGATTTACTTTTGTGATTCATTCTATATAGTCAATAAATAATTTATAAATTTAGGCTTTAATCATTTTGCTACCGGGGTTTACTATTTTTTTGATACAGGAATCCTAACAGACTTTAGATATTTCTAATTTTTTTTAATTTTCCAACAGAAATAAACACAAACACAATACTAAAGTCCTTAAATAATGTGGAATATGGTATCAAGGTGCGTCCTGTCTAAAAAGATTAATTTTAATTAAAGCGAGAATGTTTTATAGAAGGGAAAACATGCTACTGATTTTATTACTCGTTGACAACAGATGTGTTTTCTTGATCGCATATTTTACAGGCAATGTATGGTCTACTTGCTAGTACATTAAAATACGAAAATAAAAATGGTTGGTTTTTAGTTAAACCAATAGTGCAATAAGATGTATATATCTTTGAACAATTTTACCAAATACTAAAATGTTTGCAACTGCTGCTAAGGTGTTTAAATTTGAATAAGTATCACTAAAGTGTAAAAAGATTTAAACCCACCAGTTACTTTTTATTCACTGCTTGTTATTTAGCAAAACTTCTACCAAATAAGACAGTCCAATATACAAAATTAGTCAAAATGAGCCAAATAAAATGATTATAATATCGTTGTTTTATTATAGATACAATATACGTTTTTGCTTTATTTGCGTAAATCAATAAACGAATCAATCGGAGAACTTATAATTATCATAATGAAACAACTGTGACTCCGTGATTCTGTTTTGTGCCCGATGTCTACTAATTTGTTAATTTATTACCTGTAGATATTTTCACCTCAATATAATATTTATGAGAGTGACGTGTCTTGACACTATTAATTTTTGCAGCATTTGTAACTACATTAACACCATCAATTTTTTCTTAACGAGGCTATACCATAGCTACTATAATCTTTTTAGATGTCTTTAAGACAAAAAAGTATACTAAATAGCACCGAAGAAGCTCAACTGTTCTTTCTCTGGCTAATATGTGTGATTTAGTGGACTAATCTTACACAGAGGTGATTTAGACTTTAAAGTTAGAGCAGCTTTATGCGCGGAAAGAGATCATTTACAAAAAGAGTATGGGTGTAAAACATACAAATATACTAGTTATATTTCTTTCTAAGCTGTGTTACGATGGCAACTAATTTTCTTTTTGACAACGTCGGCTGAAATCAAACATTAATATAGGTCCCTCAAGCCCAAACTTAAGTATAAACTTTATGAGTGGATCTTCAATTATTCAAAAGTTGATGTCTAACAGTGAAAACACAATTATCGCCTTTCAGCTTCTAATTGTGTTATCTAGTACTTAGCTACACAAGAGTCTTAGAGCCTTATGTTAGCCAAAAGTGCTATGAGGATCAGATAGCTCATAGACTCCAATCATGCAAGATGGATTTAGCGCGTCTTTTCCTAATTTGGAAATAAACTAGATCGTGGGATTTTTGACAATTCGCTATGTAATCTGCTTATTTTATTGAGCCGTACAGTAATAAAACCCCAAATTGGTAAAATAGGGGTGCACATACACAACTTGGTGTAATCATAGTAATTTTACAAGAGCCAAAGAACTGCAAAATAAAATCGCTAATCATTCAACCTGGTATCATTTGCTTCGCCCGATTAACAATGAGATAGAGGCTGGTGTGGGTGGTGTAGGGGCAAAAACGAAAGGAAAAAAAAGGTGCAATACGGAACAGAAATTTCCAGCATGATTGTAATGAATTACATATGTGTTGATAACACCAGCTAACTCGGTTTTTATTGAAATTCTCCACCATTTTCCGTTGACAAGAGCTTGACCGTAAACCCGGTGGGTTTTGCCGGACCAGCAAAACCTAGCCAATACTTAAATTTACAGAGACCTGCATATAAAGGAGACGCGTCTCAAACGGTCTCTGCGCAACAGATTTTTCACAATGTCATATTTTCCAAATTATTGCCCAGAAGGTAAGATTTGTTGCATCAAGTCTTATTGAGCTCAACACCCACCCCTTAAACACTGTGTCTGTGAGCTCTGTTTCCATATTTCTAATTTGAAATAAATCAGCGACATCAAAAGTGGGTGAATTTAGTAACACCCAACACTCCTTCACAAACCTTGCTTGAGACGCCAGTGCATGGCTTTCTATTGAAACATGTCCTCGTCGCATCTCGAATCTAATGTGTACCGAGCAACGTATTCTAGTGTATGTTTGAATGTTTTTGAAAAAACACATGTCTCGTTTACCGGCCTTTACTAACCAATTATTATAGATCGAAGTGTATGAGTGTTTGGTCAACGACTCGCCCATTATGCGGCGATGCAAAGATGACTGGGTTAACGCAACTCAAATTCTTAAGTGCTGCAACTTTCCCAAGGCAAAGCGTACCAAAATTTTGGAAAAGGGCGTACAGCAAGGATTACACGAGAAGGTACAAGGTGGGTTTGGAAGATTTCAGGGTACATGGATTCCATTGCAAGATGCTATAAATTTGGCTGCTACTTATGGATTGCCAGCAGAGCTGGCGCCAGTGCTTTACTTGGACCCTTCCGATCCACATTTGAACATCCCAGTCAAAGCTAAAGCTGCCCCCAAAGAGCCGACACCAATAAAACGAAAATATGTCAAAAAAAACAAAGTTTTAGGAGACACACCTACTAAAAAGTACAAGACAGGCAAGAAGGCTGCAGCACAAGCGGCAGCAGAAGCTCAAGCAGCAGCAGAGGCGCAGGCAGCTCACGCGGCACAGAGTCAATTGGTAGGAAACCAAGCAGATTATATCAGTGATTTGTCACGTCCAGGCTCTTTTATCAATTCTCAGATGCCAACATCCCAACAACAACTTAACATTCAGCATCAGCTTCCACAATTACAGCTGTTTCAGATACAACAAAATGCCATAAAGCTGCCACAGGATCAGCACTTTCCGCCAGTGTTTGCACAAACTGAATTTATGAACAGAGGGCAACAAGGAATGATAAAGCCGGGTGTGCAGGGTCACATTCAAACTTTTACTTCTCATAATCAAGCGGTACAAAATGAATTTCAAAGTTACCAAGCGCAATTCCAGAGACTCCAGCAGCAACAACAGCAACAGCAACAGCAGCAGCAACAGCAACAGCAACATCAGCAGCAGCAGCAGCAGCAGCAGCAACATCAGCAACAGCAACATATACCTCAACCAAACATGTTTCAGTCTGTACAATATGTACAGTCTAATGCACCTCTAAACACTAATGGATTTCACCAGAGTACTAAACTGATATCTCAGTCTACTAATGAAACTAATTGGTCACAAGAGGACTTGTCTAAACCACATTTAAAAGACAGCGATACTTCTATTTCCTCATGCGAAGGACCATCCCAGTTGGAAAAGTCTAGATACAGTGAGAATAATAGTCCAGGAAACACACAAGAAGATCCCTCATATGCAGCTCAGCTACTAAAGTTTTTTAGCGACGATAGCTTGGAAATCCCCTATTTTGTATACAATCCGCCCTATGACTTTAATGTTAACGAAGCGATAGATGACGAGGGGCATACTGCATTACACTGGGCTGCATCTATCGGTAACTATCAAATGATTCACTTGTTGTTATCAAAAGGAGCTAACCCTTTAGTGGTCAACAACTTTGGTCTTAACCCATTATCAAAATTAATTTCCTTCAATAATTGTTACGAATTGAAAAATTTTGAGAAGGTATTGGACGATTTAGAGTTATGTCTTATCAATACCGATATTAACGGAAGAACCCCTTTGCATTATTTGAGTCAGTTTACTAAGGTCAAAACAAAATTCGAAAGTTTGAGTTATTACCTTACAGCTATATTAAACAAGTTGACAATTTTAAACAATCAGAACCCCAGTTCACAAGTTAACTTGTTAAAGAATGTACTTGACCATCAAGATGTAAATGGTGATACTTGCTTACATTTAGCGGCTGTAGCAGGCTGTAAAGAGTTTGCCACAACCTTGTTACATTATGGGGCAAGAGACGATCTTGAAAATATACACAAGGAAACTGCAAGTATATTAATTACTCATTTCAATCTTATTCCAAACTATGGCCACAACCAATTACAGTCAGCTCAAGAAACTAACAAACAACTTCAGCCCTCAAAAATGCCAGCTGTACAGAGCCACCAAAATCATCATGGCCAACAACAAATATCCGAACAAGCATCTGTTTCAAGTTTTCAAATGCAGAATAACCAGAGAGACCCATCCTATCTGGTTTTGACCACTCCAGTACAGCCACATGGTAATTCGGCAGAAACCCCTGATACTCAAAGAACCACAATACAGATTGACGATATGGAAGAAGATGAGCAGGCTTGTGCCAGGGTCAGCAAGACTCAATTGGATAATTTGATGAAGGTGGAAGACAACAAAGAGAATATTTTTATAGAAAGTTCAAATCCAAAGAAGAACGACATGGTTTCTACTCCTGTTCAACGTTCTTCACAAATGATCAACCCAGCATCTTCTGTACCAAGCAGTCAGCGCCTTGCGGTAATAAGTGAGAGGACAGCCGAGAGCACCCCTATCCGGGACGAAGGAAAACTCTCTAATTCTCACAACATATCTCACAAACCTTACAATCCTCGGCCGCCAAAACTAGATGAGAATGGTGTTATTGTCGCTGATGAATCCAGGTCTCAGGAAACATCACCAAAAATAAGTAAATTGCTGATGCTTGATTTATCATCAATGATAAATGGTATGATTAATTCATTAGGCGATTCTTATGCACATGAAATGTCTAAATTAGAATGTGAAGTTGCAGAACTTTATAACCAAACTCATCAAAAGGAAAAAATGAATAAAAAGTCTCTTCAGAATATGAAAAAGATGTTAAGTAAATCAGGAATCAGTGATGCAAATAGCTTTGATGAAAGAAAAGAGGCATTGTCTAACGAAATTTGTAATTACAAGCAAGACTTGGAACACAAAGAATCGCAGTTACAAAAAACCCTAACCAAGAACCTCAATTCAGAAGTTAAACTCACTGTCCAGGAATCAGAAACTAAAGCTGATAAAGACGAGGAATCTAATGACAATGATGAAAAGTTTAACTGTGCCGTTGAGTTAACAAAATTACAATTAAAAAGTGGAGAGTTGGTGCTGGAATACACCAAAAGCATAAAAGACTATGGCATCGATAGTAAAATGTACAAATACCGCAAGTTAATCAGTCTTAGTTGTGGATTAAAGGTTGAAGAAATAGACAGCTTGATTGATGGTATTGAAGAGTCATTAGTGGAGACTATGACATTGGTTTAGACCTTTATTTTTTTTTTGACACTTCGTGCAACCTATATTTTGGGTTACATCATTTACTCTTTTGTATTTTTAACAATAAACTTTGCCATATGGGGCAGAGATCATTCATGTCTTTGTAGATGTAAGGATACGATGTTGGATGGGGGAGGTCGTGTTATAATCATAATTCTGTAAATATTATAAGTTACTTTATTTTGACCAAAAAAAACCTTAATGGTAGACACAAGTTAGAGTAGTCGTGACAACAGTATGGGAAAGTACTATAAGAAACTGAAGTTAAGGCAGTACACAGGTAATACTGATAGCAATATAGTACCACGTACAAAATATGAAACTACACCAGCATCACTACGTAATTTTCCGTCATCAATTATTAATGGTGTAACTGCCGAAGGAGGGTTATTCTCATTGACATTTAAATCAATAAATTGCATGGAGTTGGTGGAAAATTTAGAGATGATACGCGACTTATTGGTTAGAAGAAACAAGGAACCCAAGTTTGCAAAGGTTTGCGATCCAAAGCTCGCTAGTAAGATCATGGAATCATTTCAAGCTGAAGATTCGAAGCCAGAAAAGCAATTAAACAACCACGGTAAGGCTATCAGTGCACTTCAAGCCAAGCTTCAACATGCTATAGAAAACAAAACAGCAATACCTCAATTTACTGAAGAATTACAACAGCTGTATGAATCACAAAACCCAAACAAGACTTTAAACTTTAGTGATAAATTGTATACGGTTCTTCACGATGTTAAGATTCCAGGAATCAAAGTCGACACTTCTGAAGATGTTCCAAACCCAAATTTAAATACATATAACGAAGAAGGGTCTATTGTGATGCCAGCCGCCCAACCAAGTGTTGCCACGGGTGTAATAATACTGGACAGTCCCTCCGATATTCCAGATATGCAACCTATAATTGATACACTGTATACTGGGCTTGGAGAAACACCAGATACTACAATTCCTGGGCTCGAAAACCCGGGTTTCTAATTTTACACTTGGTCAGAACCATAAAAAATGTACATTATTACTTGATTTACTCTAATCCACCCAAGACCATAGTCTTAATAACCATGTAATCGTCTACACCGTACTTTGATCCCTCTCTACCAAAGCCCGATTGATCGATACCACCAAAAGGAAGCGCAGCTTCTGAAATAGCACCAGTATTAACTCCGATCATACCTACGTTTAGAGATTCGGCTGCATTGAATATCCTTTTAATATCACTCGAGAAAAAGTAGCCAGCCAAACCAACATCTGTATCGTTGGCTATAGAAATTGCTTCTTCATCAGAGCTAAATTTGATCAAAGGCGCGACTGGACCAAAAGTTTCTTCTTGACTAATTAGCATATCGCTAGTGACATTGCCCAAAATTGTCAATTCATGAAAGTTTTCCCCTAAGTCTTGACGCTTGTTTCCTCCCAACAATACTTTTGCTCCTTTGGCAACTGCATCTTCAATATGCGAGCGGACTTTTTCCATAGAACGCCCATGAATTAAAGGTCCATGGGTTACTCCCTTCTCCATGCCATTTCCCAAGTTGCTCAGTTTCATTGCCTCAACAAACTTTTCCGCAAAGGTATCATATAAGGACTCGTGAACCAAAATCCTATTTGCACAAACGCATGTTTGCCCAGAGGACCTGAATTTCGATGCGACAGCACCTGCCACAGCCTTTTCAACATTGGCATCATCGAATACAATGAATGGCGCGTTTCCGCCGAGTTCAAAAGACAATTTCTTAAGAGTGGAGGCTGATTGTTTCATTAAAATCCGACCAACATTGGTAGAGCCGGTAAATGAAACTTTTTTGACTAAAGGGTGTTCGCAAACTAGCTTACCGATCGCTGCCGAGTCTTCTGACGGCAATACGTTGATCGTTCCCAGTGGGAAGCCAGCTTTTTCAGCCAAATAAGCTAGCAGAAGAGCCAGGAGAGGTGTCTCTGATGCAGGCTTGATTATAGAAGTACATCCAGCTGCTGTTGCTGCAGCTAGCTTTCGCGCAATCATGGCAGATGGGAAATTCCATGGAGTCAAGATCCCACAAACACCAATAGGTTGCTTCATGGTAATAATGCGGGCATTAGGCAGAGCGGAAGGCACAAGGTCACCACTATTTGCTCGTGGCGCTTCTTCGGCAAACCATTGGAAAAAGGACGCAGAGTACAAGACTTCTCCAAGAGCATCTGCATAAGGTTTCCCGTTTTCAAGCACAATAAGCTTTGCCAAATCTTCTTTGTTTTCGATCATCAACTTGTAAATATTCATCAACAATTCGCTGCGATATCTGCCAGTAGTGCGTTTGAACGATTCAAACAGAGAATTTGCAGCCTCAATTGCAGCCTCATAATCATCACCGGACATTGAGCTTACGCGCGCAACCTTTGCATCATCTTTTGGTGACAAAGCTGGGTTGTTAACAATAAATGATTTTGACTCGCTTCCATCTTTCCATTGTCCATTGATGTAGCCTTGGGTTTTTAAAAGAGCTGGATTTTTGAACCCATGGAGCACAGAGGTGGAGTAGCCAGTAGTGTATAGTCTAGCGAATCGCAACATAGTAATGCTCCAAAGTCGCTTTAGCTTGACGAAAATTGTAAATCTTAGTGATTGCTTTGGAAATGTTAGATTTGAGCATTCCCTTCCTAAAACGGTGATTGGTTGAGATTAATGTCTATTGAACATCAATAGCATTTAGCGATTTGCAACCAAAAAGTGCGTGTTTCAAGCTGCCGTAGACTTGCTGGTAGGTGGAGCAGCAGCAGAGAGTCTGTTCTTGCGTTTCTCTATAAGTTTTGTTGGATTTTGAGCAAAGTAGCATTTTTTGTCAATTTCAGTGCTTTCATCGCGGGTAGTTTCGGGAATCTGTTTGGCAATACGGATACACTTTCGTATGGTACGTACGAGAATTTCGAATTGTTCACGCAGAGGGTCTTTAACCTCGTCTCCTGGTTTGTTCTCTTCGTCAATAGCATTGGCACTTTCAGCTTCAGTTTCATCTTTTATAGTAGTATCTTCTTTCTTGATGCTAGTGCTGTTACCAGAGTCCTCTGGATCTTCCTTCTTCTTATCATCGGCGAGAAACTTGCGCTTCAAGTAGCGATCGGTGATCCGCTTCTCGGTATCGTACATTGCTGCTAATGCAATTTGTGGTGGGGTGAACAAGAACGAAACATCACTTTGTAAAGCGTAGTCATTGAGCCATTTCTTAGCCTTATCGTACAAGGCGCCTAGCGTGTCAAGACTCACGTCGTACATCAACGGCAGCGGATGTAAGAGAACTGCCTGGAAATCAAGGAAGAACCCATAGAGTGGACGGTATGGATGGTGGACCAAAAGCGTGAATTGCAAGCTCTGAAGCACCAAGAACTCAAGGTCCAAAATGTCCTTTGGCTGGGTGTTGCGTAGCGCCTTAGCAAACGATTCAATCAGCAAGAAGTGGTTCTCTGACTTGGCGGCTAGAAACACACACGTATACAATATGTTCTTTGGACGCCATTCCATGGCCAGGTTGATGAGATAGAACTTCTTAAAGAACGAGACTGCCGTGGCTTTGACCTGTGTCAGCATCTTGAAGTAGGTACAAGTCTGAATCACATTTTTGCAATAAAAGGCCAAGTACCTCATCTCCTCTTCATAGGTTGGCAAATCAAGCAACTGCTTCTCCAGAAGCTCTGGAGTCGAGTCGAACAACTCTGGAGAGCCTTCGCGGCACTTTCCATATGCTTCCTTAAACTTCTGCTCGCTGCGAAGACGCCCACGCTCGTGAGAAGCACGGCGAGTCTCTTCCAATGACTGCTGCGTATACGACCAGAGCCGATACTGACTCAGGCGGCGGTACAAGTCGTCATCGCTCACACGCTGTTTAGCGGGTATTTCAGCCTTACTAGAAGGCTCAGCAGAGGGTTCAGCAGCCATAGTGGTTAAAGAGTGAAGAATATGTTTTTTTACCTATATCTGATGAGCATGGCTTCGTATGATATTTTGAATGTAGTCGCAAGTGTAAGGAAGTAAGAGGGAACCGAGAGAGAACTACGATGGTTACGACTTGTGGAATAAAGAATGGCTGCTATAAGTACTGAGGATTTGTGCGCATATATTTAGCGAGTCTCTTGGTGGTGCTCTTGATGAATCATGAATGACGATCACTGGTTTCATGGTGGGATCAAGACGACGGAAAGAATGGCATAAAGCATAAAAATGACAAGGAAACTGCTTGTATTTGGGAGAGCTGGTGGCTAAAAAGTGTTTGGCGATTTTATATTCAATAGAATTGAGTTGTAGGTGTTTTTGAATTGGTGATCAGCTCATCTGTCTTTGCAGAGGAAATCTGGACTTAAAGAACTCATTTCGTATATGGTGTAATATCTGGCAGGCATTTTGTCAGTCCAGGGTTAGGCAAAATAGCGAGTTAGCATTTCAAGACTTGCCAACCTTTTAGAGGCGAGCATTTAAATTAATAATTGCCGTTAATTAACACGAGGCGAGGGTTTTTGAAGCGGAAGGTAAAGGAGTTCTTATAACCATTCTCTGTATCAATTTCTCTGAGCAATTGAAGCAGCTATTTCTGCTACTATTCAATCAACATTGCACATTGTTTTCTTGAACCCTCGCTGATCGTCAACCTTCAATAGCATCTTCCTACAAGTTGTAAAGCACAATTCATCAATCACAATTCATAAACCCGAAACCTTCAACTCTTCATATATTGAAGCTCCAAACAGCTACTTATGACAAAAGTCGCATTTCAAAACCAAAGCCCTATCCTAGGTACGTAAATCATTAACGTAAGTAAACCATCAATCCTACAAGTCAAGGGTCCCTGCGGGGTCTTCATCGCTTGATAAGCTTCCTACATCACTAAGCTCGTCTTCGTCAGAATTGTCGCCGGCGTCATTCTGCTGGGAGGGTTCGATAGAAACATTATTCGCATACAGCTGCACGTACAGCTTTACTACCAGGTTGTACTTGGACTCGTCTTTCGTCATCAAGTTCAGAGCCTCGGTGTTGAGCGGGTCACTGGGGTTGGCGTACCGGAGCAAGTGAGGCAAAAAGTTCTCAAACACGTTCAAGAGCCCAAACATTGGCAGCCATGTCTGGTTGATAACATCCAAACAAACCAGTCCCGACACCTCGTCAATGTTGGGATGGTAAATCTTGTTGGTAAACCCAATAGACGGCAGCTTCAAAGGGTACTGGTCTGGCAATTCCACACGTACCCGCCAAGTTCCGCCACTATATGGGGTGTCCAGGGGACCATGGAAAAGGACAAAAAATTGCTGCATCAGGTCCTCAATCAAAGTCACTTCGTGGTCACTCATCATGAGCTCCATCACATCCTTCTCAATACGTCGTTTAGGTGAACTCATCACAGCTTTATGGCTTTTCTTTAATTACTTCAATTTTAAGTTAGGTGGCGGGGCCTATTCTCACTTCAAACTACAACAAAATAGCATCACGTGAATTTCTTTAAAACTATGAAATTCCCTAAATACTGGCAACAACAGCAGCAAAGCAACAATGAAGCTATAGCAATAGAGAGCATTTGGTGTAGTTGCTTGTATTGCTATTGATAGCGCAAACAGTTGATTGTCATGGAAATTTTAGCAGTCTGGTTGATGGTTGCAAGGTAGGCAGATTTGTTTTGAGATAAAATTTCCAGTAATGCTTGTCGAAGACATTGGCGGACTTGGTAGGCATATAACAGTCAAGAGTGGTCTCTTGGAGAGACCTGCGCGATCCGAGGAAGCGCCGGGAAATATATTCGAAGAAAAATTGATGAGGTATCGGAGAGGCACCGAAGAGACTGAAAAGAAACTAGAAGAAACACCTTCATAATTAAGTCTGAAAAAGTATGGTGTCTTATCATATAAGTACATCTTTATGAGAAGTTTTTTGATTTGGATAATGTTGGTAGTGAGGATGTTTAAAACTTTTTCCTAGTCAATTACTTGATTTCCCGTTAGATGGCTGAATAGTTATTTTTTAACATTGATACTTTTGATAAAGGAAGCTCAGTAATAAAGTTTTGGTGAATTCTTTAATAATATAATATTGAGACCCAGCAATATTAGAATCCAGTAAAGCTAAACATCAAATGATGTTTATTCTCCAATAATGTTAAATATCAAATAGCCTTTGAACATCCAATGTTAAATATCAAATAATAAAATATTTTGGTAAGTTCTTGCTCAGCAAAATCATTTATTATCAGTACAGACCAATGGTTATTCATTCAATTCTCACCGTTCATCTCATTATCATTTCCAACCATCAGTTGAAGATTTAAAGCATCTTCATTCCTCTGTATTGCTTTTCTTGACCACAATTTTGGTATTCTACTCTGCTTACACAGGTACTCGTGCTAACAAATGTTCACATTGCGCAAAAGTTGTTTCCACCTTTTTCGTATGCATTTGTATCACTATAATGTCCAAATATGTCCAGCATTTATCTTCAAGAATTGAATTTCTTACCACAATGCCCACCTTTTCAGCAACCGTATAACAGCTCCAAATTGCACCTTTCTCCACAAAAAGGAGCTAACCAGATCCACGCCGATAATCACTTGCCTCACAAATGCATCCCTCCACGGGCGTCATCGGCTAGGCCAATAAGAACTGTCATTCTCTTCACTATGTTATCGGACCATACGTGCCATTGTCGATCTCACGGCGGATGGTAGCAAACACTTCTCGCTTATCACTATCCAACAGAGCAATCTCTGCATCCAGTAACGCTCTGACATCTCGCAAAAGTTTCGCATGGTCCAATGTTACCTCGCGAAGTGGCGGCTGTTTTTTGTTAAGAGTCAATTCTATCAAGTCGCGATTTGAGGTGTTGGAGAGTAGACTGAGTTCAACTAACGCATGCGCAAGCTGCGGAAACTGCTCCAAAAGGGTGCGCGCGAGGTTGGGGTGCTCTATGCACATTTTCTTGATTTCCCTCAATATTTGAAACCCTGCATTGCTATCGATACTAGTCAAAACCGAGGAAATCACCTGGGGAGCAGTTTGGTTAGGGTGAATCTGTATTCCAAGAGGCAACGGAGGCAACCGCTCCTTGGAGCCTGACAGTGTACCGCCACCCTGAGCTACATCCATTTCTGTGGCAAAGGAGCAGCGCAAAAACCGTCCGTTAGGAAGTGTCATGTAGTCCAAATTGCGTACCGCACTAGCAGCCGTCTCTCTATCATCATACGTGACAGTCGCGTATCCCTTTGATTTTCCTGTCATCTCATCAAACATAAGCATGAGGTTGCTCACAGGACCCACGCTCTTAGCAATCTCAAGCACCTGCTGCTCTGTGTAGTCAAACGGGAACTTGCCTATGGAGACACTGGTACTTTGAGTGTTCATCTTTTAGTCAGTTTTGGTCCAAATTCTTCGGTTCTTTAACAAGATTGTTTATCTTCTGGCGCTCTTTTCTACTTGCTGCCTCTCAAACAGCTCCACTGTTTGTTCGTACTGCTTGTTAATCGCTCTTGGTCAAATAGGCGATGGTCCTGGGTCTAAAAATTTTCAAAAATTTCAGACAAAACCAGCCCAAACCAATACTTCACCCAATGGCAGCGATGGACACCAAGGAAATCAAATCGACAGTCTCCAACCTCGAGCGTTCGAACGATGATACCACCATCTTGAAGCTCTTGAATATTTTAAATGACGGAGTGCAGCCTACGGAGAAGTTGTTGCGTGAGACCAAGGTTGGTGTAGCTGTTAACAAGTTCCGGTCTCATTCAAGCGCTGAAATAAACTCATTGGTGAAGAAGATGATTCGTAGCTGGCGTGAAGCGGTACAAAGCGAAAAGAGTAGCAAGAAGAAGGTCGAGAAGCCGAAAGATGTCGCGGAAAAGCCAGTCGAAGAAGCCAAGCCTGCTTCAGGGTCTACCGAAAGCAAATTCCACAAGGGACCACGTAATCCCAAAACAGATGGCGTGAATACAGCCCTCTACGACAATGCTACACGCAATGCTTCGGTCAGCGCGTTGTATACTGCTTTAGCAATCGAGCAGGACGACCCCCCAAAGCATATTTTGCGTATAGCTACAGAGATCGAGATGGAAGTGTTCAAGAGCGAGTACCTGCTGGTAAACGACAACTACCGTAACCGCTTGCGCACTTTTACAATGAACCTCCGCAACCGAAAGAATCCCGAGTTGCGGGAGAGGATTTTGGCTGGTGCCATTGCACCTTCAGTGTTTGTAAAAATGGCACCTAACGAAATGGCACCAGAGGCATTGAAGCGCGAAATTGAGAAGTTAAAGAAGCAGAACTTGTTTGACGCGCAAGGCGCAACTGAAAAGAGAGCAGTGACTGATCGCTTTACTTGTGGAAAATGTAAGCACAAAAAGGTCAGTTACTACCAGATGCAAACCCGCTCGGCAGATGAGCCATTGACCACATTCTGTACTTGCGAGAACTGTGGTAACCGGTGGAAGTTTTCCTGAGTTCGCTGCTCATGTTTTTTCACGCAGATTGTGTATTTGCACTTGTACTATAATACTATCTATTTAATTAGATGAACCGGTAGAGTTACAAAAAATTGTAGTTACAGGCTATTAAAATTGCATGTTCTTGGTCAAAAAGGAGATCAAGTCAACCTTAGTAACGATTTGGACAGGGTTGTACTCCTCATCGGTGATGATGGCATTGGAGTTTGTCTCAAAAAACTTGTTCAACAAGCTCAAGGGCGTGTCTAAGGTAATGGGCTCATAAGATCTCTTGGAGAAACCAGATTCCTTGGAAATATTGAAAGACTTTTGGAAGTCGGCCAATTTCCTGAAATCAATAATAATTGAAGAGATCGAGTTGGTCATTTGGATCTTCTTAGTAGATAACGATTTCAAAATCTTGGACAAGGTGATCAAACCAACCAATTTTCCGGAGTTGTTCAAAACAGGCAACTGGTCAAAGCCATTGCTTTGCAACAAGTTGAAAGTCTTTTCAACGGTGTCGGCCAAAGTCACGGTGACAACAGGGGCTTTATCTGACACCAATTCGCGAATAGTGGTTTTGGCCAAGAAGTCGTCAGTCTTGTTAGCAGCCTCGTTGGAGGATTCCAATTCAAATCCATTAGTCTTGAGCCACTCGTCGTCAGCGAACTTAGACAAATAAGATCTAATAGAGTCGGGGAAGACAACTACAACTACGTCGTCTTCAGTCAAATCTTTGGCAACCTCCAAAGCAGCTTGCATTGCAGATCCCGAAGATCCACCAACCAAAATACCTTCTTCACGAATAATTCTTCTGGCCAATTTGAAAGACTCAGCATCGTCGGTCTTGATCCACTTATCCACAAATGATCTGTTCAATACATCAGGAATAAAGTCGTAACCAATACCTTCAACCAAGTAACCATCAGTAGTAGTGTTTAAGGATTCTGGCTGGGCTAAAATAGAGCCCTTGGGATCAGCACCGGTAACCTCAATTTTGGAGTTTTGCTCCTTCAAGTACTTGGAGATACCAGAGATAGTTCCACCGGTACCAGCACCAGCCACGAGATGAGTAACCTTACCTTTAGTTTGGTCCCAGATTTCAAATCCTGTTCCGTAGTAGTGGGCATTAGGGTTGGCCTCGTTGGAGTATTGGTCCAAAATTATGGCATTGGGGATCTCCTTCTCCAATTTTCTTGCCACACCAATATGCGACTCAGGGGCATCCCAAGCAGCCTCAGTAGGTGTACGAATAATCTCAGCGCCTAATGCCTTTAAGACGGAAACCTTTTCATTGGACATTTTCTCGGGCAAAGTGATAATGGTACGGTAACCACGAACAGCACCAACTAATGCCAAACCAATACCAGTGTTTCCCGAAGTTGGCTCAATCAATGTGTAACCAGGCTTGATACGGCCCTGCTTCTCAGCTTCCAAGACCATGTTTTTGGCAATTCTATCCTTGATAGATCCACCAGCATTGAACAACTCGACCTTAGCATAAATCTTAGCCTTGATACCCAAAGATTGCGGGATCTTGTTTAACTTGATCAATGGAGTGTTTCCAATAAGATCTAAAACATTGTCATATAATGGAGGAGCGGAACTCATTGTATAGTCTGTCGTTATAGCAGTTATACTTTAACCTTTAAATACTCTTCTTGTGGAGTCATCGCAGGAAGCAATGGCGTAAAACTTTTCGACTGTGGCGGTTTTGGCTATATGCAGGTGTCGTATAATGGGTGCAAAAATCTTTTAGACAGAAAAAGATGCAACAAGGTCAATGATTTGTTCAAAGACCGCTGAGTATTTAGGTTTTAAGAGGCTTCAGATCTGAGTTCTCAACTATTTTAGTATCAGCAGATTATGTTTGAAGGTTCTGATTTTCTTAATTCTTTTGTCTTTTAAAAAAAGGAATTTAGACGTCTTCTATAATGGTACAATCACATCAATTACTCTCCTGACTTGGCAGTTGTATAGATAGCAATCGAAAGTCTGCGTTGCTAATTAATGGCTGATAATCTTGCATTTGAACACATCTTCATTTTGACCCGGTACTCCCTTAGTAAAATCAAATATGGAAAATACACCTTTTCGATCCACAGAGAACACTTTTCCACCGTCAGACGAGAATTTGAGAGATGCAGCCTCAGTATACCGTTCAGCATTTGACACCTCTCCCAATAATACTACCACTTTTTTTGAAGTTGAAGATGGCATAGCCTTCGAGCCAATACCCGGTGCACTAACCAAGTAAAGATAACCATTTTTGTTTACAAATACAATACCATCACCACGAGGCGACAAACAACAGCGATGTATCAATGATCCAATTTCGTGTATACGCATGGATACTCCAGTAGATTTTATTGCGCTGTGTTCATCGTCGTCTTCTATACTGGAGAAGCTCTCTTGTGCGCTATGCGTTTCCAAACTTGATTTGCTTCTGTCTATTGACATACCCTCTAACCTCAAAATAATAGACGGATTCACATTTAACAGGCAAGATGTGACTATTATAGTATTACTATACTTCAGACCAAACTGAACATCAGTAATACCCTCATCTCCCATGACCATTTGGTTGTCTATTTCGTTAGACTCTATATATGGTTCTCTATCATCATTCCACGAGCGATAATTGTTTCTTCCAACAAAATCCAGCCAAATGAGCCTCGGTTTGCGATATTGTTTAGAGATTTCATTGTTGCGAATTTTGATGATTAGGTATCGTGATTCCCATGCAGTGCAACATAGAATATGTGTAGAAGAGGCATTAAAATTGATGATTTTTATCGGATTTCCAAACGGTACAGTTATCGTGATAGGATCAACTGACAAAACTTTCTGGGACTCTTCTTCGCGTTCAATTTTGTGCAAAATAATGAGTGGCTGTTCTTTATTTGAAAGTCTTTCACGGGCTGTCACACCACACGCTACTATAGAGCCATTGGGCGAGAGAGATAAACAACGGATTGGAAAGTTATTGACATATGTGTAGATTGGTTGGCCTAATGCATATTCTGAATTTTTGTCGATATTGAATACGCGCATTATTCCTTTGCTTCCAGAAATGACCAAGCTTTTACTTCCAAGCAGGCAATATAAGAAGTCCCATTGCTTAAGCCTTTTCAGTACTTCCGAGTGATTCGAATGATGTAGACCACCTTTGTCGCGATGGCTAAAATCATTGCGAATAATAATCTCCGCAGGAAAAGCTCGTGTCTCTAAATCGCAGTTTTGAAGCGAATTTATATCAGGACCATATTCTCCTGTCAGTTTCCCACAACAAATCAATTGTGGTTTAATATCAACTGTTTCCTTTGAATCGCAAGGAACTATATATTCATAAAGTTCCCATCTATTTTCCTTTAGCAATACAAATTTTGTCACCTCGGCTTCAATATCTAAATCTAGTTGTGTGTGGATGCTACTACCAATGAACTTTCGATTCTTGTTTAAAATCGATCCAGCTTTAAATGGCATCGAACCCAAGTTAAATTTTAGCAGCTGTGTTTGATGTTTTGTCAAATTTCGGTAGAAAGGGAAGCATTTGCTAAAATTGTACTCCTTTTCCTCGCTTAATCCCTTTAAAAGAGTCTTTTCGATATGCAGTTGTATACCACCTGGCGAATCGTTCAATAATGGGCTTGTAAGGTATTGCTGCAGAGGAGATAAGCTCATATTTCGAAACAGACTATTGGATTCTGATGTCCGCAGTTTGGTAAAGGAGGGTGATACCTTAGTGTTTTTGTTGATTTCAATAGGCAGAACTTCAACAAGTCCAGACTTCATTTGCGCAATGTCTTCTTCTTCTTGCGCATATTTGTAAAATAGACTTATAAGGTCCATAGATTTCGTTTGACTTGTCGACTCATAGTCGCTTGCATTGACTTTGGCATTCCTTTTGCCAGAATACTTTCGACTACTACTAGTAATAGACGAATTTGGCTTATTGTGCGCTTGCTCTACAATTTGGTATAAAACGCGCATCGGTGTAACTTCAGAAAGTAGTTCAACATTATTTGAACAACAAGTTGGGCATATTGCGTTGATCTGGTGCTGCTGAATAAATTTTGATTCAGAAACTAGGCAACCACATGTTAACACTGATGTGTCCGCAACAATATCTCCGGAGCCATTGGAGATCCTCAACAAGTTTTCGAGGTCTGCTAATTTGATTTCATCCATACTAGCACATACGTGATATCAGTGCTGTTGTAACTGTTGCAGTGCTGATGCGACAACATTAACTGTTATCGCCAATCGAACTTTTTTTTCCAGTCTTGTAAATTTTAGATAAGATGACATTCGCGTATTATATAATATACAAAATGATTTAATATCGTATTGAGTAAACCTCTTATTTAATGTATAAAATACATCCTACGCCACATCAATAATAGTATTTAAAGACAATAACAAAACAAATGAGAGATCACAAAGCAGAGTGGTTGAAAAGCAAATGATTGTATACAATATAATCAGTCGTCCTCACCCTTATGATTATCAAGACTCAGGTTATTACCATTGTATGTGTCTGTGTCTTTATCCTTTTTGTCTTGGTCGACATATGTTTGCACACGGCCAAATGATTTTAGTCTTTTCAAAGGATTAGGGGTGACTGAACGGTTAATGTAATTAGGATGGTTGGGATCAGACTCGTTGTTCTGTGGAACTGTAGTTGTTGACCTATTGTCTACCACACTATCTTCAAAGTTTATTATGGAGGGAGCAGGGGTCTTGGTATTATCAAAGGAGACAAGATTTGGAGTATTTGATCTGGTTAGAGGTTGGCGTTGGACCAAGTCATCTTGTCTGGAGTGATTATGGCCAGTAGTGCGCCCAGAGCCATTGTTTTGCTCGGATTCAAGCGGCGGTGAGTTTGGTCTGTTCAAATCTTCGTCCGAATTATGGTGGTCGCCGGCAACGCCATAGTCAAAAAATGAATACAACGCATTGCCCATTTTACCTAATGTGCTACCGATAGATTTAATTATCCCGCTATTAGTTTTGCTGTTATTGGAGTAGGGCTTGGCGTATCCATGATCGTCGTATATTGGCTTTAAAATCAAAGCGGACCGAGGGCATAACTGTAATTCGTCTAGTGATTTAAACTCTTCTTCATCAGAATAAGTCACACGAGGTATTATAGGTCTATGAAAGACATAGTGAACTGCTTGAGGATAGGACGAGGTGGCAAATGAGGGCAACGAATCATTTTTGGGTATTATTTCAAGTGTGGGCTCGTTATCCAACCAATTCCGTACGTCATTCAAAGTATCTGATATTTTGAAATCATGCTTTATTGAGCTTCCGTCAAATAGTTTTATAGAGAGCGAGCATTTATTAGAATCTTTCGATTGTGGGGGGTTGGATGTTTCGCGTGGTCTCAGACTCTTCAAAAGTTCAAGTTGCTCTTGTTCAAATTTGCGCTTAATCTCTCTTTCTTTATTGTCTGCTTCTAACAATGCTTTCAAGCGACGTCTTTCTTTTTCTTTTTGGTCTTGGAGTGCTGCAAATTCTTGTTTATGTTTTTTTAATTGTTTCCGCGACAGTTCTGACATTCTTTCATTTTTATTTTGGTTTGGATCTTGTTTCTGATTTTGATCTTGTTTCTGATTTTGATCTTGTTTCTGATTTTGATCTTGTTTCTGATTTTGATCTTGTTTCTGATTTTGATCTTGTTTCTGGTCTTGATCTTGCTTCTGGTCTTGATCTTGCTTCTGGTCTTGATCTTGCTTCTGGCCTTCGTTTTCACTTGAGCTAAACTGGCTGCTTTCTTCACTATAAACAGGTTCGGCAGTAAGTTTCGCAGCAGCTTTAATTATTGAATCAATACGCTTGTTAAAATCCATCACCGTTTGGCTAATGGTGAACACATCAATTAATTTCCCCTCATCAACAACATAAAAACTAGGAAGGGTCAAATTCCTGAAGATTTGTTCAAAGTATCCATATTCTGTAGTCGATTCTACTAATTTGAGTAGCACAAAATTGCTTTCCAATTTATTCATAACCTCATTGCTTGTCTTGCCCTCCGTGCTTAAATACTTGTTGATAAACTCTTGTGACTCTTCATCTTCTCGCGACAAGAAAACAAAAAGTGGCCTGTGTAACAGAAGTGTGGCCAGCACAGCTTCTTGTACTGATGTTTTGAAGAAACTATCAAAGCTTAGTGACATTTGGTTTGTCTTAGATAGAAGTCTAATGAGTTTCTAGAGGGTAAGGGCTTTTTTTTTAGCTCGCTTGGCTATTTAAATATTTCGCGCCGGGCCGGACTACATAAAATATTCTAGAGCAAACTTTGATGAACCATCCAAATAGCATAAATCAGAGAAGAGCATGTAAATGGTAGGAATTCGTGAACTAAAAGTGAAAGAATTAGTTAAAATCTAATTGAGTTGAATACGAAATGATTAAACTGGAAGTAAAACGTTTGAATAAGGAATCTCTATATATGTCAAAGAACAAATAGTTATATCAGCCTGAATACATTTCTAAGGTCAAATTCAATTAAATCTTGATCAAGATCTTGTAATTTCTTATCACATCTATTTACCAAAGTAGTTTGACTTTCTTCAAGTTTTTCTAACTGTATTTTTTCATATTCTGAGTTTATGCTAGAATACTCATGCTCAATATAATTAATATATTTATTTAGCTCTGATATCTGGCTAGATTTTAGCTTCATTTGCTGTTTCAAATACGCATTTTCAAACTTTAGCTTATTGGCTTGTGATTCAAAAAAAGCCAAGATCTTATTGAACTTTTCATCCTCAAGCAGTGTTTCTGATTCTGATGTGACCTCGGTTTTGGTTAAGGCATTTTCCTTAGTTGCATTTAACTGAAGGGTGAGACGTCGTATTTCATCCTTTAATGAAGCTATTGCATCATGGTCTTGACTTTGAAGTTCTTTCCAGTCGATAGGAGAGGAAGTGATTTTTGTTTTGTTGGCTTTGGCAGCTGTTTTGATCTTTCCAACTTGCTTTGCATAATTCAAAGTTTGGTGTGTTTCTTCAAAATCAATAGGAGACACGCAGAATATCATAAAACTCTTGCTGTTGCCGCTCAAGTTCTCTCTAAGAATATAGGTTAATACCGAATCACGGTACGGTACAATGCTTGGTTTGGACTGCGGATTACAAGAGTTGTTGGAAAGAATATTAATACAGCGGCCAAGCACAGTTAAAGATTTATTGATCAATGTGCCTTCTTTGATTCTATCCTGCTGTCCAAAAACCTTTGTTTTCGCTAGTCTCTCGGAACCGGCCAAGTCGACTAGTTTCATACTTGAAATCATTTCTTCGTCAGCTTCACCAATAGAGATGCTAGAGTCTGGGTCCAGTTGGGTAAACTTTGTTTGCTTCAAGGTTAAGGTGATAATTGCGTGTGATCGAGAACTATTTTCGTTCATTGACGTCAGTGCTGTTGATCTACAGGCGTTTCCTCTTTCAAGAATATCAAGAAAGTCACCAAAATCACTAATAGGAAACTCGTTTAGATTCTCAACATATGGGCCAGTAATTGGATGCTCTCTTACGCGACATTTTTTCACTCTATTATCTCTGTCCAATAAATCTTTCACCTGCTCATTATATATTTCAATGTAGGAAAGCTTAACCTCACAATTGATTCGTTCCCCAATTAATAGCTCTTTTTGCCGCAATATATCACGGATAATTAAGGGTATTAGTCCAGGCTCTTCGCGATCGCCCATCATAGTGTATGTTTTACCTGATCCTGTTTGTCCATATGCCAAGAGGCAAACGTTGAATCCTTGGAAAATGTGATCAATAAGCTCAGGCCCCGATTTCTTGTAAAAGCTCATATTGTCGGTATAATGAGGATCACGATGGTCAAACGACCAAACCGATTCGTCAAAGCTGTACTTTTTGCTGCTTGTTCCCCCTGTTCCTGATCGTTGTCTTAGATGGTTCATATGCTGGGAGCCCGTAGGGCTATCAGGAATTCGAAGAATGGTTGTACGCGAATCTGTAGGAGGCATCGTTATCAAGCATTCCGAAGTATTTTCATCCACTTTTTCTCGCGCTAGTAAAGGTCTCACCCTTACCAACACCTTAATGCTGGTGCCAGAACCATCCAGATCTTCTGACATTGTCTATATCTTCAAGTGTAACTATGCCATGCGCTATAGTATTGTAAACTCAAGACGGTATGTGATGTATAATATTTGTGCAAGGCACGTCCTCCCAAAATTCCACTACGCCCTAAAATTTCTCCCCTCCCCCACCCCCTTCTAAATATCCATATTCAACACTCTTTATTCCAACATAGATGATGCCAATGGTGGTTTAAAGAGATATCTGCAGCATCAAGTGATTTCTTTTCAAACCGGAATGATAGTAAATCCAAAATTCTTGTTCACATTGGAACTTTTTTTTGGTCACTTTTAGACCTTTAAACTAGTCAATTATGCACCTATAAGTGTGTCTAAGTTATTTAAAGTTTTGATACGAGAATCTCATTAACAGGAGAATGATTGGCACTTAGAGATTCTTCCAATTTGACGGTTAAGGCATTTGCCGGGGCATTTTTCCTAACTCTTTTTGTTGACCAAGTAGGAAATGGAAAGAATGCAGTGATTTACAGAATACATTTAGCTCGTACTGCGATTAAAGGCGGTATTTGTCATGCTAGTTATATGGCTGAAGAACGACTCATTCTCTGTCATGATGGATTTTTTAAAGAAATCGAGAAATTTACCAGAATTTAAGGGGATTGTGCCTTTTAAGTAATTCTAAGGTAATTAAACTTGTCAGCGTAAAATGTTGTTTTGGAAAGTTACTAGTGCTGATGATGCAGTGGAATTCTCAGGATGAAAGTATTTAAACCTGGGGACTATCCAACAATTCGATCGTGTTTTTTGTTTTCCAACACACTCAACTTGTTATAGCTCAACTCTATTTCAAAATGAAGTCATTTACTTATGTTGTGCTCTATGGTTTATTGAGTACCACCAATGCCATGAATATTAGAAATGGATATGAAAATCAAGGTATGAATAGTAATAAAGTGAATGCGAAGCGTTCTATTAGCGGAAATGGTGGAGGTCTGGGTGGCTTTCATGAAAGTGATGCAATGGGCCGTACTGATGGCAACTTTCAAGGTAAGGGAAATTTTGAAAAGAGTCCTGGCAGTGCTAGTGGCAACTTTGCTGGCTCGGATAGTATGAGCCGTAGCGGGATGCTAGGAAGTATGAGCAAAAACATGGCTGTGAATGGCGGATTTAGTGCCAACAATAATCAAAATGGAGGTTCCAATCTGAATGGAGGATCTAACCTGAATGTAGATTCTGCCCAAAGTGCAAGCTCTAGTCAACAACCATCTACAAACTCTGCTAGCGCTCAGCCTGGAACTCTGACTTCAACTCTGAATGGCAATCAAGTTGCAAATCAAGAAAACAGCGGTGCTACCGGTAGCACACCAAGCAAGAGTGTATCTGAAGGCAAACAGGTTGATACTAGTATCAGTGGCGCAAAAGACAACACTGTTGCTGAGTCTACTCAAAAGGCGCCACAAATTGATGCCGGATCTAGTATTGAGCACACTTCGAGTCAGTTACCAAGCACTTCTGCTGCAACTGGTGTTAATACAGCAAATTCGGGTACTCTTGTCAGCTCATCTGTGGACCCTAACTCACTAGCTTCTTCATCACCAGTTAATTTGGCCAGTTCTGTTACAGCTGTCAGCCCTTCTGTTGACCATACAGCAACCACTTCTTCAATGCCAGTTGACTCTGCCAGCTCTGGCACAGTAGTTAGCTCTCCAGTTGATCCAGCCAGTTCTGGCACTGCTGCCAGCTCTCCTGTCAGCTCTCCAGTTGAACATACAGCAACTACTTCTTCAGCTCCAATTGATCCAGCCAGTTCTGGCACTGCTTCCAGCTCTCCAGTTAACTCAGCCAGTTCTGGAACTGCTGTCAGCTCTCCCATTGAACATACAGCAACCACTTCTTCAGCTCCAGTTGACTCAGCTAG
>BCGE01000001.1:2174652-2487780 GCA_001599155.1 Wickerhamia fluorescens | reverse complement strand
TACTGCAACTACTTCTTCAGCTCCAGTTGATTCAGCCAGCTCTGGCACAGCTGTCAGCTCCCCTGTCAGCTCTCCTGTTGACCATACAGCAACCACTTCTTCAATGCCAGTTGACTCTGCCAGCTCTGGCACTGCTGCCAGTTCTCCTGCCAGCTCTCCAGTTGATCATACTGCAACTACTTCCTCAGCTCCAGTTGGTTCAGCCAGCTCTGGCACAGCAGCCAACTCTCCTATTGACCATAACACACCAGTCGGTTCAGCTCAAGCAACTAAAACCGATACAAACACCTCTCCAAACGCCGGTCCCAAAACAACATCAACTTCTAATGAAACTGCAAACCCTACTGGAAAACTGGTTCCAACCCCATCTACAAACCCCGATGGAACGCCTTGCACAACTATGGGTGCAATTCCTAAAGAAAAACAACCTGGAAATCAAGACACAAAATCTACTCCTGGTAGTTCTATGTCTAGTAAACAAGGAAGCCCTGTCATCCCGCTTAAAGGAGGCTCTGATCCTGCAACTATGAGTACTAATAGTAAACAACAACCAAGTGCCGTTGCTGGCTCTGGTTCGGCACCAAACAATAATCCCGGCATGAATTCAAACAACAGCCCTGGCTCGACACAAAATAACGCCCCAGGCACAACTTCAAATAACGTTTCTAGTGGAGAACAAGGTGATGAAGAAGAAGAATATGAAGACGATAGTGGAACTGGTGATGACCTGGAGTATGAATGGGTTCTTGAAGAGGATGATGGGTCCGACCCTGTAGGTGTTTCACCTGGTACTGGCCAAGTAAGTGCTGGCCAAGTAGGTGCTGGCCAAGCCGGTACGGGTCAAGTTGGTACTAGCTCTAGTGGAAAATACAACTTTGGAGCAAATGGTATTTACAGATTTGTCAACGGCACTAAGAAGATGCGCAAATATCGCAAGCAGCGCAAACAGCGTAAGAATCGCAAGCATCGTAAAAACCCCAAGAACAGCACTAAAACTACTACTGACCCAAATAAGCCTAAACTTACTGGTACCAATATTGACAATCACATCAATCCCTCTAATTCCGAAACCGCCAAACCAACTGTGACAGCTCAAGCAGATAAAGTACAGAACGCTGCTATCGCAGATAAATCCCGAGGCTTCACCGCCAATATTAAGGGAGAAGCTGCTATTTCTGGAAAAATAGGTCGTAAGTAAGGTGTTAGTGTAAAGCTATCTAAACCTGGTACCTTTCAGAGGTAATAGATATAATACACCCCGGTCAGGTGTATATGTTATACTTTCAAAACCTTACAACTGGTCAAAGGACTTTTTTTTTCGTACATATTGCTCTATGATTATTTTGTTGAGTAACTATAAAGATTGTTATTGATATAGTGAATAAAGTTTTTTTTATTTTTGCAACTATCTCCTCCAGTATCTACGAAGGCTGAAATTTGCAACATTTTTCTCAAGTGTTGTCACGTGTGAACCGTTTTTTGAATCTCTCGAGCGATGAGCATTAAAGGCTCATTTAATATCAAGGGCCTTTCGAGAATTACTTAAAAGTAATATATTCATGGCAAGTAAAAGTAAGTTTTTGATACTTAATCCTTCTCCTGAAGATTTGGATAAAGTTTTGCAAAAGGCTAATTTTCAAAATCAGAAAAATGGACCGTTTGAAGCCGTGATTCTTTTAGGTGATGTCTTACCCAAGAACCAGTTATTGCTACCGCCTACAACTTCAGAAGTGTCGACATACTTTTCCCAAGGAAGATCTGGTATCAGTACACTTGTTGATATTAATGGCACTAATTCAACAAATGGGGAATCAAACTTTGTGGAGTTGAAACCAAACTTCATATATATGAAATCCATGGTCAATGTTATTACATTATCATCTGGATTAACTATAATGTGTATTTCTGGAGATGCAGAAGATAAAGCCAATCATGACAATATATTAAAACAAACCCAAGAATTAAGGACAGAGGTCGACATCTTGGTCACCTACAACTGGCCATATGCTATTGCCCACCAAGAACGTTTGACTTTGGTTGGAGATAAGTTCATTGATAAGATAGTGCTAGCTGTTAGACCTCGGTACCACTTTGCTGTGGGACACCAAGCTGGTAAATTTTTGGAAAAAGGCCCTTTTGAATGGGACAAAAATGGAAGATGTACAAGGTTTATCAGCTTATCTCAAGAGGGAACTGGAGAAAAGTGGTTTTATGCATTTGAGATATCAAAAGAAGTAAATACAGAACTTGCTCTGACTCGAACAATTGATAACCCCTTTTTTAGTGCTATCTCAGACCCTCCAAAGAGAGTATATTCTGAGGTTGAAAATGAAAAGACCGTGCAAACAATTAAAAAACCAAGAACTGTGACGCCTGATCTGTGTTTTTTTTGTTTATCTAACCCAAATGTCGAAACCCATATGATTATATCTATCGGAAATCATTCTTACCTTACCGTAGCCAAGGGCCCTTTAACTAAACCCAAAAAAGATTTACCTTTCTCCGGACACGCAATTATTATTCCTATTGAGCATATCCCTACTCTTCAAATCAAAGGCAGCAGCATACTAGACTCCCCGGTATATCAGGAAATGTCTAAATTCAAAAAGACTTTGGTTCAAGCATTTTTGGCCCAAGTACCGGAGTACAGGTTGGTGTTTTTTGAAATCAATCGTTCATCTAATGTGCACCAAAATATCCAATTTATGCCCATCCCAAAATACTTGGTAGGCAAGTTTGACTCAGTATTGCAAGAAAAATCTCAATATAACAATGAACGATATAGCCATAATCATCAATTAGCCTTCAAACAATACGATGATGACCAGGATTCAGAGCTTTTAAGAATAATGAATGAACAAGACTACATTTTGTTTACAATTTATCACTCCGAAAGCAGTAAGACAATCTACATCTGTGAGCTTACTGAAATTGACAAACCAGTAGACTTTCAATTTCCTCGAAGAGTATTGGCATACACGCTCAAACTTCATAAAAACATACACTGGAACAAATGTACTCAAACAAAAGCAAAAGAGATACAAGACTGTGAAGAATTTAAACGATTTTACCGTGACTTTGATTTCACATTATAAATTACACAACTCCAAGTTACATCTGTCACATGCACAATTAAAAAACCACTCCTGTAGCTCTTTTTGGCGTTGTTGCACATGTTCGTCTAAATAATTTCCATAATCTATGCATAATTCCTGATCAGGTTCTATATCCCGCAATGTTTTGAAGACCAACTTGTTATTTACTCGAACCTTTTTCAAGTTAGGGGAGCACGAGTGATTAAAGAATGAAGCAGAAGGATAAACTCCAAAACCAAAGAACTCCTTGTCTTCTGTTTGTGTCAGTGTATTTGACCAAATGCCAAATGCGTTGGAAAGATTTTTACCAAGTATTGAACGAATCACATCTGGCTGTATAAACTTTTGAAGAGCTGGCAATGATGTTAACCTTATAAATTTGTAGATGTTTATGTATGAATACAATAAATAAGGGAACCGTTGCACTTTCTCTATCTCGGTAGACTGTAGGATCGAAAAATAATTTAGTTCCATTGTAGCCTTTTGGAACAGTTCCAGTGGGTGCAAATTCTCATCATTAGTGAAAAACGGTTTTTGGTAACGGTACATATGAACTAAAACTCCCACAATATACTTTATATCGGTATATTCCGCCTCAGATACTCTGGGTATTAAATTGAGAAGCTTTGATGGTTTCATTACCTTGACCTTTTCATCCCACTGGCTGACTTTTTCCCATTCCTCCCGCACATACTGGAGGAAATCCCCGTTTACTGCTTCTAGAGGAGGCTCGAGTATTTTCTCTTCTGGCTTTTTAAGGCCAGACATGTAATATTTCTCAATTTGTGTCAAACTATCAAGTAATGACAGGTCTTTATCAGTATTACTAAAGTCATCGCGACACTCCGGGGAGCAGAAAAAGAGCGAAAACGTTTCTTTCCCGATAACTTTGGATAGCTTTGTTTTGAGCGTCTTTCCATCAAAATACTGAAAGCATGTAGTACATACCTCTTTTCTAAATGGTTTAATAATGGTTGAGCTAAGTGGTGGGCCGCAGCTAAAAATTTCCGTTCCTTTTGGTATCAGAGAATATGCAAAGCATCCCCTGCCACCATACTTTGTTTTATCCACCTTAAAGTATGGCGAAATGTATTTACACTGTTCTTCTAGAGCTTGATCTGACATTGAAGAGGTAGTAATATTTAGTTAGAGAGCACAAAAAAAATATGCATCACTGAAAAATGCGATGAGCAGACCGATAAGTGATAAACGATAAATAATTAGTGATAAGTGATTTAAATAATACGCAATAGTTAGGCTTGTATAATTTTAAGGGTATTCTAATATATATATCTATAGCTCATAACGGTGAAATCATAATAGACTATATTCAAAAAAAATTGTAATTATGGATATTTTAACTACAACTTCAATGTCACAACCATTATCATCAATACTAATATTATCTTTTTTTACACCAAAACCTTCTCACGGTACAACTTTCCAATTTCACTACATATATATATATATATATATATATATATATATGTGGGCTATTTAATCAATCGCATGTATTAAGGCAAATAAAAAAGTAGTATATTATAAAAATAACGGTTATCTAGTTAGCATGGCCCAAACCTTTAGTAGTATTTATTTTTACAAATCACGTACATCTCATAGTTTTATATCCCAAATAATAAGAAACAGCGACCAAAGAGACGTCTTTCAATACTCCTCAAAAAACGATATTAGGTGAAACTCTATGATGTAATTATAAAAAAATTGAAATTTTGTGAGTGGTTAGCTTTGTAGTAAAGTGGCATTATATAATTTTTAAATGTACATTATGCTATTTTGGGGAAATTGAGGATTTCATTGGGTTTTTTCATATTTTTGCCATTCAAAGTTCAAAAGATGGTATTAAATGAGAATGAAATAAATTGGGTTCAAATTATATTTTTAGAACATATAATCCACACATGATTATAAATTTGTTGAAAGAAGTTATAGTGTCCGGTTCGCATTTAAAGGCTAATTATTAGCTTGAATAAAATTAATAGCTGATAATTTAAATAAAAACGGAACTTGAGAATCTCGTTAAATTGTATTTGATAGGATATGGTCGTAGTTGCCTTGAATTTATTCTAATTGAAACACAACTTTGCACCACTTTGGATTTTTGCTGATTAAAATTCAACTTTGCACCGCTTTGAAGCTAAGCAAAAATAATACTTGTATCATTTCTTTTATTGTATAGATAATTGATTATATACTATACCTTCAATTATATTTAGTGAATTGCGCTTTCACTTTGCAAAAGAAGCCCATTAATAATAATAAAATATACATTCAAGAATATCTACAAATATTTTACATAATATCTAATTGGAGGTGATTACTGACCCAAGGTATGTTTGGGTTTTAATCAGTTGCAACCACTTTCCTAAATAGGATAATGTTATCTATGTTCTAACTACCTTGTTCAACTACAAGTTAATCCTTTATTCTTTGAACACGCTGTAACTACACACAATATAAGACTTTACACCAATATACTACGCAAATAAATGTATCAAAATTGCTTTGTCAAATGCCGCGATAAGCATTCTTGAATAGTTTCAAGTTTTTTTTTTTTTTGGATGAGCCATTATCTATTATACCCCACATTACCCAATTACTACTCCACCTGAAATGTGCATTATCATAACACGGTATATCTGTAAGCATTTACAAGAATGAAAGACTTCATATCACATATATTCAGTCTCACATTGTTATTTATTGCATTTTTATCAAACAAAACTTTTTGAGACATTCTTTATAATACTTATCACATCACTATTTACATTATTTACGCAAAACCACACTACTCTCACCCCCACTACTAATTCAATCTTTATGCAACTTCAAATTATTAAAAATACAGTGTAATCTAAAACAACCACCCCAAAAGTTTATCATAATACCATTCCTTATCACGAGGATTACCTTCAGCCTCCCGTACAGCCTTGCGTTCTGCGGCTTCAGCCTCAAAACGTTCTTGCTCAGCATCAATCACATCCTTAAATGTATGCAAATCAACTTCACTAGGGGGTATGATCTTCGTCTTGAACCAAATCTTCCAGCCAAAGTACATAATGAAGAATACTGGCAATACAATGTAGCCAGTAATAAAGTTTTTGTAAGTAAAACTGCTACCCAAAAACACAGTAAAGTTTTTAATCAACACAACAACACTGCATAATCCCAACGCAAAGTATGAACCGTAAGGCTGCAATGGAGAGCGGTATGCTAAATCGCGCTGACGATCAATACCCTGAGCTTTGCATGCCTGCATGAAACGAATGTGAATAATCAAAATACAGCACCATGCAAGCAAACCAGTCAAAGACACAACATTGACAAAGTAGTTAAACACCTCAGCAGCACCACTGGATACTGTCATGTATGACAAAAGAGTAAATGCAAAAGAAAGGGCGATACCATAATAAGGAACACCCATACGGTTGGTTTTTGCAAAAATCCGTGGGGCATATCCAGCCACTGCAAGTGAGTAACTGGTACGAGAGCAAACATACATGTCAGAGTTAGCAGCCGAAAGCACGAAAAGCAAAATGCAGGCATTGATGACATGGTCTAACCCATCAATCTTTGCATTTTTGATGGCAATAACAAAAGGAGACGCCAGCGCCAGTGAGCCCAGGGCCGAAAGAAGAAGAGGGTCTTTGGGCAGCACTGTCATTCCCAAAAACAAAATAGACAAAATGTAAAACACAACAATACGGTAAAAGGTCAACTTGATAGCCTTCGGAATCAGTCGACGAGGATTCCGGGTTTCAGAAAAGGTTATACCAACCAACTCAGTTCCCAAAAAGGCAAATACCGCCGTCACGAGCACCGAAACAAAAGCCACAAAGCGACCTTTTGAGCCATCTATCACTAAATTCTTCAGCGCATCCTTATAATGTAAGAATGCACCAGGGTCACGCCAGTACCGGAAGCCAATGCGATCGTGAGTGGGACCACCGCCAAGAGCAATGACCCAAAGCAAAATAATAAGACCCAAACAAGTAATAACCTTGAGTGCCGAAAGCCAGAACTCAATTTCTCCAAAGAAACGAATTCCCAACAAGTTAATGGCCAAGATGATAACCAAAAATACAGTAATCCAGACACCTGGATTCACCCTGTCACGCGATATCCAGTATTGCATTGTAAGAGAGCCAGCAACCAACTGGTTCGCTGGTAAAATAAGATACTTGAAAAGGTAAACGTATCCACACGCAAATCCAAGCGCATCGTCAACATACCGCTGACAGTAATTTGCAAAACCATTGAGTGGCACAAATGTGGCAACTTCACCAAGTCCACTCATTACCATAAATACACAAAACCCAATCATTGAGTATGCTACCAAAATCGCTCCCGGTCCTGCAGCTTTTAATGCCGATCCCGTACCAATCAATAAACCAGTTCCAAGGGCACCTCCAATTGCAATCATTGTCACGTGACGCGAGTCAAGTGACTGACGCAACCTATTACCTTCTTGGTCAGCTAAATTGGCCAGGGGAACCAGTCTGGCAACATAAAGATTGTAATCCTCCGTATGTCTACTTAACATGGAGTTAACATCATCAGCACCCGCAGAACGGGTGCGACTAGTGTTTTTTTCTAAATCGGTCATGATAAACTATTAGAATATACACGATAGATAGATTTTTCCTTCCCTCTCTTTCACTCTCTCGAACCCTGATGGCTATGTTCTCCTTTTTATATCCATCAACAGTGTGATGAGCTTGCTTGAAATGAATGGCGGGGGTCGGTCTCCTCGCATACATAGGCGAGACATCCTGCGCCTTATCGAAGCTTGTATATCATATCCCGGAAGCGTAAATTCTGGACGCGGGTAACATGCACGGCGCTGGAACAGAATGCCCTGTACAAACGTGTAAAAGAAAAGGCGTTCAATGGTGATGAAACAAAGAGAACCCCCGCAGAAGTCAGGAATACGAGTCAAGATTGTACAGAAAACAAAGGGTGCTCAGAGTAAAATTGACCAAACGAGCTCTTCAAAAACCTGACCATTCATACATATCATTTTTAGACTGCAAGAAAATTTAATATTCCGCGGAGTCTACGCTTTCAGATCCACATAATGGGTGCTGATCTTAATCTGAAAATGTATTAGTTTTTGAAATGGATCAATATGGGGAAATCTCTACCAAGAAATTGGTAAACTATAATGGCATTCTGTTTAAATGTGAATCGCCACTCATCGAATTACTGCATTCAAAAATATTGCCCCATCTAAATAAAATTTTAATCCTTGGATAAGTCGTTATCTCTGGCTAGGGCGGAAAGAGTCAAGAAAAACACGGAAACGAAGCAACAAAACGGCTATAGGCGTGACAAGAGAAGCTTACGGAAAGAGTTCATGTTAGGCCCGGAACGCTTCTAAAGTCAGACGTACGACCCGTGAGGGGCACCGTTGAAACTCGCCGTGGTGGCTTAAATAAACAGGTTTAAAGGAAGTTTTGCCGTACAACAGAGACTTGACTTTTAAGGCCGCCGTCAGTGCTGCCGTCACTAAAACCTTACTTTAATTTTGTATATCTATTCTGATTTAAAACTTTATACAGAAAATTCTTACTCTGCGGGGGTATAAGTGCTTCAGTAGATAGTGTGGTTTTCACTGCCGTTATCAGCAGTGTCTATTTCTCTATTGGTCTTTGGTGAGATTGTATAATTTCAGTATTGCATATAAAAAATTTAATATGTACTGTATAAGGGCTTCTTTTAGAGTCCTGTACTCAAGACTTCCATTTTTGGTCCTATCTTCTTTTTTTGTTGCTGGTTGGGTTTACAAAATATCCTATTTGTCAATCCCGTTTTCATTGAAAACGTTACGCGGTAATCGGAGTTATAATCCCTTTGGGAGATGACATCAGACTATAGAGCAATATGTAGTCGTTCAAAAGGGAGATATGAAATAGAGATGGATAAAGATATATGATGATGATGATGGTGATGGTAAATGAAAGTAGTGCAATCATACGATGTAGAGATCATGTGATGGCATAAAAATTCAAGTGATAAGGTGGTATTCAAGTTGTAATGCAATATGAACTTTATCAGATAATGCACTTGTATCTGAAAGTATACAGTGTTGCCTAAACATTTAAAAATGAAGAAATATTGTATTTCATAAGTTTATATTAACGCAAGGATTCGTATAGGACTTTATTTTATGCACAATTTTACCTTATTTGTTTCGTTTCATCTCACTAAGTACTCGGCTATAGTGTCTATTGGTTCTACTAACGGCTTTATTTTTGAACATACATATATATATCAATTTGTTAGCTTCATTATTTTTATCTAACTGCTTTAGGTTTAGAGCTTGACTAAGTTTTATGATTATTGTATCTATAGAGTTTTGTTTCTGGCATTTTTAGTTCGTTTGTTGATATATATATATATATACTTGTTATCACGTATGTAATACTTTGCATAATTCTTAATGATTTTTCTTGTCAGTTATTTTTTTAAATTGTCATCTTGTTATTGTTATCTCATTATTATTGTTATCCCAATATTGTTATCTCAGCACAATTATTATTAATATTGACATTCCATCCGTCACATCAGTTTTTCCAGAGTTCCAAACCAAAAATTTGGTCTGCTTTTTTGCTTGATCTATGTCGGTCTATTAGACTCTCACAATTAATATACAACACATGTGATGGAAAAAGAATATCAAAGGAACTATACATAAAAAAATGAAAAGCAAATAAAGCAGAGCTTTGTAAAAAAAGGTTGTAAACTTTCCACCAATAGAGTATCAACCAAATGTATATAGGTAAATGAGAATTAGATTACTAGATTAAAAAATAGAATTTATATCAATGTTGGGTAGCACATTCAGCCAAAAATCAAATTAAAGTTTGCTCAACTATGAAGAGTCTAGAATTTCTGAAAGCTAGATTCAACTATAGTATATAAAGTATTCAACAGTTTATTGTAATTAAATTAGTGAGAATAAAGAGAACACACCCTTCAGACAAATTTAAGCAATAAAACCTTCAAACTTTGGAAAGATATTTGAATCACTATAAAAATTTCTCTTTTACCAATTGCGTAACTGATGTTTGACATGCTCTCCAATTATTAGTACAAATGAAGATGTTAATACTTATAATTTGACAAGGAATACATGGTAAGAAAAGTAATAACATCTAGTTATTGATTTCTTAAGCAATATTTAAGTATCACATTAAACACTTGCATATAATTTTCCTATCGATTCGTAAAAGTTTAGTATATGAAACGCCAATATATAAGCCTATGAAACTATCCTCGTATGTTATATTAGAACGCACTGTTGCATCTAATACGAGTAACTTTTTTATTATGGAATTATGCTGTTATAGATATAATATGTTCATGCTACTATAGATTCTATGAGTTTATGCTATTAGAGGTTCATTAAATTTATGCTGTTATAGGTTCAGCATTTTCAACGAAGTATATATGCACAATTTAATATATGCTCTTGTAGGCACACATTCAGAATTGTACTTTTTTTAGCTTTCAAACATAACTACTATTTTTTAATAACTTTAACTGCCAAGTTATCAAAATATAATCAATTTAAATACGAGACTAGCCCTTTGTTTTTTAACATATGTACTAATTATTTACATCTGTCTGCTTTGTACAATTTTACGCTATTGTAAGCCACATCTGATTCTTCTGACATTAAAATATTATGCTGTTTACCATCCCCTGGAAGACAATCTCTCGTTGTCCTTGATAGAGTCAATAGCAACACCAGCCATCATCTCACCCAAATCAGTAGAGTACTCCAAAATCTTCTTGGCGTCGTTGTAGTGAGTGGTGGCGTTAACAATAGCCTTGGCCAACTTGGCGGGATCGCTGGACTTGAAAATACCAGAACCAACAAACACACCATCGCAACCCAACTGCATCAACAAAGCAGCATCAGCAGGAGTGGCAACACCACCGGCAGCGAAATTGACAACAGGCAACTTCTTCTCCTCCAAGACGGTCTTCAACAAAGACACAGGAACACGCAACTCCTTGGCGTAAGCTTCGATCTTCTCCTCTGTGTCCAAGTTCTCCACAGCCTCGCGGATTTGCTGCTTAATGATGGTGATGTGCTTGACAGCTTCAGAAACGTCACCAGTTCCAGCCTCACCCTTGGTTCTGATCATACCAGCACCCTCGTTGATACGACGCAAAGCCTCACCCAAGTCCTTGGCACCACAAACAAAGGGAACCTTGAAGTCCTTTTTGGTGATGTGGTTGATCTTGTCTGCGGGTGTGAGGACCTCCAGCTCGTCAATGTAATCAACCTCCAAGGCCTCCAAGACCTGTGCTTCCACAAAGTGTCCAATTCTAACCTTAGCCATAACTGGAATTGAGACTGCGGCCATAATTCCCTTGATCATGTGGGGGTCCAGCATACGGCAAACCTGGCCCAGCTTTCTCATATCAGCAGGAATACGCTCCAAAGCCATAACAGCACAAGCACCGGCCTTCTCTGCAATAACTGCCTGCTCTGGTGTAACAACATCCATGATAACACCTCCCTTCAACATCTGTGCCAATCCGGCCTTAATCTTAAATTCTGACATCTTTTCTTGTGTATTAGCTGTGGTTACTGTGAGGTAAAGAGAGCCTTTTGGTACGCCTGATGGTGGGAATTAACTATCTTTTATACCGACGTTGAAAAATTACTCACTACCCGCTAAGCGCGTGAACGAAAAACGGAATGAGAAAGCGGACGATCTGGGGATTTTGACTCGGGAACCACCAAAACTTCAAACATGGCACTTGCCCATACAGAAGTAGCTACTAGGAATATTAGGGCGAGCTCAGAGTATTTAAGTTGGGGTATTTAGGTTGGGGTATTCAGCTCAGAATCTCCAGCTCAAGATCGGTTTACTTTTGAATCAGTTTGGCCAAAGTTTAGCTAAGCATCTCAGTCCAGCTCAAGACCATTTAAACTTGGAACCATTTAAACTTGGAACCATTTCAACTTAGGACCATTTCTATTTAATTTCATTTCAACCTAAAAGTATTTCAATCCCGGGCTTTCATCTCAAACCCTTCCTTTTTATTTTCCATTTATAACTAAACGGTGTATCGAAATAATTCTTGGGATCTTCTTTTCAAATTTTTCAGTCACATATACTTTGTTAAACTCTTTATTATGATTCAAGTTGGCGTTTTGGCTCTTCAAGGAGCATTCAAGGAGCATATCGACTACTTCAAATTAGTATTAGAGAAATACCCAAATGAATACTCGTCCTCATCGTTCAGCTTCAATGAGGTTCGTACTAGTGAAGAATTGTTTCAATGTGATGCATTAGTCATCCCTGGTGGAGAAAGTACTGCTATTTCACTTATTGCAGAGCGCACTCAGATTTTGCCAGCTTTGCTTGAGTATGTGGCTAGCGGAAAGTACCCAATTTGGGGTACTTGCGCTGGTTTGATATTTTTGGCACGTCGTTTGCGTGACGGAAAGCCAAACCAACACACGTTGGGTGGACTTGATATCGAGGTTACGCGAAATGCATTTGGACGTCAATTGAGCTCTTTTGAGTCACATGTCGATTTTAGCTCTTTTATCGAGGGTGTGAATGATTTTCCTGCGGTTTTCATAAGAGCTCCTGTTGTGAGCCGTATTTTGAGCTCACAGGAAGCCACGCAGCCTTCAACCGAAGAGAATGTACGTGTGTCCAGCAACATCCACTGCGCTACCGAACCAGTAGAGGTTTTGCATACATTGCACAACTTTAACAACCTGGGACTGGATTTGATAGTCGCAGTTAGACAGGGTAAAGTTTTGGGAACGTCTTTTCACCCTGAACTCTCGGGAGACGATGTACGTTTCCACAAATGGTTTCTTGACGAGTTTGTCGTTAAAAACGTGCAAAAGTAGAGCTTGAATTACTAGGAAGCGGGAGCGAGCTGCGATAAAAAGGAGAATAGAAAGAATTGATTGAAAAAGGAAGGCTTGTGTCTTTTATATGATTTTCATTTCCATGATTATCTCCATTGTCATCGTTGTCAACTCTCATTATCAATTTTATAGATTTTATCATTAGAGGTTTTGTATGCGCTTTGAAAATTAAATACAACCAACCACCACAATGCAGCATGCTCGAATTTTCAATTCAAATCCAGTAACGCCTAAAAACAAGATACCGACACAGAGCCCTGCAAGTCACTTCGCAGAGTCCAGTAGTTCGACCATGAGTGCAAACCAGACAAGCTTGGTGGTTGGGTCTGCGGTTTCACCCTTGAACCGGACTTTTAGCAGCACTATCACCATTGGAAAGAAACACAACAATTCACAGCCTACACACCCTCGCATTGCCACATTGACTCCAACAAATACCCGTGTTAGTATACGCAGTAGCAGCACAGCTACTCCACACCATGGAGCAGGAATTCAGAGTAGCTCGGGACCGGCAACTCCACCGCCCTTTACTCGAAAACCTACCGCAGATACCCCGGCCCAGTTGACGCTTTGGTACCATGAAATGCAGACATCGAATCAGGACCTTGTAATTGACCGCCAAGCGCTTCCGTTGGGCGCAAAAGCTGGACAGGTTTACCAGTTGCTGCTGTTGGATCCGCAGTACACCGCTAGTAAAAAGCTTGTGTTCACCGTCAACTCATGGAATATAAAAGAGGGCAACACAAATGCCACACCTCAACTGCAACTGCAACTGCAACGTGAAGAAGAGGAGGAGGAGGATAAAATAGGGCACTACAAGGATGCCGATACGTCGTCACGCGTGGATACAGTTCAGAGTTCAGGGGGAGTCAAACCAAAGTTTCAGATCTCTTTAATATCAAACCCTCTTCGCCGAATGTTAGACATTCCGCCACGAACCCTTGTCCAAATTAAGCCTGTGACCGATATGTCCTCTATAACCGCGGACTCGGTGGAAGTCTTTATCAAAAATACAAACCTTTCCCGTGATACAATGTGGGTCTTCTCGTCTTACTTGGTAAACACTTGTGTTTATGTAGGCAAGAGGCTTCTGTTTCTCAATAACCGAACCGGTGTTGTCAGGTATATCTACAAAGATGGAAAGGTTGGATTTTCTGCCTATATTAACCAAGATACCAAAATCATATTTCGTTCAGAGAGTGCTAAACTTACAGTGCTTATACAATTGTCACAAGAAATGTGGAATTTTGAAGAGACAGGCGAGATAATGTTTCACAAGCTTGTCAACAGCCTATTTCCAAGGATATTTAAACGCTGGCGTGACAAGGATACTCACCATTCTATTACAATAGTTTTGTTTACTAGCATTGACTTGACTGACACTATTTGGACAACTCTAGAGCAAGGCGAACGTCCAGAAAAGCGTCGTGACTATTTTCGAGTGGTTGTTGATCAAGTCAGCATCCTGTCTTGGGAAAACATCATGGCGAACTTACGGTTAGAATTTGCAAACTTTAAGCGCGACGTAATGCTAAAATGCACCGATAATAACTATGTTATGGAGGGTGACCTATTGCCTGCAGTAAAAGGAAACGTGTTGGAAGCTCTCAATTTGAGTATGACATTGACCAATGACAAAACTAAAAACCTTGATTTAAAACACTCCCTTAGCCATGTAATCTTGATAACTGCAGGTACGGGTATTTTTGATGTTGATTACGACCTAATGATAGAAACAAGCCGGAAAATGTCTATGATTGATTCTGGGTTAGATATTGTATGCTTAAGCCAACCTCCGCTTCACGTTGTTCCTTTATTTCGCTATAATATTAATGGCAAGGTTTCGCACTGCGTTCCTAATTGGTGTGATATATCTTTCTATCAAGACTCTACTCAAGCATCAACACAGTGGATCCCTCACTGCAAAATCTACGAATTGCAAATGATTGGCATCGTTGAAAATGAAATTAATGAAGTTAGAATCGAAAGGCTCCGTGCTCCCAAAAATGTACGGTCTATGCTGGAAGCTATGGATGCATATGATAATAACGTTTTCAAACCGGCTAAAAAAGAACAAGATGAAGCATTTCCGATAAACAATTTATTCAAACTTGACTCGCCCTATAGACCAAAAAATTTTTCCGAACACAGCGCCACTTTGTCTTTAATATTTCAAGATAACGCAAGATTAATAGCAAACAAACCTATTTCCAAGACAGATACGTCTACAACAACTTCTTCCGTGTTAGGAACTGTTACAAACAAAATTAATGACATATCAGCCTTATCATCTCTTTATGTTTTAAACAAAAATTCTGATGATAAGCTGCCATCTTCTCAGATCAAGAAAGCACAACCCAATACCTCATTTTCAAAGGTTGTTCTGGCGGAGCAGCAAAATAATATACCAAAAATTATAAATTCAAAAATTAATATTGGCAAAAACACCTATCGAAAAGACAAATCCAGAACTATCGAAAAATTTCGTATGAATCAACGAACTGATAGAACTGAACGCCCGGTTTCAGAACTGAATAGCCAACACAGACCTTCAACCACCAAAGTTGAGGAAGAATTTCAATATATTGACAATTTCTGGACAGAAATAAAAAACCCTTCACAACAGCACAAAGTTGATCAATTTAGAAGCAATCAAATTAGTAGATGGAAAGATGTGTTTCCTAAAAATACCAAAGGCAAAATAGTAAAATGGAGATCACTTCTTGCACCAGCTGCATTACCCAACATTAGTTCTGCATTTCCTTCTTTAAAACAATTAGAAACAGACTATACATTCCGAATTTATACTGTTATGTTGGGATACGAAAATTACTTGGAATTAAAGACAAATTTTGAATTATTGAAAGAAATGATTCAGATACGTTTGCTTGCTGGTTTTCAAATCTGCTATGGTGATAAGGTTAAAAGAGTCGAAAAAGAAAGGATCACTGATGGAAATGCAGACGGCTTAATTAAATACTATCCGAAGAATGATTCTTTTGGCGCTGTGGTATACATGTCATTAAATGATGAAATTCACAGGTTGTTTTACGATTACAACGGTAATATTACTGTTCAACTATACAGGAAAACAGAAAATAAGGAAGAAAGGAAAATTATGCAAAACCACAAGGCAATAAAAAGCTATTTTCCTCTCATACGAACAAGATATGCAGACTATTATTCTACAGCAAAGATTGACCCCATTCAGCAAAAACCTAAAAATTTCAATTGGAATAAGACTGACCAGTTTTTATCTGGATTCGAAGATGCCATAACTAATGCGCTTTCAGACTTTCATATGATGAAATTTGTTGTTATTCCTGCTGATATACCCAAAAATGCATATTTTATCACTAACGAAAAACTATCAGATGAAGAAATTCGAGTTGAAGGATTGAGAAAGCTTACAGCTATGATAGAGAAAGGCAAAACTAGGGCGGTTTCAGAAAAACAACTGTATCCTGAAATCGTGTTTTATACTGGGAACTTATATGACTTTTTGAATAAAGAAGCTGAAAATTACAACATTACTGGGAACCAGCCCTCGTTAATGACATCAGAGTCTTCAAGATTTGACAAAACTATTGAACTTTCAGAGCTTGCCTCGGAATTACAAGGCCATGCTGGATTACAACTAGTCGATAGAACCTGGCATTTTAAACGTCACTTACATTGTTTTATTGGTAATGAACTTGTTACCTGGCTATTGGAATGTTTTGAAGATATTAACTCGAGAGAGGAAGCCACAAACTATGGCGAATCTTTGATGAAACGAGGATTATTTAAGCATGTGGAAAGGCGACATGGACTTTTGGATGGCTACTATTTTTATGAGATCGAAGATAAATATATAGATAAAGCATCGAAAGAAAAGACCGGATGGTTTAGCAAAGACAAGGCAGCTTTTGAACGAGCTGAAAACTCCAATACGGCAACACCAACACCTACAGTCAATAACTCCGAATCAGAATCAATTACATCACCCAAGCTACATCCACAAGAAAGTGATTTGAGAAAAATTACTTCACATGTCTTGAACTGTGAATCAGATGTTCTGTCTACCGCGGGTTCGGTGAGTAAAGTAAAACCGAAAAGAAAGAAGTTTGTGTTGAGTACTGCTGTGAAGTTTGATGTTGACCCGCTCAAAAAATCATTCAGACCTGAATTGGTTACGGTACACTATGATAGAGTGCACAATCCTGAGCATTGCTACCATATAAGGGTTCAGTGGTTAAATACAACTGCCAAATTCATAGATGAAACTATTATCAATTGGTCGCGCGTATGTGAAAGGTACGGTTTAAAGTTGGTGGAAACACCTTGGACTGAACTTTGTAACATTCCTTTAATTAATCCTTTCCACTCCTTTGTGGCATTAAAGCTAGCTGTTAATCCATGGACAAATGAAGAGTTTAGGTCCACAGAAGTTTTGAAGAAGAACAAATTCTTCTACCATGCCTACTTATTGAAGAAATGTGATTTCTTGCTAGACAATAGATCAACAATGTTCTTCCTGAGGGATAATATTGATATTACGTATAGTTGGGGCAAGCCTACATTTCAATATGCTCAATACATGCATAAGACTGGGTTATACTTTGTGGAATTGAGAGAAGATGGCGATTTCTTTTTGGCCCCAAATAACATTCACCTCGCGCGTTTAAGTTCCAATGCTACTACGACTATGACCGAAAGTGATCAAAGTAAGGCAGTCCAAATAAGCTCACAACGTGTTATGTTAAATTTCAGAAGTGCTTGTCTGAATAAAGACTTGCTTTACAAAATATTTTGTGAAGCCAAAATTTCATGGAAGAAAGAGTTCAATGAAGACATACTTCCATCAAATATTTAAACGAACCCACAAAAATATAGAATATTATATAATTAATTGACCTACTGAGCGATTTTCTCGGCAATTTTTATAGCATCTGCCAAAACACCATGAGCAGTCACCTCAGCACCAGCACCAGCACCTTGGATAATCAATGGGTTTGGGTATCTCTCGGTTTTGATGGAAACAACATTATCGCTTCCTTTCAACGAAGCAAAGGGGTGATCAAAGCTATATTTCCCAATTTCAACCGAGACCTTGTTAGCCTTGAAGTCAACCTGGCCTACAAAACGCAAAACCTTGTTTTCTGCCAACGCCTCATCCTTAATTTTCTGAATTTCTGAGTCGTACTCAGGCAATTTGGACATAAATTCGTCAGCACTAACCACAGACTCTAATGCCTTAGGAATTAATGATTGTACGGGGAACGATGTTGGTGATTCAACGTTCAATCCACCAATTCTAGCCAAAATAGTAACTTTTCTGGCGACATCCAACCCATTTAAGTCATCACGGGGGTCAGGTTCAGTATATCCTAAGCTTTTTGCAACCTTAACTACATCAGAGAATTTGGTTTTGGAAGATGCATCGGTGGTTGAGAACTCATTAAAGATATAGGATAAAGTTCCCGAAAAAATACCCTCAATCTTTTCCACCTTATCACCAGTGGTCACCAAATCTTTCAATGGACCAATAATGGGCAAACCAGCGCCAACAGTAGCCTCGTGGTATACCAATCCACCTCCTGGGGCCGCGGAACTCGCAAAAATCTCATTCCAAGTAGCTAAATCCGAAGAAAAGGCCTTCTTGTTGGGTGTAGCGATGGAAATACCGTTCTTCAAAAAAGTACTATAGTAGTCAGCAATCTGAGTGTTGGAAGTATTGTCAATCAAAATTGTTGGTTTCTGTGCTGCTTTCAAGAACGTTGTCAACTCGCTGAGCGATAAAGTTGATTGGCTTGCCGCCGTCTTAAAGTTGGACAAGTCTACCGGTTGATAGTCTTTGCTAAATACCGCCTCCTTAGAAGAGCGAGCCAAATACACCACATTGAATTTAACAGCGTGTTTTAAGTTTTTCAATTGGTTGATAAAGGCAGAGCCTACAACTCCAGAGCCAATGATGGCAACATTAACAGACTTAGACATTGTTAGTGATTGAAGGCTTTCCTGGCTTGAATCATAATTTTTCAGTTCATATACACAACGATTGATTACACGTGACTCATACAAATTATAGAGTCAACCATATAGCTGGTATATATGGTTTTGGTTATTATGGCAATGGCTCTTGAACAGCACTAATTGCTTATATTAAACGTGATTATGGAACCAGGCGTCGGTTTTTCTTTTCACTGTTAATTAATGGCTTAGTCAAAAGAGGAATTAGTGTTGGCAGTGCCCTCTCTCAACTCACAAAACTCAATATACCAGTCTTTGGTCCATAGCCTGATGGACTTACCATATATATATAGTGGTGCTGCTGCTGCTAAAAGAACAAATTGTACTGCCGCCAATATACAAAAAACTTTGGTATTACCCATGGCTGCAAGCCATGGAGAACAACCAAAACTGAAGACACAGCCGAAAAGGTTGCAGATTACGCTAATTCCGCACATCATTTCGATAACCATATCAGGATATGCGTCTATTAAGTATGCAATTGACAACTCTCCTGAGCTACCAAACCCAAATCCGATTATTCCCAACATTACATAGTTGCTACACCAGCTCCACTGGCGATCAGTGCCAACACCAAATAACGCAATTGCAATTGGTGTCAAGACTGTAGGAACACTTATGAGCAAGAGCCTAAATTCAGCTTCCTGTATTCCTTGGTTGCGCTTAGCCAACCAAATAACTACCCACTGGCTAACAACACTAGAAAATACGCAGCCTATAAGTGACCCTATGAGGGTTGGAACATTCATAAGTGCAACCCTAGCATCAGAATAATTATAGGGTGGACCTGGGTAGTAGTCTTGCTGCACAGTAAGATAAAACGTCAAAAGACTTACCAGAATTCCTCTAACCAGGCCTCCAAATAACACCATGGGATTAAGAAATATCCGAGTCATGAATTTGAGCTGCCTCATGTACTGGAGAAAGCCTGTTCCTTTTAAATTAGTTGCAGGTGTGAGGGGCTTTATTCGCTGCCAGTACAGCTTGGGAGGGTCTTGCGCCGGATCTAAGTCATCAACAACCAGTGGTGCGCTCTTCCTGCGTTGCAGTTGATATATCTGCAAATTAGTGTCTTTTTCCTTTTGCAGCATGTACACAAGCTGTGACTGGACACTATCCAGCTTCTCAATATCCTCCTCTTTCTTGGTAAAACGATCCCGATCAAACGCAGTTTCTTCCATCAGAAAGAATATCACTACCAAGAACCCAAGCGATATGTACATGAGAAGATAACCAACATACTTGTACCCTAAGTTCAGTTGTACAAATCCAGCGATCAATGGACCCAAAAACAACCCTGCTGCCATGGAGTATATAGAGACTGAAATAGCATGACCCAACTGATGCTCATAAAACAAATCGGTAATAGTCAATTGTACTTGGGACTCAGCACATGCCGTGGCAATTCCAACAAATATTTGCGAGCCAATAGCGTCTCCTACTGTCTTGGTATTAGCATACCAAGCTCCGCCCAAAACGCTGGCCACCATACAGATATAATAGCTTATTTTACGCCCATAAAGAGATGCTGCTGGAGCCAATACAAAATTCGTAACCCCAATTCCAATGAAAAGCACTCCAGTACCCACGTTAAGTGAAGCGTACGAAATTCCAAAGTTATTATAGAGCTCCTGGGAAACAGAGCCTGCTACATTCGACCCAGCACACACAAATCCTGAAATAAGCGCAATTAGCGCCAATTGCCAACCTTTTCTCCACACCAGCCATGTCAACGGGTCGTTGGGGCTGTCTGTGGGCTGCGGAACTAAAATAATGTTTCCGTGCATCTTAACATCACTTGGAACATTTTCTAATTCTTCGCCAATACCCTCAATTGGCATAGCATAAATATTGATGGTTCCCGGTATAAACGATGGACTCCATTTATTGTTGACTTCGGCAAGGCCTTTTCTGGTACTACCTATTGAATAAATCTGTTCTTGGTTACTTTTTACGCTCAACATGACAAAGCTACCTTTATTGGAACTGGCTGGATTAGGCCTGGCTTTAATGAACCTGACTTGAATGTATCTAACCTGAATGTATCTAACTTGGCTACGTCAACCTGGATAAGTCCAGCGGATTTTCCTCCAATTTAAACTAAACCGCTTCATTTAAATAAGCTTCTGTTGAGATAATGACTCGAGATAAGAGCCCAAAAAGCCCAACCCAAGACTTCAAAACGGCTTTTACCTGCATCCTGTGATATTATACAAAGGCTTATTATGGCTATTGGTTGGGCCAGTGCTACTGGGTGCAAAAAAATAGATGAGCAGAGATAGTGAGATGCGGAGTATAGCGGAATGTCCAGTCCGACTAAACATGCTTGCACATTACCACATACGTAGTTCAAAGGAGTTTACTGGGATCAATTGGTGATAACAACTGCGCTTTCTTGTAAATGGGAGTGGGGTCTTTAGCAAGCGGGTAAAATGATGAATTTTTATTGCTAGGTACTGGCTATGCGGCTTGTTTCTAAAAATTGTTAGCTAAAAGATGTTGATGGCTCCGCACAACTTCCGGATACAGTTGAGCCTGGGGTTGTGATTCATATTGTAATTCTGATACATTTGAGCGGATACGCTTGTTATGGTAAATCTCGGAATTTCTTACTCTACGAAGCGATTTTTTGAATGCTTTGTACTTTTTTTAGTGCTAGGTTTTGCGTTTGTTTCGTGTTCTGCGAATGGTTTTACGAAAAGAACTTTGGGTATAAATAAGCGGTATAATAAGTCAGGTGAATGATATAGTTGACTGAACAACTGATATGAATATTTTTTTAAAATTAGGTTCAGTAATTCTCAGTGATTTAATTGTAGTTTGAGCGTGTCTCTCGGTAGTGAAAAAGAATTGCTAGATCGTAAAGAAGTAAATGGATCAGAGGCTCTCTTGTAGAGCGGGATTTCTCATATAGAAAGCTCTCCCGTAGAAAAGTCTTTCACAGAAAAGCATCTCATGCTGAGGGTTGTTCTATACAGAAAGTTGTTTGGCTGTGGGTAAAATCTATATATTACGACAACCATTCTTTGGTAACAAAAGCCTATGGTTGAGCAAAGTTTAAAGTTTTTTACATACACTTTCATATAAACGAGGGAATAAACTCTTATAATAAGAAGCAATCTATAATATCTAATACTAAGCACAATATTCCTGTTATTAAAGCAAATAAGCAATAATTTATTTTCTCTATTTCTCGTTTACAAAATCAGTTTATGAACCTTCTTGAGTTTTATGTTACATGATTTGCCTAGTTGGAGCACCGGCATTCAAGTTGCTTGTTCAATTTCCTTTTAAGTTGGTAAATAGCACTTTCTCTGCTCTCAGTTTAAATGCAATAGACTTTTCTCAAATGCACTATCGTTTCTCAAAACTAGATCTAGCCTCATAAAAGTAAGACCAAAACAATCAACCCAAGCAAGCTGGGATGGAATCTTGTACCCTCGCTTTTTTCTGCTTCTGTATCGACTCCGTTTTTGATATAAGTGAAATTGTTCAATGGCTGAGGCATTAAATCAAACCTGACAAGACGGTCGAAATCCCATTCTATAGTACTTTCTGTTTTGAAACACCAAAAGATCCACCCGTTCGTGTTTTTGGAGTACTGGTCAAGCTGCATCTCGATAAACTTACGAGTGTTCTTGCGCTGTTCTGTTGACCAAAATGAGATTACATTGTCTTTGTCACAGGTTCCGATACGCGTCATATTGTAGGGCTGGTCACCAGCATAGCGCGATCCCAAACCTACACCGTTTAACCAGCGCGTGCAGTCGGTTAAGGCCGCCAGCCATTCACCTATAATAGAGGGATGGAAACTGTTTTCTTTCTTCACCTTTTCTGCAAACTGGCGAATACTCTTGAGTCGTGTTGCGATAGTTTGGTTCTCAAAAGAGTCAAATACTTCGTAGTGGTGGTGGTCAATCAAAATGTTATAGTTGGATTTCTCACTAGGTTGCCACTTGTTAAAGTATCCAAGTTCCTGGAAAGCATCATGGAAGGCAATCGTATTGTTCACTTCTTGCGTTATTCTCGCATCCCTGTAGGTATCCAGGTAGAACTTGAGAATCTTCTTCATATCGAGAGAAGGACCAAATGGCTCATTCACCACTTCAATTGAGACAATCGTCTTGGCATACTTTTTAGCACCATACTTCTCAAAAACCTGGTGCAATACCTCCAACGACAATGGCAAGTTCTGCGTCAGGTTGAACCAGCCGGGATAGCCAATGTTGCGAAGTCCCGAGTTATCAAACCCGTTTTGCAGTCCTGGTAAACCATGCATGTCAATCATGACCTTCAAGTCATACTTCTCAGCCCACGCAATTGCCTTGTCCAAGTACTTTTGCTGTCCAGAAACGTATGGGTCGTTCTTGAGGCTCTTGAAAGCCCAGTATCCCACGGGAATACGAACCATGTTCAACCCGTAGTCCTTTATGCGCTTGAACTCCTTCTCGGTGTAAAACTCATTCCAGTGAGCGGTAAGACGCTTGAGCGCTTCCTGCTTGCCTAGAGCCTTGCAGTATTGGTATTCATCCACTGGGATCACCGAGTCATCCAGGATATTGAACTCATTGAACAACGAGGGTGTGATGTACGGCTCAAGAAGAAGCCATCCCCCGAGAGAGACACCACGGTACTGGAAATTAGACGCGTCAAAACTCTGTTGTACGCTTGAGGCATTTGCCACTCTCTGGACACTTGAAGAGTTCAGAGTCTGTTGGGAGCCTAAACTGCTTGAATACAGGCTGAGACCAGTGCTAACGTTCTGGTAGCTATTTGCCTCCGCAGTCAGGTTGGAGCTGCGGGTTTCCGTAGCTTTCTGAAGGCTTTGGGTATTTTCACCCTGTTTGGAGCTTAAGCTATCAGCGATAACAAAGGGGAGTAATAAAAATAGCCAAATCATTGATAGTTCCAACGTGAGTCTTTGGTAGCGAACTCTCGATATTTATTCAAATACTGGCACCAGACGCCACTAAGGATTGGGTCGTCAAGGGTTTCAGGATCGCCCAGAAATTCAGGCGTTGAAAATGCCTACAGAATGTTATGAAACATTATTAATTGACTAATACTAAACGGCAGATATTAGTCAACGGCAGTTTTAAGTTAATTAGTGGGTCTTTCGATTGGCAAAATTGGGGGGTTTTAGTGGCAGAAATGGAGGAATACTGATGCGAACAGAAGGTTTTAGACGATGGGTTTTAAAAGATCTTTAACAGCCGAACCAAAGGGCTTTTGACGGTGAATTCAGCAAGTTTTCTTTGGTTTCTATAACAAGAATGATGGAATGTGAATAGAGAATTGAGGCGTAATTTTTGGCGGGTATAGCTCTAATAAGAAGCATATTTATATGTAGGTTAGTTATGTAGATGGCAAATTACTCATTAAGTCAGCATTGAGGTGATGCTGGCATCGCGATTCTTTTAGGTTTCTTTTAGGGTTCTTTCAAGATTCTTCTAAAATTCTTTCAAGATCACTCCAACATTACTTCAATGTTACCACAGCATTACTTAAGCATTACTTCAGCCCAAGCCTACATCTCGTTCTCTCAATTCTGTGAATATTCATTAAGTTTTATTCTAAATATGTTCATTACTACCACGTCAATAGTTCATCAGCATCAGTGTGACTGGCGCGATATTGCAATAACACCATATCAGTATAATCAGTATCTTTTTTTCTTGTTTATATCATGCTTCAACAATGAACAATGTTATGGAGTGGTCCGGAAATTCACCAAGTGCTAGCGTTGGCTCAGGGTTATGATGTACGAGAAGCAGTTTCATTCGGGAGTTAAAGAGCCTCCTACTGAGAAGGCAATTCCCGCATTTCAAACCAAACTAGTGCTCTAGTCGAGGTCTTCCTCTTGAACCTTTTCGGGACCCAAAACACTGGATACCGATGGTGGCGGCTTTGCGGCAATCATCATAACCACCAATTCGTACACCTCTTCGGGAACCAGACGCTGGTAAATGCCCAAAATATCGGTGGGGTTGGGGTAGACTGCCAACGCCTTGTAGAAACACACTGCGGCATCAATCTTGGCCAGGGGTTGGGTAGCCAATTGCTCACCCATAGCCAACTGCTGCATGAAATAAGCTTCCTTCTCATTGAGGTCTGTAGGAATGGGGTTCTGTTCCAAATCAGCGTCTAAGGCGGCCTTGGCGTCTTGCAACTTCAGTTTCTTGGTTTCGTTCTCACGCTGCTCCGAAAGCTTTTGCTGCTTCACTGCCTTCTTTTTGAGCGACTTGCGGAACTCCTTGGAAGAACGGCGCTTGTAGTCGAAGTAGATGGCATAGCCGACGATCGCGGTGGCCGCAATAGCTGTTGCTGCGTATACTCTGCTCATGGTGACTGAAAAAGAGTTGATGGTTGAAAAAATTGTTAAAATTTTTTTTGTCTGCTGATATAACAGTTGAACGTATTTGAAGAGGATACCAGTTTAATGAAGATTTTACTATGGTTACAGCTGGATATATATTGAAAAATGGCGTAGATGGTATTGTAAAACTTTGCTCTTTTTTTGAAATTGGAAATAGCTTTAAAACTGGCAATTATCAAAAATTGAATATCCTATGGTTTTATTAGTAGTTTATTTAATACTATGAGATAACTGTTGGTATAGAATGAAGTGGAGAATTGAAGAAAGCAAATGAATGAATTGTTATAAAAAGAGCTAATTATAAATAGTTAATTGTAAAGAGCTGAGTGAAATAATAACAAAAAACCAAATATTATTAAATTGATGAATTCTTTTTATCAGTAAAGATTTAATTAAACCATTTTAACCGGTTTGAAATTATACTTAGAATAAATTATAATAAAGCTTGAATTCAATAATTCGTCAATTTGTTTAGGTAAAGTTTCATCAAGAAATGTGATTTAATTCGCTATTCTCTAATGCTGTTTAATATTCAATTCAGTTGTACCATATAATAAAATCTATTGTTGAATCGCACTATATCTACTCACTCTTGAGTACAAATCTCGAAACTTATATATATATATATGTATGATCCGGATTCCAGAGTGTGATATTTAACAAAACTGAGATTGACTGACAATTTTCATTAAATGTAGAGCTCTTATTGAATATTGTGGACTAGATGTGAAAAATGAATAGAACACTCAAAATAAAATTGGTTGATAAGTTTTGCTATTTTTATATTATAATTATAGACTATCTGCTGATTTTGTTATAATTAATTTGGTTTACTATTTCTAGCTATTGGTTCTAATAATAAATTCCACCTATTCCTCCATTCTTATCTCTTTACCTGTTATCTTTTTGTACAATTTTTATACTACATTCTACGCGCAACTCTAAATTGTGCTTTTCTTCATTTTATGTTTTCATTGACATTACTGTATACCCTTAAAACAGTTTGACCTTGTACAATCAACGCTATTAAAAATTGAAAACATTACCGTTCACAATTCCGTTACTATTGGCTGGTGAAAATACATTTAATTTAAAGACAAAACTAGATATCTTCATTCTAATCAATTAATCTTAATCATATAGCATTCGCTATTCATTTGTAAGTCAACATCCAAAATACTCCCTTTCTGTGGCGTTATCATCTCCCATATTCTTGTATAAATGATTGCAAAAATATACATTTATTTACAAAATGCGAGATCAATTCTAGTCTTGGGTATGTACATAATAGAAGGTTCAAAAAGGTATCTTGTGACCATCCTTCTCTTTTAAAGCTCCACGAGTAAATTACACCAAACCAATCAAAGTGCTACAGTGATACAACTAACACTTGCATATATATGCACTGGTGTCTATGATTTCTGTCAAATTTTATGCCAATGCCCAAAAAAAATTGCAATTTTTAAACAAATATCAGGATCTTGATTGAATGATACAGCATACATAATAACCAACTATTTCGGTCCTATTCAGCCCTATTCAGCCCAATTCCATCATACTAACTTCAATCCTCATTTTCTATTTCTCACTGAGACAAGGCTCTTGTAAAAAACTGGGCCGCTTACGTAATCGGTCTAAAGGATTGTGTGATGAAAAAAGCACCAAATATGATTGGCCTCAGGTATCACATCGCCAACACCACCATAATGTCTGAAGCTACCCCGGTACCAGTACCTGACTCGACTTACAAGTGGCCTACGCCTTTTGTCAATTTGACCAACGCCTCGGCTTACCCTGAGTGGAAGCCGGTGGACACACGCAAGAAAACCATGCAAGTGTTTAGAGCGACCTTTTTCACTACAGTTGGAGCTTATTCATGGCTTTATTTATGGAGACGTACCACGTTTAAGTTGGGATTGCCTCTTGCAGTGGTTGGATTTGCCACCACTGCTACCGCTGCTAAGGGTATGGTGACCAACTTGCGCGAAAAGAATGATGGATGGAACACTTTTTGGGGTATTGGTGTTGGTAACTTGGCAGTTTTGACTGTTGGGTTCAAGAACATGCCAGTCAAGCATAAGGTAATGACTGGTTTGGGAGGTGCTGCAGTTCTGGCGTTTTTGGAGCACGCAATGTATGCTCAGTCTTCCAGCTCTCCAGGAAAGGATGTGCGCTTTGGTCATGAAGAGGGTGAAAAGCAGCAGTTCTGGGATGTGTACAAGAGAAGACCTTTGCTGGAAACTGTTGAGGGATTAGGTGTAGGCAGAGGTATTGTCAGCAAGTAAACTTTTCTGATTATACTAGCTGCATGAGCCAATTTTCATCAACTTCAAAGCTTTCACCAAACGCAAATCAGCAACTTCAACAACTATAACAGGAGCACACAACAGTCATATCTCTTAATATCACAAGTTCATAGTGATGTAAAATATAAATTATTCAACGCTATTTAAAGTTCAAGATGTAATTGCAATAACAAGTTCTATTATGCATTTTGTTCTTGTAAATCATTATTAGCTCTATGTACATCGGCGAAAGCCCTTGGAATAACTAGCATATTGTATATGGGTACTCGAGATTCTTTTGAGTCTTCAACTTCCACAACTTCTTTTTGCGCTTGGTGGTAGCATGTTCAGCAAATACCTCATCGCAATGCTTCTTCTTCCACCTGCGAATAAACAGCGGATCCCATAATTCACTGGCAATACCCAAATCCTTGCAGCAGCGCATCAATGCATTGCTTTTGCATCCTTCCAAAGCTGTTGTTATCTTTTCTTCGCCGCCGAAATAGTCTTGCTCACCTCTAGCCACGGAAACTAAACGTCCATGGCAAATAAGTGCGTACTCACGACTAATTTGTTTAGGCGTAACCAACAGTTCAGTGCGCGGAGCGAGTCCCCACCCACCTGGTCCAAAGGCGCGATTTAGTATACGACGGTATTTAATTTCAGGAAGGTATAAAAGTCCATCTGGTTTTATTTCAATATCTTCATCAGGAATAGAAGCCATCAAAATATCAATAACCTCACGAGGGAAGGGCTGGGCTCCAAGTCCATGAAATGAATCCAGCCAGTTTATTGGCGAATTGCTTGATTGATCAGCAGGAGCAGATGGGGAAGATAATTTTGGCTGGTCTCCCATATAAAAGCTGTCAAATGATGTTGGAGTTTTGGATGTTTCCAGTTTACTGTGTTCATAGATAGATGTTTCTGTTTGGTTCTCGCTATTTTGGTCTTTGGCAGTTTTTGAGGCCGTTCTAACAGCTTTTGAGGCAGAGCTAGTTACTGTTGTGTCATCTTTCTTCGTTCCAACTCTCTTGTAAATCGGAGCAGACGCATAGCTTCTAGTTAAAGGTACAAATACACGTAAGCTGGTCCCACGAATCATAGTTTTGGCTGCTATTTACAGTGTGATGGCAAACTTGAAATTAGGTATTGTACCTTCACTATCGTATTATATAGAAAAAAAATCCATCGCTGGGGCTCCACGATAAAGACAAAAGTTAAGTAATCAAGAAGTCAAGTAGCCGAAAAGTTTAATAACCAAATAATGTGAACAAATAACCTTAGACATCCACAAGCCTTATGCATTTCTGAATTACTTGGTTTATTAGCATGGTTTTCTAGTTGGTTTCATTAATTTTAGGCAAGATTTGTACTCTTCAGTATATACGTGATTTTCACGAGATGCAAATAAATTGAAAGATACACTATGACTACTCCCTCCAAAAAGGCAAATGAAAGAACAAACTGTTCAATGAACAAGATGATTCAAGCTCAATCTGGTCTTTAGATTCAAATGCAATGTGCATTTTTGTTGGTGATGGAGACTATTTGTAATGATGAAGGATATATTAACATTAGACCATGATGTCAGAATGCATAATTATAGGATACATGATGGTAACAGGTATAATGATAAAAAGTGTAAATACAATTAATAAAGACTTGTGGTAAATATGTTGATGCTCTAATTATTATTATACCATATCACTACCCTTCCAATTTGTCATTATAGTACTATTTACTAATATTAGAAATTGGGTGCAAAATTTCCTGCCTCGCAAGCAGTATTCCATAGCACCCCACAGCACCATTATTACATCTTTATACTACAGTTTTCAGTTCTATTAGGATATGCATTGAAAGTAACTATCTCGTCTCGCAAGTTAAAGCTGTTGTCCCAATATAGGGAATCTAAAAATACAATCTCATACACAATGGTGGCTCATATGCGTATTCTTCATTATTACCAATCTCAACCATATAGGTTTCAATCCTAACCATGTTTTAATCTCAATTGTCAATCAAGTTTTCTTTCTTGTCATTAATCATTGTAATCAATATTTCAAAATGATATACACCGCGTGGATAATACCAGGAATGTACCCAAGAATTGTCAAGACAATATTCAAGAAGAAGGATCCAGAGCATCCTCTCTCCATAAGCACACCCAAAGGTGGCAAGATGATGGCAGCAATAAATTTGAAGATGTCAGTACAGGTTAAGGCCATATTTTCGGGATTTTTAATGAAGATATCAGAATTTGCAACAGCGGTAGCCTGGTCTTTTATACCATATATACAACATCGCTATTTACTTCTTCGTGTAGCACAATGCTTCCTCTCTGGGCATCGCAACCATGTCTCCAATTGCGCCGCAAGTCATGCTTGCTAATAAAAATACCTAATATATACAGCCTCGCTGATATTCAAGTCTGGGCATCACTTTGCGTGTATTATTGGTTGCTATGCCGAAAAACTGGGGCTTATACCGTATGGCAACTGGTTGTGGCTGGTGTCGAGCGGTCATATATTATTCGCTACGAAGGTCTAAATCACTCCGCACACTCTGGACCTGTTTCGTAATATGATACAATAGTCATTTATGTATCGACAATTGTAAAACAGCATTCCCACTTGCAAGTACAATTAAATTTGCGAGTTTGGTTTCAAACATATACACTGTATACAACTTTCACCGGCACTGTACCGTGGAAATACATCATGGGCTTTTTTTAGCATCTCAAACCGCAAGCAATATAGCCGAGATTTTTTAAGGTTTTGGCGTACTTGTACCTACAGCTGGTCCAACTTGCTTTGAAGTGATATGTGTTTCCATATTGTCTCTTGGTTGCTTGCTATGTATTCACCCAGTGGCTTGCTCCTCAGCGGTTGCTGTTATATAATCAAAGTTTGATTGAGAGTGGTCCAGCACTATTAATAGCTATTGTGAGTTTCGAACCATGTACAATTATCAAACGAACATTAGCGAAGGTATGGAGGAGTGAAATGGAATAGAATGCAAGAAATAATCAAAATGAATAGTAGTTACGAAGATAGATTGATATATAATATATTGGTATATGAAGTGTTTGACGATGATTAACATAGGTAAATTTAACTTTGACATGAATTAGAAAGCAATACAACTAAGACTACCATGTTGTGCGACCACTCGTCTAGTTACCTTCCGCCAAGGCTCTGTTCCTCAACCCTTCCATTCTTTCTTTCTGTCTATTCACCCCATACTTTCCCTAACAAAGTAGTGTACTGATATTTACTGAGCCCATCATTAATGGTGTAATTTTCAGCACTAATAAACTTTGATTGTCAAAAAATTTTCAAATCAGTCATGGCCGTGAGGGAAGATAGTGTAGTTATATCACCATGTCAGACTTACAATTGCTCCTCTTAAAGAAGGTTGACGAGCTGAATGGCACTATTGCCAACACTTTAGATGTGCCAGAACTTGCATCGATTGATGCCAACACTTTACACTCAAACTTGACTTCGTTATGGGCCAAGGAAATGATCAAATTTAGCAAGATTGAGATTGATAAGTGGGTGTTAACTGCTGAAGCTGAGTCATTTATTGCTGCTGGTGCCACTCCGGAGATTCAGGTTTTGGACCAGGTTTTAAAGTCGGTGGAACAGCTCACTATTGGCGATTTGAAATCTAAGTTGGGCCCTACTGGACTTGTGGGCCAGGGTAAGGCATTCAAGAACAAGTGGTTAGGAAAGAATGGTGATGTGTTGGTAGCACACGTTGACAAGTTACCCGAGGATGTAGTTTTGGAAGAGCTCAAACAGATCAAACAGACTGGATCCTTGGAAAACAAGAAAGAGTTGGCAGAGTTGAAAAAACGTAAGTTGGTGCTGCTCACCAAGATTGTGGGATACAAGGTTGAAAAGGCTGAAAAGTTTGCTTTGGAAATCACAACCTACCAAACAGACATCACCTCCGACATGGTAGTGAATTCGTCTTGGAAGGATCTGCTGTTCAAGCCCTACAACTTCAACTCTGAAGGTGTCTACCCAACCCTGGGTGCCTTGCACCCCTTGAGTAAGGTACGCGAAGAGTTTAGACAGATTTTCTTCTCCATGGGCTTTACTGAGATGCCATCTAACCAGTATGTAGAGACCGGATTCTGGAACTTTGATGCATTATATGTGCCACAACAACATCCTGCCAGAGACTTGCAAGATACTTTCTACTTGAAAGACCCCAAGTGTGCTAAAAAGCCCCAGGATGAAAAGTACTGGGACAACGTCCGCTTATCCCACCAGGAAGGAAAGTATGGCTCTATTGGCTATCGTTACCCCTGGAGTGCCGAAGAGTCTTTGCGCATGGTATTAAGAACCCACACCACTGCCATCTCCGCTGCCATGCTTCATAAGTTGGCTGACGACCCCAAACCCATTCGCCTCTTTTCTATTGACCGTGTTTTCCGTAACGAGGCTGTAGATGCCACCCACTTGGCTGAATTCCACCAGGTTGAGGGTGTTTTGGCGGGCTACGACATCACTTTGGGTGACTTAATTGGTTTCATGGAAGATTTCTTTGGCAAGATGGGTGTGGACAACTTGCGTTTCAAGGCTGCCTACAATCCTTACACGGAACCATCTTTAGAGATTTTCGCCTACCACAAGGGCTTAGACACCTGGGTCGAAATTGGTAACTCAGGAATGTTCAGACCTGAAATGTTGGAGTCTATGGGCTTGCCCAAGAACTTACGAGTATTAGGTTGGGGTCTTTCTTTAGAAAGACCCACTATGATCAAGTACGGTGTCTCTAACATCAGAGAGTTGTTAGGTCATAAAGTGTCCTTGGACTTTATTGAGTCCAACCCAGCTGCTCGTTTAGACGAGGCTTTAGTGTAGCTTTTGTCGTTTTATAGAAATCCTTTAGCATTAAATTATCACGAAAGTTGAGCGTTGATGAAAAATCAACTATTTTTGGGTTACCAATCGGTTCAAGAGCACATCTCGATACCGGTGCTAATTCATAAGACTATATATATAGCAACATGGATCACAAGAGTACAATAGAAGCAGCACTACCTAAAGATAGCACCAAGAGTGCTACCAATGCTCCACAAGAGACGCTGGAAGAGCTGTTTACATGCAAATGGGTTGACTGTGATGATGAGTTTGAAGCACCACGACTGCTTAGTATTCACATACGCCAGAGTCATCTCGAGAAACCATTAGACACGCCAGATGCTCCTGGTGAGAATATTTGCAAGTGGGAAGGGTGCGCGAATTACGGTTCAGAATACCCGACTCAGCAGGCTCTCGTAGCGCATTTTGACATACACGCTAGTGATAAACCCTTGTATTGCCCTATTCCAGAGTGTGGTAACAACTTTATAAATACAGAAGCTTTAGTGACCCATACCAAGGGCGTTCATGGCTTGTATTCTCTTAAAGAAATGGTGGCTGTTGTTAAAGCGAAACTTGTAGCATCAGCAGGAAAATGGCCAGCAGTACATATGCACAATATCGAGTCTCTTAACGAGGAAAGTTTGTTACGCATGGCAGAAGAGGTATATGAATACAAAACACCGTGGTGGTTCAGTAATGTGTTCTTGGATATCTTAAAAAGAGGTACTTTGTCGGATAAATCAATACCCGAACCCGACTTTGAAGAAGAAGAGGAGGAGGATGAAGAAGCAGGTGTCAATCGCAAAAATATACAAGTATCTAAAGAGTCTATTTACAACTTGCCATATGATTTCACTCAGCACAAAGTAGCGCGTTTGCGTTACAAAAAGTACACTAGTGAAGTTTACGATAAAAACGACGAATTTATCAACGCCAACGATGAACTTAACAATCTCATGAATGTTGTAAAAAGGCAGAAACAATATGATTCCCATACTACAGGGGAAGATGCTGAAATTGACCCGGGGACCACAAACGGGGTTTACGAGCGCCTATTACATGATTGTGAGATATTACGCGAGACCTGTCTACACAATAACCGGGAGAGCGAGTCCTTAGATTCAAGCGATACATCTGACGTGCAAGAATTGGAACAAATCTACAACAAACTTAGCAGCCGATTGAATACTGCGAATAAAATCAACAAAATACTAAGCAAAAGATTACTGGAGAGTATCAAAAATAAGAGAGAACTCTGGCTTATGAATCAGCTATTACTCGACAGTAATGTGGCAATTGGACTTCCTCCAGAAAAAACTGAATTGCCTCAGCGTGTATCGCAAGATTTGGTTGATGAAGAATTATTATACAATCCCTGATGTGCTTTTTTGTTGAATGTACTTTTTCTCTATAATCATCTTGTCTGAATCACTACTACATGTTTGGCCTCCCCAAACGCTATATAAATATACCATAGTCTTTAATTTAAACCGATATAGCACTCTCTTGCTTTTTTCAAAATGTCAAAAATACCAATACATGGTAACTACCTATTACTTGAGTATTATAGTGAATTTCCTATGCAATATTTAAATATGTAGAGGATTGAAAACCACGGTGCAGGCTGTGTAGTATCAGTTCATGTCTATTTATATTTATATGTATATATATAAATTCTTAATATATTGTTTATCGTTTGGTATAAATTAACTATCAGTAATTAATACTGCGCACTTGATTAAAAGATAGGTTTATAATTCGCAAAACGTTAATTTTGCTATAAAATTGAATAGTTTATATTATATTCTTTTATCTTGTCGGGTTAAAACGACAACGTTTGATCTTTGTAATCCGGGCATCTTTTTATACGCCTTCACGATCAAACTACTAGAGCTTAATATTTTAATGACAATATTCTGTGTGCTACAGTGCTCTACCTACTCACCTTTTCATGGTTGAGTTTATTCTTGGGATTTCGACTGAGCATAGTTGTGTTTTCTTGCTCAATTTAGTCCAAAGTGATATTTATAATGGATGATAGCCATTCTGTTGACATTTTAACCTCTCGCCATAAAATACAATAGCCTGTTTTATTTTCAAACGAATCCTTCTGTGTGCCAGCACTTAGTTTGGTACGGTACATTGCCGTAGTATAATTCTTGCTTCAAACAATTTTCAGAAACGGTGTCTTTTAATGGTGTAATCATATCATTGCCTTCGTCCTGTCTTCTTGTACTTAGTTAAAAGCAAAAGCCAATGTTAAAAACAGGATATGAGTTCATCATATTAATAACCAAAATAAATGGATTTTAAGTCAGTCAAGTACAAGAACCTCGTATTCTTAAAGTCAGTTCAGCTTATCCATACCCAAATTCCCGATAAGTGACTCTAGCGCTACGGGTAACAACTCTGCAGCATCACCTTTAAACCCCCAGGTATTTTCAACTTTTCCGGCTAACACTTCGTCTTCTATATCTGTATTAAAAATGGCCACCTTCCCGCCTTTTAGTTTTATTCTGTCAACAAAACTGTTAGCTGGGTACACTGTACCACTCGTACCAATAACTAACACCAAATCCACCATTTGTCCCTGTTCAATAAAATCATCAACCCTATCTATTAGTTGCAATGGCAAAGGTTCACCGAACCACACTACCCCCGGACGAAGTAATGAACCGTTTTTGCATACCGGGCATTGAGGTAATTCTGTCTCAGTAAGTTGATGTACCGGAGCAAATTTTGGTGATGACACGGTCGTTTCCTCAAACTCATTACCATCAATTCTTCTTTTCCTATTCTGAGAAATGTATTCATTTTCGGTACCAGCGAGAGCTTTTGTCAAAGGGTGTGTTTGGTTGTTGCGGTCTATATAGTTGCACATAAAACTTGTACACTTTAGGTCAAACAACGATCCCTGGATTTCGTACAAACCCTCTCTCGTGTGGTTGCTTCGTGATAGCAAACCGTCCATATTCTGCGTAATAGTAATGAATTCCAACCTGTTTACAGTCGTGTTCAATTTCGACTCTCGAGCAAGCTGTGAAAGCTTTGCCAATGCGTAGTGACCGTTATTGGGCGAAGCCTTAAGAGATTTCGATCTTTTCCAGGAGTAAAACTGCCATACAAGACCCGGATCAATATAAAATGCATCGGGTGTAGCTAAATCAATCATGTTGAAGTTCTTCCAAAGCCCTTGAGAGCCTCTGAAAGTAGGTAAACCAGACGAAACTGACAATCCATCTCCCACTAATGCCACTATCTTCTTTGATTTTCGTAGATGGTCTTGGAACTCTTCTAAGTGTTTGTTCATTTGACTCTAGTAGTTCACTGGGCCTGGACTCTTGGTACGACTGACATGGTCTTGTCCCTGCTATATTGAGAATGTATTGCAGATTGGATGTTTTATTGATGGCTCTCAAGAAGCCCTTACTCTCTACAACCAAAAGAAATAGAGCGTATGAAGAACCGCCAATGGCGATATGGAGGTGTTTTGGACTGAAGCGTTATGGCTTTACAAGAGGTATTGGGGATAAAAATCATTCTCTGGTCTTCTCAAAAAAGGGTGTGTGTTCATTTATTTCTGCTTGAATCTTTCAATTAATAGTTAATCAACCGTCTCTTGCTAAATTGACTTTGTTTTGATAAACTTCCCTATTCATCTCTGGAAAGTAGCCATTGCATAGATTGGTAGAAAATACAATTGCACTACTGAATATTTCCTAGATGCATTATTCAATAGAATATATATGTATACATGCCAAAATTTCGCACAAGACATTGAAACAAGACCTCTCTAGCAGGTAGCCATTCTTATAAAATTGTCATTAAAGATCCAGCAGTGGGTGTTCCGGTAAATAGTTTCAATAAATAACCAAAAATTGACGCACTATCAGAAATGCGTTGTCTAACTTATATCTTGCTGCATTGCTTTATTTAGTACTCGCAGAAGAGACATTTCTATAATTATTGTTGGTTTGCAAAATCCCCATCATAACAAGAATGGTATATAGTAACCCTAAAATGAATATATAGGATGGTTTTGGTGTCACTACAGTCCTAGGCTATAACCATGTTAATAGCTATATTTTAGGTTTGTACAGAGTTTTTTCTATTTCTTATGAACCATGGGCTTTAAAAAGAGCCAGATTGAAAAGGTAGCTGATAGAAATAAAATTATATGAATTTGAAATTGACTAGAATTAGGATAAATATAGTTATTTTATCTTTAGCTTATGACCACCCACTGCTTCGATTGTCTCTATTGTCTGATAATTTCATTTAAACTCGCTAGCTGGAAGTTTGCTAATTCTGAACTATGACGTTTGTTTGAACTTAAATTATATGAATGATTTTAAGACATACTTATTTTACATCTTCTTATGGAAATCACAAGCTTCTGAAAACAAATCAAAAGGATTTCACTTTAAAGCATCAGGAGTATTAACAACTCAGTTTTCGCTTTTTGTAAATAATTCCAGTAAATAAAGCCTCCAGTTTATATACTTGCTAAATTTAGGTATTCTTTGAACTTATGTAAATTCTGACAAAAGTGGGACATAAATACATAAAAATTAGCGGCTTCCAAATTTAAAAAATGCTCTAAATTATTGATCTAGCCTTGTATTTGATCAGATACAAAGACTCTCTTAAAACTGTATATCCTGATATATCCTAAATAGCACATATAACATATAAGAAACCTCAAATTATAGGATTTATAGAAATTTAATTTACAACTGGAACCGTTATTGTTTGATCTCTTCTTTTGATTCATACAAACGGAGCTTGGTGTTCAAATAACAAGCTCTCTTAAATTTTAATATTATACAGTGTGGTTTTATGTGCTCTTTGTTGCGCCAGACTTCAACTTCCATTCCAAGTATTTTGCCGAGTGCCCAAAATCAAGTCCGTTTTGGGTGATAATTCTATTTCCTTCGATAAGGACCGGAGGAGCACGATAAAACACTACATCATTCAGAACTCCGCCATCAGTAATTTTTTGTTTCTTGTTCAAATGATCGCTGACATCATTCAAGCTGCCCTGTATCTCAGAAAGAGTGTATGCAAGAACACCACCAGATAAGAGCGTAGAATAATTCGAACGGGAGGTGTGATAGTTAGTTCCTGCTGGAGCAATACTCGAAGGGGTTGGAACCGTTGTTTTACGGAAGAATTGTTGTTCTTGCTGCTGTTGTAACTGCTGGAACTGTTGTTCTTGGAGTCGCTTTTGCTGGTTGGCTTCCTGTATTTGGCTCTGGATCAGCTTGTATGAACCCGGAAGAAATGATTTGTCATCCCCTGGAAGAGAGAATGTCCCATTGGCTTGCGAGAGCTCAACTCCAGTCGCAGTGTTGGCGGAATGGATAGGATTCAGATTGGTAGTGTATATTGTGTTAGTTGCACCACCACCTCCTTTGAGTTGAGAAATGGGTGTGAAAAGGTAAGCAAGACGCCCTGTAAGCGGATCATTATGGTCGGGTACAGGCGTCACATTTGGACTGGAAATATATTGTCCTAGATCGTCATCCACTAATGGTGGTGCCAAATACACCGAACCCATTAATGGCGGGGAGTTTTGATTTGGGCCCTGTGTCGGGTCAGGGATAGACATACCAACATAAGAGTCTTTGGGTAAAAACGCCTTTAACGGGGAATCAAATTTGATTAGCTTACGAGGTTCACGTAAAGGAACAAGCGGCTGCTCAAAATTATCTCTCACCTCATCGGGCAAACATGCTTTCCATGTTCTAATACGGTTAAAGACGTGACTAGACTCGTTGTATCTAAATTCGCAGATAAACCAAGGCGCACCCTCTGGAACGACACCTTCAGGAAGATCACCTTTTTGATAACGCGTCAAGAATACAACATAACAAGGACCCACTATCTCGTTTACCAAATGATCGCGATATTGACCTGTCTTGCATACTTCATTCTTAAAAAACAAACGATCATGCTTGTGACATGTTTGCTCCGGACGGTAGTACCAGCACACATTGGTGTACCTGTTCCCATCATCAGTTGACCATAACCGGAAAATTTGGCCCACTGTAGGTTTTTCCGGGTCGTTTTGATTTGCAATCAAAACCCAATCACCAATTTTGTAAGTGTATCCGTTAACCTGTAGTGAGTCCAATGGATACCTAATAACACCATCGTTACCTGAAGTGCTAGCGCCAATAAGTTCACGATCACTCTTATTGAGCTCTGTTTGGATGATTACTTGAGCCTCTTTGTTAAAGTTCACAAAATCATTGTATTCCTCGCTGTAAGGGTCGCTCTCATAATACATTTGCGCATTGGCAAACATAACATCTAAGTCATGAATAAATTGCTCAACATTTGCATACTTTCTCATTCTCACTTTAATCTTAATTTCGTTTAAACTTATGGGGTTAGGGATTCTTTCATAGTAGTCCGTATACAGCTTCAGGTCTGGCAACTTTTCAAAATGCTGTGTTAACAGGCGGCTTTCATTGTTTGGATCACGTAATTTTTTAAACAGCTTCAAGATCAACTTGATGCGGGTTTCGAACGGTTTATCGATAATGGGAGGTCTTCCTCTTCTGATACCGGTTTCAATGTGTTTAGGGGGCTTGAAAGGAGCCGGCGATCCGTGGGGTCTCGTTTTTGATGGAATCATAGCTGCATGATTGGGAGGTGAGTACGCATGCTGCTGAGGGAAGTCTACCTGAGGCATAGGTTTAAAGCTGCTAAGCTGAGCTGGCACAAACGAGTCAACCGGAGGAGAGGCGCTGGCACCAAGACGCTGCAGTTGCAGTTGCAACTGGTTTTGCGGCAGATGGTGCAGTAACTGTTGTTGTTGCACACCTTGTTGCTGCAACTGTTGCAGCTGTGCTCCATAATCATCAGTCCTTTTCAACTCATCAAAAGCAAAATCATCCATATTTGGATCATCTTTTTCATCCGGTAATTCTCCTAAATTAGGGTAAACCAAGTTTCTTCCGTGTCCGACCAGTTTATCGTTTTTGAGTTTCGGTATAACCACCGATAGAATAAACTGTTTCAATATAAGCGCGTGTCTGTAAAACAGCGAGTCTCTTCGATTGTACAATCTCGCGTTCCAAGAGACCAACGCTAAATCATCCACAAACTGCTGTACGTTGTCGTACATTGCTCGTTTAATTTTCCTTCCGATTCCGTATAATGATAAAGGATTCATCACCACTTTGTAGTAGTCTGTTCCCGTCCGCAGCGGTAACCGCTGAAACGTCTCTGCCACGTTCAATCCGCCATCTTCTATCCCATATAGCCTATCAAAGATAGGCTGCAACCTAGAGGCCAATTTTTTCCGTTCTCTTTCCATCTGAGGTAGTGTATTTTGGATCCAACTGGTTATATAACTGTGCCGTCTAATTTTGTTTTCAACGCCTAATTTTTTTTATTCTCTCCGCACTGCATATAAATTCTTACAAAAAATCATCCAGCTTGAAGAACTATAAGAAGCGAGTGGAGGTGATAGAGAGAGAAGAAGCTAGGGGGATACAGAGAGAGGGGGATAGTCACAAGTAATAATATACAACTGAAACAAACTTGGATAAAATCTGAAAGCCTTTCAAAATGAAGATACTACAATTCAGCAATATGCATCTACCAAATAACTAGTACAAAAATGATTACATAATATATATATATATATATATATATATGTATAGATATATTTTAAAATGGTATGTAATAATAGTATAAATATATATGCTCATATATATTCTTCAATTGGTCTTTTCTTTATCTTCTATGACTCTGGATCACCATACAACCCCCAGTAAACCTCAACTCCATATGCACCAGGGTCTTTCCAATAGTCATTGTACATGGTGAATGCAATAATTTGGTTGCCAAAAGCGCTAACTAAACTTTTCATGGCTGTGACTTGATTCTGTTTGGACGGAACACAACTTCCATATGTTTTACCTTCTGTAGGCCAGCCAGTCTCTGTTATCAAAAAGGGTTTCAGAGATCCACATGCGTTTTGCAAATTGGCAATTTGCAGCTTCATCCAAGAACCAGCATTTGCAGGCTCTACATTGCCATCCCAATATGGATGAGAATTTACAGCAAGGTAATCACTTAGCTCACAAAGCTCTGGGTTTGCTGCGACCGCCACTAACGTATCGACTGAAACAATATAACCCGAGTAGCCTGGAGCGTTTTGCTTCATCCAAGATCTGGCAGTTGAAAGCGCATTTTTGATATCCAGAACCGTAGCCGCTCCTTCGTTCACTCTTTCATTTCCAATAGCAATGGTATCAACTGCATTCCACCCACGAGGAGATGTCAGAATCGCTTTCGCAATATCTGTTAACCCACCTTGCACCGATGCCGTATCAATGTTCCATACTCCCAAAAAGAGTTTTTGCGACAGCTTCATTGCTGATAAGACATTCTCTATTCCAGAACAGTCTGTGCTGTATAAACGAATAATATCGTAGCTAGATAAGCGATCAATGTCAAATTTGACTTGACTTGCTGACTTACAGGCATGGCCTTTGGTATATGGCGAATATGTCATACCTTTGCTTCCCTGTGCGGCCATAGCACCTGCTGGTACTTCGTTTGTGGAACTGGGGAGACTTTCTGATAAGGAATCTGTAGAGACATATCCCGAGGATGACCAGGGCAAGGCGAATCCACTTGAAGGTTTAACAGGTATATTAGTGCTAACAGAGTATACTGGATTTGCAGTGTTCAAAGTGCTTGGTTTGGGTTGAGGAATATTATTGATTGTATTAGCAACATTATTGACTGTATTAGCAACAGAGCTTGATGCTGAATCACCAACAGGAACAAAAGAGCCACTTGAAGTGTCGTCGCTAAATGCACCAAAAAGCCAATCAAAAAGGCTTTTAGCAGTGAACTTTGTTGATGAATCTGGGTTTTTGACTGGTTGTGAAGTTGCTATTAATTTTGCAGTAGGTTGAGAGACTGCTGCATTTTGTTTTGTAGTAGGAGAATTAATTTGAGTGTCTGGGGTATTAACCTGAGCAGGTGTGTTAACTTGAGCAGGTGTGTTAACTTGAGTAGGTGTATTAACTTGAGCAGGTATATTAACTTGAGCAGGTGTATTAACTTGAGCAGGTGTATTAACTTGAGCAGGTGTATTAACTTGAGCAGGTGTATTAACTTGAGCAGGTGTATTAACTTGGACAGGTGTATTTATCTGCACCACGGTTGGTTGTGCCGCTATAGTTGACTGTGTCAGTATTTTTGGTTGTATTATTGCTGGTTGTGCTGCTGTTGGTTGTGCTACTGCCGTTTCTGCAGCTGCCACTGCCTGTGCCTGCACTGGTGGTGGAGCTACTTTTGGAGCTGGGACAAGACCCGTTGCAAAAGGTCTTTCAGTTTGTCCCACATTAGCCTGTACATTATCGGGAACAACCGCTTTTTCCTGGCTATTTCCAATAGCTAGGCCAGAATTAACAGTAGTAACCATAGTTACATACTGGATATCTTCTCTTTTAACTGGCACAGGTGCTGCTGCAACCATTCCCGCAGCCAAAACAGCTAGGAAATTAGATATTTTCATTGGGATTTTTTTGTTTTCTATTTACTATGGCTTCCTAATAGCTATTGGCATTCTACAACCTTATATACATGGGCTCAGCCATATCTTTTATCATTAATATTGGCTTCCAACCTCATCACTTTACCCAGTTGGGGGAGTTTTCAGATTTGCAGCAAGAACTTTAATATGCAGGTCTTTCTATTTTAGGAAATGGACTTGGAACCGATAGCCAGTAACGGTAAGACTCTGAAAGAATACACGAAGATCCACAGGTTGAACGCAAACCCATTGTGGTCACTAAATAGGCGTTAAAAACGGATATTAAAAGTTTATAGTCTACAATAGGAAAGTTCAGGAAGCGATGGTCTCTAAATAGGAGCCATGAAGGCGGGGCATTGTCAACAGATGTAATTCACCAACAGTTGGGCATGTAAGTAAAGCATATTAGAAATCGTAAGGGATGGGTGAGTAATGGAAATGAAATTTTAATTGAAATTAAATAATTTTGAAAAAAGGATTAATGTGGGGTCTGTGCATGGTTTCGTATTAGTCTTGTGTATGGTTTAGCCCAGGCCTTGTGTGAGATTTGTATAATGTTTACCTGAGTGAATTTGCGCCCGAACAATGTGGAGTCAAGTGAACGGTAGTTTAAAAAGAGCGCTATACCTAAGAGCTAAGTACCTATGAGCAGCTGATAATATATGATCACAATAATTTATACATATAATGTAATCTTAAATTTCTTTGGGCTCAAACAAACGCTAAACAATATAATAGGGAATCAAGAGAAATATACACCTCGAAAAGTATATTTCTCTTGAAATCCTAAACAACTTTACCACAGTATAAATAGTAGTACATATAATATTTTGTTTGTAAATGCTAGTATATGACTGGTGAAATATGGGCTCTCTTTTACTGAAGTGAAAAGAGAGCCCATATTTGATTTATAGAAACGTGATCTTTGCTGTTTTTAATTAACAGTGGTATTTTATAAAGGTATAATCTCTATTCTCCCGAAAGTACAAGTGCTATTTTAAAGTTTAGAACTATTAGAAGTCACATACTAGTTATTCTTGTTAAAATATGGCTTCTTAAGACATTTAGAACAATGAAAGGAATTATATGATAACCCCTTTTTACGTTCTAAATGTTTTTTTTATCAATCCTACACCACTATACCGTTTGTATTTACCATAACCAAAATAACAGCATTTTATCCCACGCCATAATGTTATTCCTATTTTTTTGCATTCAAACTAATATGATAATTGCAATCTTATATCACCTCCCCATTCTGCTATTAATGTTTATTGTCTCTGCGATATATAAGCCTCAAGATATTGTGGTTTCGAAGTTGTATAATGCATTATTTTTATATTTGTTTCTTTAAATTTGTTTCTTCTCATGCTATCCCCTTCATACTATTATCTTCATACTATTATCTTCAAACTATTATCTTCACACTATCTACCACCATTCAATTTTCATCGAAACACCCTCAAAATATACCAAAATATAATCAACATTATAATCAATGAAGTCCAAAACAACCACTTGTCTTGTTTCGCTCGTTTCTCTATCCTCTTTATCGTGCCCCTGCTAACACCCAAAGTCACCAAACTGTCTTCAAACTTTACCTGGATCCTTTCAAGAGTCTTGTTTTGCGAAACAATATCTTCAAGTGCCTGTTGTCCCATCTCCAAAATATGATCCAATTGTTCAGATCCGCGCGATAAAGACATCCGCTCGTTATACAAACCCTCCAGGTAATCCATCTGTTGCTGGCTTTGCTGGTTTTGCTGCAACACACTCTGATCGTACGGGTTATCAGAGCTCGTTGTCACACGGCGTCCCAATAACTCTTGCCGATTATTTTCAAGCACCATCTGCTCCCTTTGCTGCTTCAATGCATTGAATTTCTCAGTAAAGTGCTGTAAATCCTCCTGAAACTTTTGAAGCCGTGCTTCGTGCTTCGGAGTATCTCCTATGCTGTCGTTGGGATTTATGTGAGATTGCTGCTGCTTTATCAAATCTCCATATTCCTTGATCGTTTTGCGAAACCCAGTTAGTGATGTAGATATGGATCCCTGGAGTGAAAGCGGCGAGGTTGATACATTGGACTCAAATGTTGACAAGTCTTTACTGATGAGTTGAGTTTGTTTGATCCCATGGTTGAAAAGGGAGTTCATTGTTGGTGTTGGTCACTGCTGAAGGTTGTACCTACTGGTGTTTATTATTGGTGGTGTGCTGGCCAGAATGGAAAAAAACCTGCTATCTGGCTGGTACTATTTTCAGCACTATTTACCCAGCCCATTAATGCTACAGCAGCCTACCCTATTCTCTACAGCATATTTGGCCAGGTATGCCTAAAAAATGGTCTAGTTTAGTCCCAATTGTAGAACAGCGCTTTTAGACGCTTCAACTGTCATCGGTTTTGGTCAAGTTGGACCCTCGTTTTCATTACTTCATATCTAGCCAAAGAACCTTATAAACGCCAACATCAAGGCAAAAGTACCAGAAGATACACCGATTAACCACTGCATAACCTGTGTTTTGACCGACTTGATTTGCATTTGCATATTCGCGATTTCCTCGTCAATTCTGGTGTACGTGTCTTCAATCTTCAGCTCGTGGATCGAGCTCTCCTCGCGAATTCTGCCCTTTTCCAAATTGAGATCCAACCTAACCCCAGCCTGGTACTTTGTGATTTCCTCTTTCAAGCGGTTTTTGAGGTTCGTGAGGTCCGTACGTAAGTTTTCTTGCTCCTTCTTCAAGTTGGTAAACTCCGACTTGTCCATAGTCTGAAGCTCTCCCTTCAATTTGGCAAAATCGACCTTTTGCTGGTATGATGTCAGAGAAAGACGCTCTTTTGTCACCAAATTGCCTGCAATAGAGTACATACCGTCGTTGATGGCGTTGTTCACTATGGTCACCGCTGCCTCTGCCTGCTGTTGACTAAACCCGCCTTTTTCCTGTAACGACTGTACAAACTTCTTTGTGTCGAACTTGGTAATAGATGATAGACCTCGAACATGGTTGATGTAGCCATGGTACACACCGCGATTCACACTGGTATAGATCATCATTGCGTTGGTGACTATAAAAAGACCCCGGGTGAAAAATACAAATTCCATAGCCATCTCATCGAAGCATGTTGAGGCTGGGGTACAGGCTAGTGGGAAAGCAGGCGCTTACAAGGCAGTACACGAGACAGTGTATAAGGCATTATAGTAAACAAGATCCCATAGAACAGTTCAACAAGTCTAAAACACAATACCAATATGGCTACAACTTTGATACTCTTGATGACTTGAACAAGCAAATACACCCAGAGCAGTCAGCAAAACACCCCAAGAGTGGTGTTTCGCGCCAACTTTTTGGCGGAACTGATGATGTCGACATCAATGCTATGCTTGAGAATGATCCTCGTTTGAAGGGATTGGCTCCAGGATCTTCGGAATACAGAGAGGTGCTCAATACGGTCCACGAAGACTACAAAAAGAGAGAAAAGAGAGAACAAAAACGCTTCGAGTTCAACGAACGGATCAAGGGAGTAGCATATGGCGTTTGTCTTTTATTGGGTATAATTGGAGGCCATCAATTGGTCATGAACTACAAATATTTGAAAACCAAGGTGTTATCGAACTTTACTTATGATATTGATGAATCCAAGGCTCGGGACTTGTCAGATCCCGCAATCAACAACAAGAACATTGATGTTATGGTGAGCAAGCTCGCAAACGAAATTGATGCGGAGTCAATTGCGGCACTTAGAGACTCGTCTCAAGTACCTGGGTTATATGTTTATGGCTCGTTCAATGGGAAAAGGCTACCCACCAGGATAAATTTTTTTGATAACATGTACATTAAAGATGTTGCGGTTCTGCCAGACTTTTTGGTGGTGATCGACGAAAACGGCCTGTTGTTCCAGTATCAGCCTTCCAAGATGGAGAACCCTCAACAATGCAATGTTCCAAAACTCGAATCGTTCCACGTCTCAAATGAGTACGTTTATGGCTTGACTAAAAAGGGCAAGGTTATTTATTTTCCAAGAGCCGATAAGCAGGTTGATTTTGAAAAACCCAAGTCTCGCAATTGGCTTGGGATATCTTCCACCCAGGACTACAATGTAGTAGCTGGCTTGAACGAGCGGGTAAAACATATCTCTGGAGGTGATACTCACATGTTATTGTTGAGCCAGTCAGGAAAAATATACATGTCCAACATCAACTGCACCGCTGATAAAAACTTTGGCCAATTTGGCTTACCGAAATACTCGCCATTTTCAGACTCCAAGCATGAGATTCCTCGGAACCAGGCGTTTGAATTGACTTTGTTGAACAATGAAGTTGTCAATCAAAAAAACGGCACCAAGGTGCTTCGTGAGCGCAAGTTTTGCAGTATTGCAAGCGGAAAGTACCATAATATTGCCTTAGATTCGGATGGTAACGTGTGGACCTGGGGACGCAATGTGCATGGAGAGTGCGGTACTGAGCTCAACTACAAGACTGATTTCCAACCTATTCCTAAAAAGATTTTTACCAAGAAAGACTTTTTACGCATATGCCGTGGTTTAGTTGCTTCTGATGGACATGCTGAAGCGAGTAAAGTATATGCAGCCAATGAAACGACATACATTCAAGTTAATTGTGCGGACCAAGATAGCCAGCAAGATGTATTACTTAGTTTTGGTAACGGAATCAAGGGTCAACTTGGCGGGAACCGTTTTATTCATGCATGCCCTGAACCTCAAATTGTCAAGTCACTCATCAACTTGACAGAGTACAATGAAGAATTGAAGGAAGTGCGCAAGATTGGTTTTAAGGATATTAATGTTGGAAGTAACCACTTGTTCATCACCTTGGATAACCTGGGTGTGCACAAAGACGTGCTTGTCACTGGCGAAAATGAGTGCGGCCAGCATGGTAATGGAAAGGTGACTAAAGTATGCAAGCCAGTGCATGTTCCCAGTCTTATCAACCCAGAAGAAGTTGGAATTCTGGATGGTAGCGTGGCAAAAACCAATGGTATTGGCGCTAAGAGATTGGTACGCCGACTCAATGACGTGGTAACAAAAAGGTTGCAATTGTTTGATGGGCATGAAATGAGCGACGGTATCAAAGCTACCCAAGTGGTAGTTGCAGGCGATAGTGCATCTGCGCTCTTTTATAAGCGCCAGTAGTTAGAACAAAGCTTGTCGGATTAACTATTTAATTTAATGTAAATAAAAAAATGGTTCCTTACAAGTCAAACAACTCGTTCAAAATCTTGATGGTGTCCTCGGGACAAGTGACAGAGTGTCCAATGGTTCTGTCGTCGGTGTAGATCTCGTAATCATTACCACCCTTGTAGGTCTTGTCACCGAAAAAGTGGATAGTGTCAAAGTGCTCATCAGCAACGTGTTGCAAGCAGTAGGTCTTGTCCCAACCGGTGGGGAACACGTCAAACGAGATTTGGCCACCAATCGAGTAAGTCAAGCCATAGTCGGGGAAGTTCTTCTTCAAAGCCTCGACCATCTTCTCTCTGATCTTGTGCTCCTTATCGTAAACCTCGTATTCGTTTCTCTGAGCAGTGCTAGCGTTTCTGCCGACAGGAGAGATGTTGACCATACCGTTTCTGAACTCAACAAAAGTACCAGTTCTCACAGGAAGGTCGAGGTCGGCCAAGTATCTCAAAACAAACTTGACCAACTCGTTGTACTTTTCTACACCGATCCATCCAATAAAAGACTGAGAGGACAACTCCTTACCCTGCTTGTACGCAGTCAAACCGTTCTCCGAGAAGCAGTAGTCAAAGTCTTCCAAGACCAGGTCTCCCAATTGCTCAACTTGCTTTGACAAGTCTGATCCGCCAACAAATCCAATAACAACCTCTTTTCTCAACTTTTCCAACGTAGACTTCATTTCTGGAGAAATGAATAATCTGGCGGGAGTCAATGTGCCATCGACATCGAAAAGCACTAAAGTCTTGGGGTTCTTCTTGTTGGTAAAGGACATTTTGATAATAAAGAGTTGTGTTGAGCGCGAAAAAAAAATTTCGCCGTGTCGAACCACTGAAAAATCAAACCTCAGCATTGTTCATTATGATCAGGTTGTGAGAACTGGAAATTAAATAGGGTGAAATGACACGAAATAAGAGAATTTAGTGAATTTAAGTAGGAAACTACAAGTCTATGCCGAGAGTGGATGTAAGTAGCTGTTTTAGCGAGAAAAAGCGAGCTAAAACGGGGAAATTTAGACTGAATAAATTAAATAGATCTATTTATATGTAGATATAATTAGACGTAAATAGATAGAGATATATGTTACAAGTAGACATTAATTTTTTTTAAAAAAAGCATATGCTTTTGGCTGGATCTTCTGTTAAATAAGTTTTAACATTGATCTAAATAGCCAGCTGCTCATTATGTATAGCCTGTTGCTTATACAATAAACAGTATCAGCTTTAAATCTAATCTGAAGATAAGGCTGAACATCAGAAAAAAATATGAAGAGCTCGAAAGAGAAAATCAAATCACGTGACCTGTGGTAGTGACCTGAAAACTGTCAGACAAAGCCCCATTGGTAGTGCAGTGCACAGTATTATGGATCACCTGACTTGTACACTACAAGTACTATTATTGATAGGTTTTGATTGGCAAAAAGGTACTAAGCTATAAATTATATTTAAGCAGAAGCGTTGTACTTGTAGTAAGGGAACTGCTTCAAGTTCTCTTCCAAAGGACCCTTCTTGGTCAAGAACTTGACGTAAGCACCATCGTCCTTAACCTCACCGTTGTTCTTCTTGGCAACGTACTCATCTCTGTTCAAAGGAGTGAAACCCCACTTCTTAGAGATAATGATCTTCTGCTGACCAGGGAACTTGTATCTGGCTCTTCTCAAACCCTCAATAACAACGTCCTTGTTGGAGTCCTTGGTTCTGGCAGACATGATAATCTGACCGATAGAGACTCTGGCAGCAAGACCGTGGGGCTTACCCCAGGCACCTCTCATACCTTGCTGCAATCTATCGGCACCGGCACACGACAACATCTTGTTGATACGCAAAACGTGGAAAGGGTGAACTCTAACTCTCAAGTGGAAAGAGTCTCTTCCGGAAATCTTGGTGATGTACTTGTTGGCGCAAATACGGGCGGCTTCCAAAGCCTCAGAGGACAACTGCTCCAACTCGTTAGAGACCAAGTGGACACACAAGGGGAACTCATCGACAGTTGCCTTCTTTCTACCCAAGTCATAGATTCTAATCTTGGCGTCAGGGACAGCTCTGTTGTATCTAGACTTAGGGTATGGCTTGTTCTTACAGTATCTGTAGCATCTAGCAGGTCTTCTCGCCATTTTGTCTAATAAACAGTTAGTACTACCGATAGGAATTTCACTGGCAGAGGTTTGTCATCCTTTTATATGTAGTGGGTAGGTGAAAAAAATTTCAGCCTTGATGACAAATCTCATTTCCACAGAAAGCCGCCATCTACTGATGCTTAGTCAAGCAGTTTCCCGCAACGTTTGCTGTATGACTGTAAGCACAGTTGGATTGACAAGCCACAGTCTCAATCACACATACCGTTTAATCCGTAGATAGAGTCAAAAGGAAACTTATGGCAAGATTTTCACTATACGCTTTTTTCCGCCAATGCCTTCGTCCTGCAATTGACCGAATGGGAGCCCTGAATTTTTCGCTTTGTAGCAGCATGGATGTTTGGTCTGTGATTATATTGGTGTGCATATAATTCAGGGCTCTTAGGGCTATACTACCTAGAATCATGTGACAAATGTGACTACATTTTTTCCTCTCAAATTTTAAAAGAAAAAAAAGCTGGATATACCGGAGAGCGCTAGAGGGTAGTGTGTTGTATCATGTGATCTGCGTCACAAGCTAACAGTCACATGACTTGATTATGTCTTAGTTTCTTTCTTTTTGCCTTCACAAAAAATCTGCGATGGGCTTCCCTTTTGGGATTAGCGTTTAGAAACAAGACCTAAAGCTTAGGAAAGACCATTTACGGTGCAGGCCATCTAAACATACAATAACAAAGATGGGAAGATACAGTATCAAGAGATACAAGACCAAGAGAAGAACAAAGGACCTCGACTTAATTTACTATGATCTCGCAACCCCAGAGTCGATTGTTCGCCTTAAGAACCAAGCAATAGATGAAACTAAGCCAGGGCTCGGCCAATATTACTGTGTTCACTGTGCACGGTACTTCGAAGACCAGGTCCTGTTAGATCGCCATAGTGTTACTAAGGTTCATAAGCGCAGGGTTAAGCTGTTGCTGGAGCGTCCATATACACCATTGGAGGCAGAAGCAGCTGCAGGAGTGAATATGACCAAGTTTATTGAGTCAGTAGAAAAGTACAAGAAGGATGAGCAGGCCAAGAAGGAGATCAAGGATGAACGTGAAAAGCTCTTGGGTCAGCGCAAAGACAACTTGGATGCCTTAATAACGGGAATTCCATCAGAAGAGTTCAAGAAAGAAGAGGAAGCAAAGGAGGGTATGGAATCTAAAGAAGGTGTGGAATCGAATGGAAATGAAGTAGAAATGAAGGAGTAGTTTAATTCTTTAATTTGTATGCGCCAAGAGTGTGCTAAATGGAAATTGCATTGAAAATGACATGGCGAAGAGCGTAAGAGGTGAATGTTAAGAAAGTATTTGATCAATGTTGAGAATATAATTGATCAATACCGAGAATATAAGTGGTATATGCTGAGATCTTAAAAGATTATTGTTGAGACTATGGGGTATAATTCGAGAAAATGAGAGGAACAGATGTTAAAGGAATGTGTCCGTATTACTGAATGAGATTATATCGATATATACCGACAATAAGAAAACAGAATAACTATCACAACCCGGAATGATACTACAAAATTTTTGAGTTTGTTTATCACTATTGTTTTCTGGTCATTTACTATCAATTATTTGACCCACATCATTCTAACTGGACTTTGATTATATTGAACAAACTTTCCACCAACTTTAAACCAAACATCTTTTACAACTAAGCCCCTACATTGCATATATTCTATACACCCATCTTTTATTTGACGACACAATTCTGTCAATACCTGAAGTTTTGATCATTGTGAAAATTATATATACTTCTTTCTCCTACGTCTTTTGAAGCTGAATCCCAATATGTTTATTCAACGACCATGTTATCAATTTTCCCTAAAATTATACTATCTATTGCTCTCTTGTCGCCTTTGGATGTTTTTATACGGACTGATTATACATTTTGCATTTTTTTTTTTATCGTAAACACCAGTGTCCTTGTATTAAATGAAACTTCGCATAAAGTCCAAACGTGGAACAGCTATTATCCAGGATATTTCAGACAATTCGCCGCTTTCTTTGCTTTTATCGACAATTGAAAGCTTACCCCAGTTGAAAGAAAATGAACAAGATTGTGTACTGTCGATAAGGGTAGGTTTCCCAGTTAAGAGTATAGATTTAACGCTGTACAAAATCAGCGATACCAGCATCAGAAGTGGCGATCAATTACTAGTAGAATTCAGCAATCAACTGACATCGTTAGCGTCTAATGCTGCTACAACTGGCGACAAAGTGGCAATGCTGAATGATGTTCCCGCTGTAAAGATATTTCATGACTCGAGCTACCTTATGTTGCGCAATGTTCCTGATGATAATGCGTGTCTATTCAATGCTATAGTATACGCATTACAGGTAAAGCTGCCTAATGAAATTCGACAAATGGTCGCTACCCATATTGCCGAGAACCGATTGATATATTCGGACGCGATACTAGGTAGACCTCATCAAGAGTATTGTAATTGGATATCCAAATCAGATTCTTGGGGTGGGGCTATTGAGTTGGGCATTATTGCGCGCTTATTTAATATACGTATCAACTGTTTTGACGTGGAGCTGGGACATGATATTGTGTTTGAATACCAACCACAAGCACCGACAAGATTCATTGTTTTGGTGTATAGTGGTGTTCACTATGATGTATTTGCCAGAAACACTATTCTAGGCGCAGCAAAGGATAAAAGAGTTGAAAGTGATCAATGTGTTTGGGATATTGGTAGCATACAAGAGCTGCAAATCTTAGAAGCATCGCATGAGTTGTGTTGCAACTTGCAGACAAAGAACTACACCACAAATACTACAAGATTTCGTGTTCGTTGTTTAGAATGTTATAGTGTGTTGGTTGGTGAAACGGGCGCACTGCGCCATGCCAATGAAACAGGGCACTACAACTTTGGTGAAGTTAAGTAGTAATTTTGCATGATAAATATTGTGTATTCAAGGCCATCAATCAACAAACTGGTTTCATATTATTTATTCTATTGTCTAGAATAACGTTCTTATAAAACAGTATAATCAGTATAGGAGTGTGGCTACTATATCATATAAGATGGCATATTATAACAGTAAAAATTATCACAGTAAGGTATTAAAGCAGCATATAAATGAATTGAGACCAAGCCTGGTGTTCGGATTATTTGATTTAGAATGCTATCTAAAGAAATTGGTGATATTCAGAGTACAGTGATCTGAGCATATAAATAGTACTAGGTTAGTAGACTACTTGAATAAAATTCACATAATCCTTAATAGTGGTGGATTTGAAACATGTTATTAGTATTCTCATAAACAAAAGGAATGCTATTAACCTGTTAACTGGTTACCACTAGTCAAGAGACTATATTCTTACCAGATATAACATTTGTTTATATTACACAATAAAATTAGGTAAATATTATTAAAAAGCTCAAGAGATAGATAGTTTCGTTATATTAGAACTGATTCATATTGCTATATGGCACATTTCATCTTCTATTGCTAATAAGAATTATATATTGCAAACCCACTGCTTGGATTCTACCTATTGCAACGCTCTTTTAGTGGGAAAAAAGAGCGTTTTGGATGGATTTTAGCCCAAACATAATTGCAACAATTACATGGGTCAGCAATTCAAGAGTAGTATACTTTTCTTTTAGCTAGTTTCTTAAAAAGTAAAACCTTTAAATTCTTTCATGAATAATGTCTCAAATATCACACAGTTTTTTATCTCCAATCACAGTATATCGGGGACATATCTAAATTCAAAGAAAATGGGCTTCCTGATACATTCTTTCTGTGCCCGTATAACGTTTTGCAGCTATTTTTAGAATCATATATCAAATATCGATATTTAACTTTTTAAACAATTTACGCCAAAAGCATATTTACAGTCGTTTCATTCGAATTAATTTTAGAAATTATTTGCTCAATAAAAATAGAGTATTTTTGCAAAATCCGAAACACCAACAGACCTTTTGTAATTTGTTATGTTTGATGTTCCTTAAACAAAATAACGGTATTTCTCGGGTATTTCTCTAAATCAAAAAAGCAATAACCAACAAAATATTCACTTTATCAATTGAAAACCCTCTCATATTTGTTATTAGCTGTTTGCTTTCTTAATAAGTATGGATAAATCTAATTTTCCGCAAGTTGGTTTTGATTATATTTCTGGGGAAAAACGTAATTTTTGATGCAAAGTCCGGCAGCATAATCTAATACTTTCTTAAAAAACACTGTACCAAGAGTTATACTAACACTATACTAGCCAACCTAAGCAATAAGAAAAAACATGGTATTACATATTTTTCAACTATAAATTACAATTTGAAAATAACGAAACACAAATTTAACATTTGTCGATATAAAGTTTTAAATTCTTCAAAACACTTGTATGAAAACGTAATTTTTTCTTAACAGAAACTATTTCGTGTATAAAATATGTAGATTTTAGAAAAGTTCTGAATGATTTACATTTCTTACTTGTCCGAGGTCCAGAAGCTTAGCAAGGCTTTCTGCCCAATTCTGAAGAATTTATAAACACAAAGTTTAAATAAAAAAGATCTGAAATTTGACAGGCTCTCGAAATATTGTAAATTCACACTAGATTAAAAATCAATACCCCATAATCGCTTTCTTATACATAAATATCCCAATTGGCATAGGGACTGTTTGACTATTCAGCTCTACAACCCTAAGCGAGATTATGGTCGTGCCGCTTACCACTTTCTGGAACCAGCGAAAAATAGAGGCAAAAAAAAACCAACGTTGATGGCGTTTCGAAGGCTAAGATCTGAACTGACTGACAGTCCTCTAACAAGACTAGGAGCGCGAAACAGCCATTAACAATATCTTTCATTTAGTTGATAAGATTGCACCGATCCATGTCACAAACTACTGAATTTTTCTGTCGCCAGCCTCGAGCGGTGAGCTTGACACAAGACTATGAGGACATTACACCTGAGCCTAAAGCAACACAAGAATGCCGCGCGGCCTTGTACTCGCCTAATGGCGAGTACTTTGCATACACTCAACCCGATGAAGTGATAGTGTTGAACACTCAGGGTAAAGCAAAGTTGCATTGTCGTATCGAATTACTGGAAGTATTTGACTTATTCTTTTCGGAGCGTGGCACATACTTGTGTCTTTGGTGTAAACCAGTGCAGCTTAACAAAGAAAATGGTACATGGAATAACAACTTGAAGATCTATAATGTTAAGACGCAGACAGTGATAACTGAATGGTCGCAAAAACATCAGAACGGTTGGCGCCCACAATTTACTTCTAACGAACAGTTGCTTGCAAAGAGTGCTGCTACAAACAAGGAAATTCACTTTTTTGAGATTTCTGAAAGCGAGGCAGAGCCTTTTAACATTAACCAGCCTACTCACAAGTTCAGAGTAGCTGATCCTAAGATCCCTTACCAAACGTTTAAAATTTCCCCTGGATTGAATCCGCTGGTGGCAATTTTTATTCCAGAGAAACTGGGCAAACCAGCAAACGTGTTGATTTACAATATTCCTAACTTTAACCAGCCGATCTGCACTAAAAACTTTTTCAAAGCCGAACGTTGTCAATTGAAATGGAACTCATTAGGAACGGCGTTATTGGCATTGGCACTGACTGACCATGACACCACCAACCAGAGTTATTACGGTGAAACAAATTTGTATCTTTTGGGTATTGCTGGATCATATGACTCCAGAATTGACTTGAAGCGTGAAGGACCAATTCACGATATCACTTGGCTGCCCCTGGCCCGTGAATTCGCTGTTGTTTACGGGTACATGCCAGCAGAAACTACCTTTTTTGATGCTCGTGGTAACGCGATTCATCTGTTAGGAACTGCACCACGCAATACTATTTTGTACTCACCTCATGCCCGGTTTGTGTTGGTTGCAGGTTTTGGTAATTTACAGGGAACAGTTGACGTTTACGATCGCCAAAATAAATTTGCTAAGGTTGTTACGTTTGAGGCCACAAACACTTCAGTTTGCGAGTGGCTGCCATGCGGGAGATATATTCTTACTGCCACCACTGCTCCTCGCTTGCGGGTAGATAATGGGTGCAAGGTATGGCATGCTAGCGGTCAGTTGTGTTATCTAAAAGAATATTCCGAATTGTACCTGATTGGATGGAAGCCTCAGCCTATTTCCGATTTCCCTCATTTGAAGGTATTGGAGCCTGCTCCTGTACCTCATCATCTGACACTGGAATATGCCGCTAAACGCGCGGCGATTGAACAGGCAGCCTCTTCCAAACCCAGTGGTGCTTATCGTCCTCCCCATGCCCGCAGCACGGTAGGAAGTACACTGACATCTTCCTTGTACCAGAAGGAATTACTTTTGCAACAGCTGCAGCAAAAGCAGCCGGTTGCAAAGCCAGGGCTTCAACCCGGATCTCGTCGCTCTCGTGTTATTCCTGGAGTAGCGCCAGCAGCAGCACCTGAAAGCAAAGCTGCTGCCAAAAACCGCAAAAAGCGGGAGGCCAAAAAGTTGCAGCAGGAACAAGAAGCAAACAATGCCGCCACTCAATCTCCGGAACCACCAGTAGCAGAAGTTTCAGCGATGGCTGTATCGGCCGCAACGCCTGAGGCAGGCCATGTTGAAGGTGGTGTTTCATCACTTGAAGAGAAGAAAATCCGCTCGTTATTGAAAAAATTACGAGCAATTGAGGTGCTTAAAATGAAGCAAGCTAATGGAGAGGCATTAGAAGACACACAGGTGAGTAAAATCAAGAAGGAGGACGATATTAGAAAGGAATTGAATGCATTAGGCTGGAATGAGTAAACCTAAAGGATGAAAACTTCATGATTAGCCGGCTCATGATTTAAGAAATAGTTGAGAATAATATAAGGGGAGTAGGGGATAATATAAATACATGAGAGTACATTACAATAATGAAGATAGTAGAAATAAATATGAAGAAGAATATTTTTAAAAACCAAACTTAAAATAAGATGAGATATACAGAAAGAGTAGAGAGTAAAGGGAAATTCAAATTTATATGATTTGAAATATGGAAAAAAAGCCCAGTATCTTCAAGTATAATATAATATATGATAAGTATAATTAAGTTCCGAATAGAATATTAATATATATATATATATCATCATATCTATACAAAACATTTTGTTTTGCTTCTTCATATCCAATGTTCTTCTCTCTAATTATCCCCAGTGAGATCTCATAAATCAATTAGTTATATCAAAAGACGAAAAAAAGAGCTAAATCTCACATAGCTCTAAATTAACAATGTAATGTATTTATTTTTTTGAAAAAATATATGTATGGCTTCCACTTAGATGTGTAGTAAAGGTTCCAAACATTATATATTTAAATTTATGGTACAATAATCAATAAGTAACATATTTGTATACGCATCGGTGATAAATTGATAAATTTAATATAATTACGTATAACAAATTCCTTGCTATTGCCTTTTTCGTTGCTAATTTCATAACAGTACATATCTACATCTTTAACTCATCTTACTATTTCATGCTATTTCATGTTATTTCATGTGTTTCATGTCATGCCATTACATATAACACCATTACATAGCACTGAGTATAGTCTAATATCATTTTATTAAACTACTCATAGCAGCCTGTCCTTTAGATCATTAATGCCTAGGGTTCGATGATCATCGAGTTACACGTACGTAATCTATCCCAGATTAGGCCGCACCTCGAAGTCCGCCTATAACGTGTCTAGGCCAAAAAAATATAATACAAAGAGGAAAAAACTTCTCTCAAAGAACCTCGCGTTTGGTCTACTCCCCCAATAGGGAAAGATCAAGCCATTGAAACTGCACTCCTATCAAACAAACCCGACAATCGTATTTTTAGACAGTTTAAAGGGAAATGAAGAAAATAGAATAGACTTTTATAGTAAGCCAAAATATGAATTTTAATATGGTAAAAGAAAACTTTAAATAAAAATAGATTGAATTTTATACTAAGTGGCTATTAATTTTTCATTCTTTTACTCTTTATCTCTTCCATTCCCACGCTTACTCATACCGTCCTCTCTTGACTCTTGATCTAGAATCCCCATACCGCACATTTTGATCCCTTTAGCATCCTGTACAACGCGGTCAGTACTAAATCATTTTTCCCCTGCCCTTTTCTTCCGGGTTCCGATTTATAAGTAAAGTCGTGCACAAACCACACAAAAAAGTTGTGCAACGCGACAAACGTACCAGAAAACAATCAAACCAAAACACCCATAAAATAAAATGTATTTGAAAATAGCAGTCTGTCCCGTATTTCTTTTTTTTTCTTTTTTTTGCAGTGTGTCTCAGCAACAAAAGTTTTAATTTCGAAATTTTATATATATTTCAATCAACGTGTTGCTCTTTTTAGTTTAGACATCGTTTGCCTCTCTGTATTTCTCACTATCGCTGAACACTGCCCGGGCAGATCTACTTTAGTGTAAAATGTACGTATTATACCATACAAGCTGTTAGAGGTGATGGAAAGAAGAAGACGAAGGAAGGGTTTTCGGATCATAGTATTTCGGATCACAGGGATCAGGAAATTTTGAGTTTTGAAATGGAGCTTCATATTTTGGCTTTTTTTTGAAATGACGAGGCTTACAGAATGTGATTCACGAAAGCACTAGTGCAATAATTGTGAAGACAAGGTTTACGGGCTTGTTTAGTAGCTGTGGTAAAACTGGGTCTGGTAGGGTCGTGACAAAGCACTGCCCCTGTTAGAAGCATATGGTTGGGACACATCTTTTTCAGAGATGGAAAAAATCATGTGACTGAAAATTGGAAATGCTGATTTGAAATTGTCTATAATTGCAGTTTTAAAAATGGATAGTATAATGGAGGTGATTGGTCAAATCAAGTGAGAATTGGAACCGAACTGGGAGTGAAAATAACTGAAGTTTTATTTTTTTGATTGATTGTGCACTTGAACTGTGTTTAAAGTTATTTTTCAAAATAGGCAAAAGTTAAATTTTTCGAAGAAATGTTTACGTTTCAACCAGCAGTGGCTGTATTTTAAAGATCAATTTCTAACTGAATGAAATTATAAATTCAAAGCATTTTTCATTTTTACTAAACAATTTCAGTCACTAGTCAATCACATTTCATTATCTTTATTGAATTTTTACGATTGTTGACAAGTCCTCGTTATATTCATATCACACGACCCTGTTATTTACACGCCTCCTTCTTGATCCCATTCTTCCCAGGCCTTTATAAATGAATTTCAACTCATTCAATACCAAATACTAACTTTTTTTAGATGTCGTATAACGATAATCATAATTATTATGATCCAAGTCAGCAAGGCGGCGCTCAGCAGCCAAATGCTGGCGGCTATTATCAACAACAGCCATACGACGACTTGAACCAGCAATCTACTGGTGGTGCAAACAGCGGAGTTGGTGCCCCTCCTGGTCTGGATTACTATGACCCTAATGTCCAATACTTTCAGCAACCTTACGATATGGATGGATACCAAGATCCAGCTGGCGGAGTCTACGGAAATGGTGGAGCACCAGGAGCTGGTGGCCCCCCTCCTCCAGGTGGCTACAATGCTGATCCTGAGGCATTTTCTGACTTTAGCTACGGCGGTGGTCAGGGTCTGACAGGTATGTCAGGTTATGACCAATATGGAACACAGTACACACCTTCGCAAATGAGTTATGGTGGTGATCCTCGCTCACTGGGTGCTCTGACCCCTATTTATGGAAACCAGCAGGGCTACGACCCAGCTCAATTTCAAATGTCGTCAAACTTGCCTTACCCAGCATGGCTGGCTGATCCTCAGGCCCCTGTCAAAATGGAACATATCGAAGATATTTTTATTGACTTGGCAAACAAGTTTGGGTTTCAGCGTGATTCGATGCGTAACATGTTCGACTACTTTATGACCTTGTTGGATTCACGTTCTAGTCGTATGCTGCCTGCTCAAGCATTGTTGAGTTTGCATGCTGACTACATTGGTGGTGAGAACGCAAACTACCGTAAATGGTTCTTTGCCTCACAGCAGGATTTGGATAATTCTTTAGGTTATGCCAATATGAATTTGGGAAAACTTGGACGCAAGGCGCGTAAAGCCCTGAAGAAGTCTAAAAAGGCTCGTCAAGCTGTTGAGGAGCACGGCCAGGATGTCGATGCCCTTGCCAACGAATTGGAGGGAGACTACTCGTTAGAGGCGGCTGAAATAAGGTGGAAAGCACAAATGAATGCGTTAAGCCCAGAAGAACGGGTCCGCGATGTCGCGCTTTATCTTTTGCTCTGGGGTGAGTCTAACCAGGTTAGATTCACACCTGAATGTCTTTGTTTTATTTATAAGACTGCTTTTGACTACTTATTGTCTCCAGCTTGTCAACAGAGACTGGAACCGGTTCCAGAGGGTGACTACTTGAACCGTATTGTCACTCCCATTTATAGATTTTTGCGGTCGCAGGTTTACGAAGTTTACGAAGGTAAGTTAGTTAAGCGTGAAAAAGACCACAATGAAATTATTGGTTACGATGATGTTAATCAGTTGTTTTGGTATCCAGAAGGTATTTCCCGTATTATTTTTGAAGATGGTACGCGTTTAGTTGATATTCCCCAAGAAGAGCGTTTTCTTCGTTTGGGCGAAGTAGAGTGGAACAATGTTTTCTTTAAGACTTATAAAGAAATCAGAACTTGGTTGCATTTTGTCACTAATTTCAATAGAATTTGGATTATTCACGGCACGATATACTGGATGTATACCGCTTACAACTCTCCTACGCTTTACACTAGGCACTACGAACAAACCCACAATCAGCAACCAACAGCATCTTCGAGATGGGCGTCTGCTGCTATTGGTGGTATTATTGCCTCGTTGATTCAAATATTCGCTACTCTCTTTGAGTGGATGTTTGTACCCCGTGAATGGGCAGGTGCTCAGCACTTGACTCGCCGTTTGATGTTTTTGATTTTGATTTTTGTTCTCAATTTGGCTCCAGTGGTGTACACTTTTTACTGGGCAGGATTGCAGTCTATTTCAAAGTCTGCTCACGCTGTATCGATTGTTGGCTTTTTCATTGCTGTCGCCACCTTGGTATTTTTTGCTGTTATGCCATTAGGTGGTTTATTCACCTCTTATATGAATAAGAGATCTAGAGCATACTTGGCATCGCAAACATTTACAGCTGATTTTATCAAATTGCGTGGTTTAAGCATGTGGATGTCGTACTTGCTTTGGGTCACAGTTTTCACTGCCAAGTTGGTCGAATCTTATTTCTTTTTGACTCTTTCTTTAAGAGACCCTATCAGAATTTTGTCTACTTTGACCCCAAGATGTATTGGTGAGGTTTGGTTTGGTGATGTTTTGTGTAAACAGCAGGGTAAAATTGTCTTGGGATTGATGTACCTCGTTGATTTGTTATTGTTCTTCTTGGATACTTACATGTGGTACATTATCTGTAACTGTATTTTCTCGATTGGTCGCTCTTTCTACTTGGGTATTTCTATCTTGACTCCTTGGAGAAACATTTTCACCCGTTTGCCCAAGAGAATTTACTCCAAGATCTTGGCAACTACTGAAATGGAGATCAAATATAAACCTAAGGTATTGATCTCGCAAATTTGGAACGCTATTGTTATTTCCATGTACAGAGAACACTTGTTGGCCATTGACCATGTTCAAAAGTTGTTATACCACCAGGTTCCATCGGAAATTGAGGGTAAGAGAACTTTAAGAGCCCCCACATTTTTCGTTTCCCAGGACGACAACAATTTCGATACCGAGTTTTTCCCTAGAAACTCTGAGGCTGAGAGAAGAATTTCTTTCTTTGCCCAATCATTGGCTACCCCCATTTTGGAACCCTTGCCTGTTGATAACATGCCTACATTCACTGTCTTCACCCCTCATTATTCCGAAAAAATTTTATTGTCTTTGAGAGAAATTATTAGAGAAGAGGACCAATATTCAAGAGTAACTTTGTTGGAATACTTAAAGCAATTGCACCCTGTTGAATGGGAGTGTTTTGTTAAAGACACCAAGATTTTGGCTGAAGAAACAGCTGCTTATGAAAATGGTGATGATCCCGAAAAGGCCTCCGAAGATGGTTTGAAATTAAAGATTGATGACTTGCCCTTCTACTGTATTGGTTTCAAATCTGCTGCACCTGAGTATACCTTGAGAACTAGAATCTGGGCTTCCTTGAGATCACAGACTCTTTATAGAACTGTTTCAGGTTTTATGAACTACGCCAGAGCTATTAAATTGTTGTACAGAGTTGAGAACCCTGAGCTTGTTCAATACTTTGGTGGCGATCCAGAAGGTTTGGAGTTGGCTTTGGAAAAGATGGCTAGAAGAAAGTTTAGATTTTTGGTATCTATGCAAAGATTTGCCAAGTTTAAGGATCATGAAGCTGAAAACGCCGAATTTTTGTTGCGTGCATACCCTGACTTGCAGATTGCTTACTTGGATGAGGAACCACCATTGAATGAAGATGAAGAGGCCAGAGTTTATTCTGCTTTGATTGATGGTCATTGTGAGATGTTGGAAGACGGAAGACGTCGCCCTAAATTTAGAGTTCAATTATCTGGTAATCCCATCTTAGGTGATGGTAAGTCTGATAACCAAAATCACGCAGTAATTTTCCACAGAGGTGAGTATATTCAGTTAATTGATGCTAATCAGGATAACTACTTGGAAGAATGTTTGAAGATTAGATCCGTGTTGGCCGAATTCGAAGAATTGAATGTTGAGCATGTTAACCCCTATGCGCCTGACTTGAAGAACCAAGATGTCGAAAAGCAATATCCTGTCGCTTTCTTGGGTGCTAGAGAGTACATTTTCTCCGAGAACGTTGGTGTTTTGGGTGATGTTGCCGCTGGTAAGGAACAGACTTTTGGTACATTGTTTGCAAGAACTTTGGCTCAGATTGGTGGTAAATTGCATTATGGTCACCCTGATTTCTTGAACGCAACATTTATGTTGACAAGAGGTGGTGTCTCCAAGGCTCAAAAGGGTTTGCATTTAAACGAAGATATTTATGCCGGTATGACTGCGATGTTGAGAGGTGGTAAAATTAAGCACTGTGAGTATTATCAATGTGGTAAGGGTAGAGATATGGGTTTCGGCTCTATTTTGAATTTTACTACTAAGATTGGTGCTGGTATGGGAGAGCAAATGTTGTCAAGAGAATATTATTACCTTTCTACTCAGTTGCCATTGGATCGTTTCTTGTCTTTTTACTATGGTCACCCTGGTTTCCATATCAATAACATTTTCATTCAATTGTCTTTGCAAGTATTTATCTTGGTGTTGGCTAACTTGAACTCTTTAGCCCACGAATCGATTATTTGTTACTATAACAGAAACTCCCCCATTACTGATATACTTTTCCCCTTCGGTTGCTACAACTTGTCTCCTGTCGTTGACTGGATTCGTCGTTACACATTGTCCATTTTCATTGTTTTCTTCATTTCTTTTATTCCTTTAGTTGTTCAAGAATTGATTGAAAGAGGTATTTGGAAGGCTTTTGAAAGATTCTTCCGTCACTTTTTGTCTTTATCGCCAATGTTTGAAGTGTTCGTTGCCCAGATTTACTCTTCGTCTATTTTCACTGATTTGACTGTTGGTGGTGCTAGATATATTTCTACCGGTAGAGGTTTCGCTACTTCCAGACAGCCATTTACCATTTTGTACTCTCGTTTTGCTGACTCGTCCATTTACATGGGCTCTAAGTTGATGTTGATTTTGTTCTTTGGTACTGTTTCTCATTGGCAAGCTCCTTTGTTATGGTTTTGGGCTTCATTGTCATCTTTGGTGTTTTCCCCATTCGTCTTCAACCCACATCAGTTTGCTTGGGAGGACTTTTTCATTGATTACCGTGACTTTATAAGATGGTTATCTAGAGGTAATACCAAGTGGCACAGAAACTCATGGATCGGCTATGTCAAACTTTCCAGATCTCGTGTTACTGGTTTCAAGCGTAAGTTGACTGGTGATGTTTCTGAAAAGGGAGCTGCTGACACCTCCAGAGCTCACAGATCGAATATTTTCTTCGCAGACTTTTTCCCCACCCTTATCTACACTGCCGGTCTTTTCATGGCATACACTTTTATCAATGCTCAAACCGGTCATATGGTAAATGACGACGTTGCCCCAGTAAACTCCACCTTGAGACTTGTAATTTGTGCTTTAGCTCCTGTGGCTGTTAACTGTGGTGTATTAGGTTTCTGTGTTGCCTTAGGCTGCTGTGCTGGTCCTTTGTTAGGCATGTGCTGCAAGAAGACTGGTTCTGTTATGGCTGGTGTTGCTCATGGTATTGCCTTGATCATACATTTGGTATTTTTCGTTGTCATGTGGGCTATGGAGGGCTTCAACTTTGCTAGAATGTTGTTGGGTCTTGCCACTATGATTTACGTACAAAGATTGCTCTTCAAGTTTTTGACATTGTGCTTTTTGACCAGAGAATTCAAGAACGATAAGTCCAACACTGCCTTCTGGACTGGAAAATGGTATGGAAGTGGTATGGGTTACATGGCCTTTACTCAGCCTGCTCGTGAGTTCTGTGCTAAGATTATTGAAATGTCTGAGTTTGCAGGTGACTTTGTGTTGGCTCACTGTATTTTATTCTGTCAATTGCCCATTTTGTGCATTCCGTTTATTGACAGATGGCACTCTACAATGTTGTTCTGGTTGAAGCCATCCAAGTTGATCAGACCTCCCATTTATTCATTGAAGCAAGCTAGATTGAGAAAGAGAATGGTGAGAAAGTACTGCACCTTGTACTTTGCAGTCTTGGTTTTGTTTGTTATTATCATTGCCGCACCAGCTGCCGCTTCGACTCAGCTTAGCAACAACACTTTTAAGAGTGTCGATAATATTTCCTTCGCCAAGGGTTTGTTCCAACCAAGAAACATGTCAAACAATGACACCGGTGATAACAGGCCTGCATCATACTCGTGGAGCTATGAATCTGACCGTACTGGTACCACCAAGGACTATACTACTAAGGAGTTTTAGATCTATTCCCTAAATATTGTCCGAGTGTATAACTCTCAATACTTATATTTGATCAATTCTAATTCATTCCTGTTTTTAAATATTTGACATCTTATCAACTATTTAGTTGAGTATTACTATAAATTTATTATGTATACACACGTAAGTGATCTATGGGATTTCTAAGACACGTAGCACTTGTTATTGTTTATTTCATGCAAAACGTGCTAAATCCTTGAGTTGTATTTTAGAAAAACAAGTTGAAAAACTAGCTTAAAATCCTATACATAAAGAAACCAAATACCCTACACCCACCATGTTGTTAAAGGGTCCCAGCTCGCCAGAATGCACTAAGGTCTTGACAAGTGCATTGTGCTTGATATCTCTCACGATATTTGCCGTCAAGCTCAATACAATGCGTATAAAGGCGGATGAAGCACGCAATTCAGGCGAGGGACTTCAGTTGCATATAAGCCAAATCAAAATCCCCATTTTGCAATTGATTCCAAGCAACACCATCTACTTCCCGTGGGTGCTTGTGACGGCGATATTTGCTGAGATATCGTTTACGTCGTTTATATTCTCGTTTATGGTGTTATACACCGCTACCCGGTATGCCGACAAGTTTTGGGGATCCAAGGAAGTTGTCAAGTTTGTGTTGATTGTTGGCTCAGTAACCAACTTTATCACTGTGATTGTCACCATTCTAAGCAATATTGTACTTGACAACATAGCAGGAATGCATAATCCCTTGGGTGGGGGTATAACATACTATTTTGGGTTTTTGGTGATGTTGAAACAATTGATTCCCGAACACAACATAATTCTATTCAAGGGACTCTTGAACTTTCGGGTAAAGCAGCTTCCGTTTATGCTATTATGTGTACTGTTGGCGTGGTCAATTTTAGTCACCGGCTCGTTATACCCGGCTTTGCCGTCAGTGGGGAGTTTTTTTGTATCTTACGTGTACTTGAGGTTCTACCAATCGCTTCAAACAGAGCTGTTGTTGCCAGGAGGAGGCAGCTCCTCAAATACCTCTGCCATCACTGGCGATGCATCTGATACGTTTCAGCTTGCGCAGTTTTTCCCTGCTGCAACCCAGCCATATTTGCAACCAGTGTTCAATAAGATCTACGAGTTGAGTTTGCTTCTAGGAATTATCACTCCCTTTAGCGAAGATTTAGTTGAGCAGAGTAATTTGAGAGCTCGCAAGAGACAGGAACAGTCCAATCAAACACAAGGAAGCATGGCAAATTCAGTTGCAGAGCGTAGAAGACAGGTTGCTTTACAAGTTATTGAGGATAAGATTAGCAAAGAGACAAGGAAATAGTTGGACGAGAAAGTATTTTAAGTTATTTGTTCAATTTTGTTCGCCTTTTGTTTGTTTTTTTCCAATATTTCTTTTCAAGCTCGCACTAGTCACAAAAAGCTCTTGTTCTAGTGGTGTTACACTGGCAGCTTCCTCTTTCCGGCCATTTTATATCTATTTATTGTAGTCTTTTTATTCTTGTTTACCTAAAATTACACAAAGGGCATTTTTTTTCTCGCTTCAGTGCACTCTGGAAATATTTCAACGATAGCAAAACAGTCAACATAACCTAGCCATTAGTTCTTACCGATGCTCAAGCCACGCTATGGGAAGCTGAAAGGAGACTTTTCAGTCTTTGAAATAATACAAAAGATGAAGCATAAGCAGAATGTTGCGGCTTGGGTAACAGTTTTAGTTTTGATTTGGTTATGGTTGAATCCGTTGCGGTCCATCGCAGGAATGTTTAACCAATCCTCAGCTCGAGTTTATCCGGCAGCACATCCATTGACAAGCAAACACACAATAGAGACGACCTCCAACTACATATATCCCCATATTGAAGATGCACCATTGTTGCGAGAATTGACTATTCATCAACTTGTAATTGAAAGTAAAGTGCGTGATTCTAGTTTCCCCCAAATCGAGAAAACCATGATTAAGCCTCTCACTGAGCTTGAAGATCCAGATCCCGCAGTCCAGAAGGCGAGGGAAGAAGACGAAAATGCTTTGTCAGACTTGAGTAGGGCCAAGAATAACTATAAAAACCTTGATAAGATTGTCCATAAGGCTAAGAAGAAGAAAAACTACCCAGATGTGATTATAGTTACTGCAGTGGACTTTGAAAAGTACTCGGTTGAGTCGTTAGCCAGTATTGTGCAGAACAGAATTGATTATGCTCATAAATACAATTATGGTGTGTATGTTCGGTGGTACCTGGAGTTTTTACCTGCGCTTAATGCGCTTTCGTATTTACAGATTAAGGAAAAATCAAAATGGGTGAGATTATTCTGTATGAGAGCGGCCATGTTTGCTTTTCCTGAGGCAAAATGGTTTTGGTATCTTGACCAGGATGGTTTGATCATGAATTTTTCAAAAGATATTCAGCATGACATATTGGAAGCATCCCAATTAAACTCGTTGATGATTAGAGAGCAGTCAATTGTTCCTCCCCTGGGTGCAGTAAAAACATACAAAAATTCTAGAGCGAACAATATGAGATTGATTGTTGTGCAATCGGAAGACAAGTTAGAATCAACCTCGTTTATTATGAAAAATGATGATATTTCGAAGGCCATGTTGGAGTTTTGGAGTGACCGTCTTTATTTAACCTACCCTAGTTTCCCGTACGGCCCAGACTCTGCTTTAACCCATATTTTACAATGGCATCCTTTCTTATTGAGCAAAGCAGCAATCATTCCCAGTAAGTCTATTTCTTCATTAGCAAACAAGGAAGAAATTTCCGATAACTCAAAAGACAACAAATACAAGTATTCCACTGGTGACTTGGCTGTGCAATGGAATGATTGCGATAACTCCTTCTTGTGTGAAAAAACTTTGAAAAGATACGTTGCCGCTTTCAAAATTGAGAACGAAGCATAGGCTTACATCAACAATAAATAAAAGTACATTTTCAAAATAAACCATTATATAAAACTTACTTTTAAATAGCGAATCTCTAAAGTTTTCCTAGAAATCGTTTAAAGATAATGATTGAAACCCATCTATGAGATTTTGGTTTAAAATATCGTGATCCAAATTCAACTTAATACGTCTGGCATGCTCCCATGTCTTTATGATTCCCTGCATTCTTTGTAGACTATATTCATTTGATATATTCACCGTTGGTAGCACCTCGCCAATCTTGAGAAACACAACAAAGTATGCCAATTCACGGAAAGAAGAATGTTCACTGTATGGAACTGAATAAATGCGGTAAAGAGACGAGTTAGTTTTGCTGGCTATGGCAGACTTTGTCGAAGGAGTTTGGGGCAAAATATCGTCCATGTAGGAAAAGTGTGTGTTTACCTGCATTAAATTTAATAATTGCGATAAAGTTTCAGTAGTGGTTAGTTCTCTGTTCAGAGAAACAATTTCTGTTGTTTTAGGCTGCAGAAAGGACCAACCCGTGGGCCTCAACCCAACGCATCGATCAAATGATTCATAATAATTGTTATGATTGAAATAATTAGAAATGTGCTCTATTGAGCTCACAATTTTCATTGGGACCAAGTGTATGATGCAGTCGGCATCATTTGTTCCGAGAGCATTATCTGTTAAAACCAGGTTTAAGTACTCATCATTATATGTAGCCAAGACTTTGTGTTTGTCGCTACGGCTGTTAACGTCCAGTATATATATTTGACATTTCATCTTTTTCAGTATTGCAATTGCCAATCTTTCCTTTCCAATTACATAGGTGCCCACTGGTATAAGAAACTTTTTCTTTGTAGACTTTCGTGTTGATAAAAAGTCTGTTATTCGTGATTGCTTTAAAGTACCAAACCATGTATTTAGTAAAGAGTATTTGGATTCGTCGTAACACAAGCTATGAAAAAAATCCGCAGTACCTTGGCAAACCAATTCTTGCTTTGGGAAGTTGTACTTCGGCGACATATAAGTTGTATCCAAGTAAACTTTATCTAAACAATTTGCACCGGTGATGATAAAAGGTTCCAATGAAGGATGGTTCAATATTTCCTTGTTCACCCTAAAATCACCGCAATGTAAAATAGTGCAGCATTGGTTGTCTAAAGAGATTCCCTCTAACAAAAAAATTGCTGCACCGGGGCAATGGTTTGCTGTTATTGGAGTAACGTAAAGTCCTGGTTCTTTACCCGCACTTTCTACTCCACCCACAAAACTGAGATCAACAAAGCTCTTCACCAAGTAGCGTCGATTAAGGTGCAAAGGCATTATAAATCGGGGGTCCACGCCGATTCTTAGTGTGAGTAGCTTTGCAGTTATCTCAGTGCAATAAATAATTTTGGAGTATTTTGAGTCATTTGTGTAATCTATGTCATCTTTGAATACTCTTTCATAACACCAAGACTTGGTGATACCACCATAATGATCTGCATGAAAATGGGTCAAAAAGTATTGATCAATTATGGGGTGTGGGGCAAAACTGAATGCATCAAATGCTACTTCATAATATGATCCGGCATTTCGTGGGAATTGCAAAATCTTAATATCTGGTATATCTTTTCTTCTTTGAGTCAGCTTTACTGGGGTAGTTGGTGGTTTTATGACTCTGATGGAATCCAGTTTGGTAGTACGATTAACATAACGGTGCTTTTCTTGATAATGCTGTCTCGCTGTATTTTTGGTTGCTTTTTTGTTATTAGTAGGGTTGACATTTTTAGTAGTACCGGCACTTTTAGCAATTATTTTACCATCATTATTCTTCTCGGAGTCTTTAATATTTTTTTCTATAAATATCTTGTCTTCGTTGTTAGTCTTGTTACCTGTGCTAAATGTTTTTAAATCAATCTTTAAATCAATATCACTTTCAATCTTTAAATCAACGCCATTTTCAGTCTTAAAATCTCTGGTAAATTTCTTGGAATCAACCAAACTATCACCAACTGAGTAACCACCAACTTCTTCATCGCCAACTTCTTCATCGCCAACTTCTTCATCGCCAACTTCTTCATCACCAACCTCCGTCTCTAATTTAATTCTTTTTGTATTCAATTCCTCTCTTGCCTCCTTCTTTACTTGCACATTGTTAGCCTCCAGACGTTCTAAACATCTATCAACATGCACAGTCCTAAAATTTACAGGTGTTGGTACCAAGTCTTTGGAGCAAAAAGGACACTTTATGTCGTCTTTGCCGTCGTTATCTTCATCTTCAGAGCCCAATGTTAAATCAATACAAATTGGTGGTTCTTTTTCCTTTCTTGTATTGGCAAATTCAAAGATAGAGCGCTGTTTCTTTCCTATGACTGACGAGCTTGCCTGTAACCGTGTTCTAGCCATATCATTTCTAGTGGTGGTGGCAAATGGTATAAGGTGGGTTTTTTTCTAGTCAGTTGGTTTTTACAGCCTTAATAACCAAAGCCTCTAACAGACTGCTATGGGCCTCTTGACCATCATACGCAAGCAAAAGATTAAGGACTCAGAGATCAGAGTCCTTGTTTTAGGATTGGACAATTCTGGCAAGACAACGATTGTTCGGAAAATGCTCGGACAGGATGTAAATAGTATTCTGCCAACCATGGGCTTTCAAATCAATACGATATCATATCAAGGGTACACACTAAATGTATGGGATATTGGAGGCCAACGCAGTGTACGCACTTTTTGGGGCAACTATTTTGATAAAACCAATTTGGTGGTGTGGGTGGTTGATTGTTTGAGTTTAGAAAGACTAGAGGAGCTGTCGCGGGAGTTGAGAGAAAAAGTCATGCTTCAGGACCGGCTTTTAGGTGTTTACTTGATTGTCCTTATAAACAAGGTTGATATGATTAAAGAGGAAGAGATGGCAAACTTGGGAAAAATCGTGAGGAATGCGTTGGATATTGAGGGACAAATTCCTTTGCGTGACAAATGGGAATTGATGTTTGTGAGCGGTTTAAGCGGGAAAGGCTTGGATAAAGTTTTGGACTGGGTAGTGGAGAGAGAGTATTAGTTGAGTTGAAAAAGCAGTAAAGAAGAAATGGTTGAAAAGGAAAATAGAAGGCAGAACTAATAGCAAGATAAAGCGAAAATAGTTCTAGGTAGGAAGAAATGGAGAAGGAAAGAATGGGGGAAAACTATTTCTACGATTAGAAATGATCAGGAAAGAAATGAAGCGAAACAATCAAATAAAAGATGCAAAATGATAAAGCTAAAGTGGCCAAAATGATGAAACCAAATTGATTAAAATGATAAAAAACGAGTTGATTAAGAACAACTGAAAATGAAAGGAATTGGAATTGGAATTGGTTGCAAAACCTTTTACGATAGTCAAGTACCTAAAAGATCTTCAATGAAAATGAAATTGAAGTTCACTTCCAAATAAGGACATACAACAATCTGAAAATATTTGACGAGTAATTCAAAGCATGGCTCATAATATAATTTTAATCAAAGCCGATATAAATTTACAAAATGGCATATAACAGTATAACAAAATTACCTTAAAAAGTCACTGTTTGTTTGTTTTATTGCAAAGATCATTAACTGATATTGTGAAAAAGGCAAATGAGATTATGATAAAAATGCAAATTGAGTTTTATTACAAAAAGTTAGAATCAAGGTAATTAGAAATACATTAAAGAGTTTAGATTATGTTGGCCCTAAAATTCAACATTATACGAACACACTCAAAAATCGTTATTATAACCTCCCTTATAAACCAACATTATCAACCAACATTACCAGCATCAGATGGATGAAATGAAAAATATCTTACCACATCCCCAATCACCATTCGATCGTCATCACTATATCATTACATCATATCACTTTAATATTATTACTTCTTTGGTTTTAATTGGAAAAATTAACTAATTACATTCAGCATACTACAATTTGCATTACCAACACAGTCTTCCAAATAACTGTTCAACCTGCCGCTTTTGCAATATCGCGTCATCGATATTAACTTGTCTTTACTGGTTTTGACCAGCTATCCTTATCCCTTTTGAAATATTCCCGCTTCGCGTGTTTAAATTTATTTCTGGCGCCAATAATTTGACGCGTCGCATTTTTTGCCACATTTAGACTAAAGCAGTTTTAAGTGTTTTTTGGCGTTTGAAAAACTTGGGGTTAGCGTTAAACGTTTTGGCTCCTCTTTAGAGGACAACAGTGATTCTCAGGTCCACAATGTCAGTTAAGAGTCTGGTGAGCGAACAAGTGCTGTTCAAAGCAGCGCTTGTGAGGTTTCGAAAGAGCGAAACCGAAGAAAATACTCGGTTATTGAGACTACTTGCAAACATCAAAACTCGAGATGCCCCTATCAAATTGACTTCGCTCATCAGAGCGTTACACACCAAGAATGCCAAGTTGCTCATCTTAGTAGATGAGTGCCTCGGTACGCTTGAGTCATCACAGCCTGGTCATAACGACCACGTCAAGAACTTTGCTGAAGATTACATCAAATGGCTTGACGGTGATGCCCTAGTGCTTTTGCGCAGGTACCAGGAGTATTTGCCCTACAACAAACCTTTGGAAGATGAAAAAATAGGGTCGTTTGAGCTGCCTATCGCTAACTTGCGTCACCATGAACAGTTTATTGAAGTGGTGTCTAAACTATTAACTAACCCGTTTACGCTCGATCATCTAGAAAGTTTACGCGCAAGTCTTGAGCTGGTGGTTCGGGAATATTACGAGGTTGCTAAAAGTTTACACTTGAACAAAATTGCATTCGATAATGTACGAGTATTTGGCACTGGAAATATCCTACCACCTACAATTTCTAGTTTTTTTGAGTTACTGCTGATTGTGCGTCGAAGTGAAGATGCTCCGATTTTCTTGAAAACAGCAGGTCAAAAAAATACGGCTGTTGAATTGGTGCTCTTGGATCTTTCCAACTCTGGTACGTATAATGCATTGGCCATCTTACTGGTGGTAGAGAGCCAACAGTTCTCGCGCTCACTCATGTATCCGCCATTCAGAGTCAATGAATTTGCAGTTTCAACAGTCCTTGATGAAATAGTTCTCAGCCCAATAGACTTTATTGGCGAAAGCCCTCAATCATGTATTACCCTCACCAGTGAAGAGCCAAACTTTGGGCGTGAGTGGTTTCACAGGTTGATGGTCATTTTCCCACTTTACCATGGCCAGGATACTGATACGCGTTTGATTAAACCTCAGTTTGGCGATGTTTCAGTAACCACTCCGCCTGTTATGTTAGGACTAGGCATTAATGTCTTATCTAGTGAAGAAAGCCTGCAATTTCTCCCAGTAGATGGTGCATATGAATTCCTGCCACCTAGTACTGTCAATGACATATCTTTTAGAGAGCTCTTTGACTCTAATTCATATCGCTCGCAGTCGCCATTATCTCAATTGCAGCAACAATTTCTGCACCCAACACCCAAAAAAGATACCAAAATTCCACAACCACAAAACAATATCAAGATTAAACCAGTTTCTTCTGTATCTTCAATCAATTCTCGGCTGTCCCCGGTATCAGAACTTCTGCATGATGCTCGCTCTGTGAAATTGATGGACAAAACCTTATCTGAAACTTCCATAAAATTAGTTGGTGTTTCAGTAGGAGACTCAAAAAGAAATGTCTCAGAAGCTTTACTGGTGAATGATCTGAGTCCGAAAGCGCACAGCTATACACCTCATTCTACTGCTGGCAAATTCGATCATGCTAACCCTGCCCCAGAACTGGAATTGCCTCCTGTACCGCGCATCAATTTTAACTCAGTTAAATCTTCTTCAGTTTCAAATTTGGTAGATCCAAAAACAAACTCTCTGTTGTATCAACTTTCTGCTGCATCTTCCGTTGACGTTTCGAATTTCGGTAAAAGTTATAATCCATCATTTTCTGTGGTAGGTCTTTCTGGTTTAGCCAAGGGTGACCCTCCAAATAAACCAATGAATGCTCAAAATGTAAGACCAAGAAGAAACTCAATCTTTCTGTTTTTTAAGAAATCATCAAAAAACAAAAAGAAATCCGCAGCACCAAAAAGCCCTTATTTGCCACAATCACCGATTGTTGATGATACAAATAATGTTAAAGAAATCGATGATCGAGAGAAGAGGGAGGAAAACTACATCGACAAGGTTTTTGAAGAGAAGTTACAGGATTTAGATAGTTGTGCTATAAATTCAGAAAAGAATAAGTTCAATGATTTACCAACAACCACCTCTTCTGACAGAAAAGTGGAGAATTTGGATGCCTCTCTTAGTTCAGCAAACATTCCTTTAGCATCTATACCCAAAAGTTGTCTCAAGAAAAAGGCAAATTATTCAGCAACATCATTATCATCATCTACATCATTTGTTTTGGGAAACCATAATAGTTTGAATTCAAACTTGGTAGTTCCAGCAGAGATGAAAGACCAAATCAACTCAGACTCTTCAATTGACTACTATATTTCGCCATCTTCTCGGCAAGGTTTAAAACTATCTACTTGGAAGAGAAGCATTGGAAAATGGGAAATGATTACTATTAATGAATATCTTTTTATGAAAGTGGTTATCAACTATGAGCTAATGAAATGTTGGTTGCTTGTATTTAAAGAAGAATACGACGAAATATACAACGAAGAAGTCGACAAACCAATTTTAATTTTGGATATTGGTGATGATGAATTTTCTTGCAGGCAGTCATCTGCAGTGGATTTGCAAATAACAGCAACCAATGCTTTGGCTTTGGAAAAGCGACTCTATATGTTTAGATGCAAATCCGGAAATCTTATTAATGAAATTCTGCTCAATATTGCTAATGCCCTCGGCGAATTCAACTCCGCTTCAAAAAACAATGGTCTTGTATCATCAAATTCGGACTTAATACAAGGCACGTCTACCTTAGCTTCGTCTATGATGGAGACCAAATTGAAGTCAAGTGGCTCTTCAGAAATAACTAGTCATAATTCGGAAACTGATCATCAAGGAAATGGAAAGGGCGGGAACCTAACACAACAAGATGCATGTAGCATTTTGAGCTTAAAGACATCTACTATTGCAACATTGCACCGAGTATCAGTGAGGTTACAAAAGCAGCTAGTTTCTTATGAACATATTCGCGACCCATCGTCGTGGAAGATTATTTCTATGTGCATGCTTTCGATATTGTTGGTTATAGATCCAACCACAGGTGATGCGTTTTACAACTTGGTTCTTGAGGATGCCGAAACAGAAGAGAAGACTCTGCCTATATACAATTGGCTCATACCAGAAAGCGAAATTTCACGCCGAATTGAAAGAATTGGAAAGGCTGGTCTATTGATCAAGAATACTTCTTCTGAAATTTTTATGGTTGAGTGCAAGGGAAGAAAAGAGTTCAAGCAATTACTCAATTGCTTTTAAATTGTGTTATTATATCCTATGGCATAGGCTGTATGGAGCATTTGTATTTTTAAAGTAATATTATATTTAAGCGTGAGATAATTTATTGTTGCAAGTTTTTTTCGCAGCCACAAATATAGTTAATACTATACTTACGACAAGCATCAATGTTATTTATTAATAAGGCAACAGCTTGCTGTTGCCTCCTAGTCAGCGTATTAGCCCACGATCAAAGTGTTTTAAATAATGCAAAACTGAATTTTACCGGTCTCGCAGCGCCTATTGAGGTTGTGGGTACAAAGTTCTTCAATACAATCAGCGGCAATCAGTTTTTTATAAAAGGTATTTCTTATCAGCAGTCACGAAGAGAAGGAGAGATATATGACCGAACTAGAGAGCTTCCATATATTGACTCTATGGCAAATACTACTTCCTGCTTGAGGGACTTAAAAAATTTAAAGGAATTGGATGTTAATGTTGTGCGGGTGTTCCAGATTAATCCAAACGCCAACCATGATATATGTATGAATGCATTCTCCAGAGCTGGGATCTATGTGTTGGCAGATTTGTCTGAGCATGAGAAGTCTATTAATCGGGAGTCGCCTTCATGGGACACCGACTTATATGAACGGTACACTGCCGTTGTTGATTCGCTACACTCATACAGCAATCTTTTGGGGTTCTTTGCTGGAAACGAGGTCACCACTCACAGAATGAACACAGACGCGTCACCATTTGTAAGGGCGGCTATTCGAGATACTAAAAAGTATATCAAACACAAAAAGTACAGAAAGATTCCAATAGGCTATGCTACTAATGACGATGCAGAAATTCGCAACAGCATTTCTAACTATTTTGTATGCAACCAAAACCGCGAGGATTCTGATACCGCAGACTTTTTGGGGATAAACATGTATGAATGGTGCGGTTACTCGAGCTATGCTACGTCTGGCTACAGAGAACGGACCATGGAGTATAGTGGATTTCCGATACCAGTGTTCTTCAGTGAATATGGCTGCAATTCTGTGAGACCCAGGCCTTTTACAGAAATTGAAGCATTGTTTGGACCTGAAATGTCCAGTGTTTGGCTGGGAGGTTTGGCATACGAGTATTTTGACAAAGTCAATAACTACGGTATTGTGCGGGAGAATATCAATGGTACAGTGACTAGAATGAGAGATTTTGAAACCCTTCGAAAGAAGTTGAGTGCGGTTAACCCTAAGGGAATTCATATTTGCAACCTTCCGGCTCCCTCTCAACCCGTGGTGCGATGTTTGGAAAATAGTTCAGCATGGAAAGCTTCTAAACACATTCCTCCGACCCCTGATGTTGGAAAATGTGAATGCTTGCAGTCAACTCTTTCGTGTATTGTCTCGCCGTATACACATGTGAATGAAATGGAGTTGTTGCGAGAAGTTTGTAGTACTATTGATTGCAAGGAAATTAGCGCAAATGGTGCAACTGGAGTATACGGGCACTTTTCCGGGTGTGGATTGAAACAACGTTTATCATATGCGCTTAATCAGTATTTTGTATCCAATGATAGAGATCCCAAAAGCTGTGATTTTAATGGCAGAGCTGTGTTGATTACCAATAGCGATGATATCGATCTCAATAGTATTTTTGCATCAGACGGCCGTACTTGCAAAGAGGCAGTTGGTAGCGATACTACTAAGAAGAAGTTGTCGCAAGGATTTGTTAACCATACTCACAATGAGCTGATGTATCTTAATGGAGGCAGTCTTGAATACAGTGAAAGTCTTCCGGAACACCATCAGAGCTCAAACGCCGCTATTATCCGTGGTTTACAACAATTTTTCAAGTCCCTAGCAATTGCCTTTTCAGGCTTTTTGGTTATGTTGTGAGAACAAGGCCTATATAACTATAACCCCTCATGAACAGGGAAATGCGCTAAATACATGAATTATAAAAACTAAACTATTTCAAAGTACTACTCCTCGTCCTCTTTAGGTCCCCACTTAAGACCCAAGAATCCGTTCGAGCCATTGATTTTAGGAACATAGCTTTTTGGTTGAAACTTTGGTTCCACAATGTAGATCCGTTTAGCACCGCTAACATCGAGCGCAACGTATGCAAATTCAGAGCTCCAAAAAGAAGTGTCAACTTGTTCCAAGACCACACTTCCGTGTCTTCCAGAATCGGATTCCACATGGAATCTCATAAGCAAATGGTCTTTGCCATCTTGGCCCTTTTTTCTCACGCTTTGAACGGGACGGTTACGCACCCATTTGTCTCCGGCAGTCTCACCATAGGCCTTCAAACGTTCACCCTTTTCAAATCCCAACAAACTTTGAGCAGCTTCATTGTCTTGTACTAAACGAACGGCTTTGTTAAATGTTCTAGTATCACCAGATGGTAAAAACAACTCGGAGAGAATTAAGTAGACCACCAACACCGCAATACCTGATGCTGCAAGCACAATAATTGAAGAAAGCGAAAAGGTGAAGGCTCTGGTTATACGATTAAGAATGCGTTCCCCTTTGGCGTTTTTATCCTGGGGAGGAGGTGGAGGCGGAGGTGGAGTTGAAGATGTATTAGTTGAATATTTTCTGGTCAACGTCTGGAGTAAAGGAGTACGCACCGACATGACAGTAGTAGGTCTAAGAATAGAGCTAGCAACCCTTGTGGGAGCTATTGACACTCTCAAGCAGCGAGAAGTTCTTAATCCCAACCCAATGAGCTTGAAAGACATAATTTTGGTACTATTTTAGCTATTGGTTTAAGGGCCCCATCATTTTGTATTTTTCAAAATTTCTCCAGTGGGTAGGGTGACTAGCCAGTTAATAATTGGCGATAATGGCCGTCAATTGATACCCAATAGTTAACAAATTAAAGAATGTACTTGTTTGTAGGATTAATTCACTAAACAAGGGCAGAAAGAGCTTTTAGAAGGAAGTAGCAAAAGGAACTGCAAAGAGACAGGTAAAAGAGAATAAACATTAAAATAGAGTTGTAGAACATAAAAACCTATATTAAACTTACTAATTCACATATTTTTATCATTTCACTGACATAAACTTAAAGCGGTCGTCATATTGACTCATTATATTGAATTTTTGTACAGCGGTTGAAATCTCTCTTAGAAAGGTTTGAAAAATGCTTCAACAAGCTATATGGAGAGGTAGAAGGTCAAACAAAAATGGAATGATTTGGGTTCTACTAGCTTACAGAACCTGGTTTATTTTCAACCAAGCCGTGTAAATAGACAAAAAGGTATAAAGCGCATTGTTTGTTAATTTACTGTGCTAATTCCCGGTGTTACGTACTTCGGGTTAGTAGCTTGTTTTGGGCGCTTGTACATACCAATATAAAATTAAATGTTGCATCTGTTAGTAGCGCAAAAAAAGATCTTGAGCAAAGAGCAAGAACATAATTGGAACTATAAACAATAAACTGAACAGGGTTTTTCATTGAAACCTCTTTCCTTAAAATTAAAAATGTTAAATACTTGCTAGAATGCCGGAGTTAATTTTATCAAGAATTTAGGTGCATTTTTTAAGTCTGAAGAAATAAACCCGTTCATAGTTTTGTCACATTTGGGTACTCGGCATTATTCTGTAATGATTATTTACATGGAAACCAACATAGATATTTGTATTAGATAAACCTTAGCATTTATGTCAACTCAAAGTTGAAGGATATAGAATAGTTTTTCTTTCTTTTTTCCAATGTAATGCGCTTATAGACAGTGCTCGTGAAAGAAACTGATATAATACATTCCCTCTAAGTTTTTGGAGATCTGGAACCATTAAAACATGGTTTTGAAGAATATCTTGGAGGGAGAATCAGAGACTAATACTAGATGGCAATTTAAAAGCCAAGCCATATATACTTTAAAGCACTGATTGGCCGTAACTGTATATATATCGTACGCTAGTATAAATTGACTTTTGTCAATTAATTTGAGCGACTCTCTAGTAATAATCCCTTGGATCAGCCGGGCTAAAATTATTTAAAATGGCCCAAGTGCTGTATTTTATTGAATTTGCTCTCAATTCATAGCATGTATGTATAATTGTTGTGTACGAGGTATTGTTCAATGACTTAATGTACATACTTTACTTATAATATTTTGCTTTGCGGGTTGCAATTGGGCACTCCATATCAAAGAGCTATTATGTAGTTTTGTAAAGGAGCAGACTTTTGCCTAATTTGTATGTAATTTTAACTGGAACACACCACAGGTATTTATGTATGGTTCATTTTTTGCAAAAAACTCCACACAAATTGTTAAAATATCACTCAATTTAATCAATCCATTCTTCAAACTAAATTATCACACTATCACTATCAACAAAAAGACTGTAGCCAAATAATACTTTTCTACTCGAAAATGTATTCTAACATATATGCTAATTTCAAGATCAGTTTCTATAAATTAATTATCTGCCATAAAGTTCCACACTCCGTTGATCATTTCAGTGTTTGCAAAATTACTTTCAGCTTTGCTACATATACAATACTTGCAAGCTGACTTCACAAGAACAAGCCTGGGTGGCCTAATTGGTTAAGGTGTTATCTTCCGGCGGTAATGATTGCGGGTTCGAGTCCTGCCTCGGGCTAAACGTTCTAAACACTTATTTTTTGATGATTTTCACTACACACTAACACAAAGCTGTTATAAGTGTATCAACTCACCTATTTTTTTTTTCATTCCTGAATGCCACCATCTGTAACTTTCATTAGCTCTTAACGCTCTTCTCTTTAGTTTTGATTGACTGTATCTAATCCCAACTCTTCAAGCACAATTAAAGCACAATTCACCACCTATTTTAGGAAGCTCTAGCCGGCCACCATAAACACTCTTCGTTTTCCTTGTTGTTGCGTCAATGGTCAACATATCACGTGCCAAACATGTTTTTCCAGGGCAAATACCCTAAGACTCATATGTGCAGGACATCTCTCATTTGTCGCTTCAGAGTTTTCAAAATTTTTCCACCGCAGCGCTAAACCGAAATTTCAATAAAAATTTGGAATCCTTCACCACTTTAGCTTCTGAATTCATCGTTAAACAAAATGGCCAAGATCAGTCAAGGTATGTACCACCTAGTACAAACTACCAAGAGGTGCTCATAGTAGAAACAATCAGAGGAGATGATAAACAGAGAAGATTGGAACCAAATGTGAGGTATTTTGATATTTTGATATTTTTCAGCACTTTTGTTGATGATAGTGGACTCTACCATATATCTCTGCCAAAAAACATGTCCCATTCCTTCCACTCAATTGTTAAATGACACACAGACATACGATGAAGACAGTCTGCACAGAGCCGAGTCTCTTTCTCACTTTCAAATCAATTGTGGGTCCCTTTACTCGATTGAAAATTCTCAATTTGTTACACCCTTGGCAGTTGTAAACCGCAAAACAGTAATAATGACGTTGCCGTATTGCTTTCACCAAAAACAGTTATACTAACAAACAATTAGACGTTTCTTCTTCCCGCTCAAAGGCTAGAAAGGCTTACTTCACCTCTTCCTCTGTTGAGAGAAGAGCTTTGATGGCTGCTCCCGTCTCCAAGGAGTTGAGAGAACAATACAACATCAAGACCTTGCCCATCAGAAAGGAGGACGAGGTTTTGGTTGTCAGAGGTTCCAAGAAGGGCTCTGCCGGAAAGATCAGCTCTGTCTACAGATTGAAGTTTGCTGTCCAGATTGAGAAGTTGCAGATGGAGAAGTCCAACGGTGCTTCTGTCCCCATCAACATCCACCCATCTAAGGTTGTCATCACCAAGTTGCACTTGGACAAGGACAGAAAGGCTTTGATTCAGAGAAAGGGCGGCAAGGCCGAGTAAATGTTTATGCTCTATAGAATATTTAGTATAAATGTATTTTAATGGTTTTGAAGGAAAATTAGACGTAGTTTTGAATGGTTTTGGCATGGCTAGTGATAAATGTTTATCCCGGATTTTTTGGTACCTGAAGCGAGTCCAAAAAAATCTGGAGACCATTTCAACATCTGATTAACAAGACATACGAAAGTTGCAAGACACAAAATAGTTACAAGACATACAAAACATATCTCCATGTTTAATATTGTTCAAGAAGAGATAATCGACGGGTTCGGAAGTGCCCCTCTTAGTACAGTTAGCAGCCATGTGGAGTTAGCAACGGAGGGAGCTACGGCAGTAGATGGAGTACATAATGAAGACGAAAACGTCCACACACTGGAGGCGTCAGCAGCTCAGGCTCTTGGAATACCTCAGATTGTTGGAGGTGGACAGCTTTATTCAACGGAACTGGGACGTCTTTTCCATGCTGGGAAGATTTGTATTGCCTTAGCAGGGTTGCCAGGAAGGGGTAAAACACATTTGCTGGTGGCTTTGACCCGGTACTTGCGGTGGTTGGGAGTCAAGACACATTCGTTTCACTTGGGAAACTATCGTAGAGCGAAGGCAGAGGATTTGCTTGACCATGACTTGTTTGTACCAATGCCCAACCTGGCGTCAGCTCATGAATTGCGTGCCAAGATTGTGAACGAGTGTCTTTCGGATATTCTCACCTTTTTTGATAAAGATAATGGCCAGGTTGCCATTTATGATGCTGTGAATGCTTTACCACAGTATCGTATGGATTTATATCAGAAGTTTACCAAAATGAACATCCAGGTGCTTTTTATCGAGAGCTCGGTGACGGATGACTCGATTATTTTGAAAAATATGGAAGAGGCGGCGCGGTCTTCCCCAGATTACGCATCCTGGGATTATGAAAAAGCCTACAAGGACTATAGCGAGCGTATCAAGTTCTTGACGCCTTTCTACCAAGAAATGGGCCCACTGGATAAAGAACTCTCTTATATCAAATTTATCAATTTTGGCGAACGCATAGAGCTACACAACTCCAACTACGGCTATTTGATTAACAAGGTGGTGTTCTACTTGATGAACTCGCGAATCAAGCTGGGCTCGGTGTTTTTTGCACGGTGCTATAATAATTCTTTGGACTACACTACAGACCCGCCATTGGACAATGAAGGGCTGGCTTATTCACGAAATTTGGCTAACACTCTTTTCGACTATTTGGAATCGCAGGGCAAGAGCTACATAAAGAGAAGCTCGAAGTTGGGACCAGTAACGCCAACTCGCCAATTGTCGACCGACGAGAGACATCCTGCTGCAGGTGTGGATGGTGTTTCAGACGACTCTATGGTAGTGTGGACTTCAGTGAAGAAAAGAACCGTAGAGTCAATCAAACCATTTGAAGAAAATGATATCAAGGTGAGACACAGGATACAGTTGTCGCAAAAGAACCCAGGAGTAGTTGGCTCTATGTCCGAAAGGGAAATCAAACACCAGTTTCCTGTTGAGTATCTGCACTACACCAAGGACCCATACCATTACCGCTTTTCCCGCGCCGAGTCGTACCATGACTTGGCAATCAAAATCGAGCCGCTTATTTTAGAGATGGAGAGAATGAGTGGAGATGTTTTAATCATTGCTGACGACACTATCTTGAAGGTTTTCTATGGCTACTTGATGTCATGCTCGTGCTATGACATCCCCTCGCTCAATTTCCTGACCGACGAAATCATTGAGATCAAGTTCAATGCCTACACGAACAGCGCTAAGCGTATTCCCATCAAGAATTATGAGTAGAGACTCTCCCACGGCTGAGCTGGAAAAAATGCTAAAATTCTAATATACATCTTTGGTTAACGGGCTTGTTGAGAAACCGCATTCCACGACATACGAGTAATTATGGAACTTAAACCCTATGCTAGCTACGTAGCTCCTGATACCACACAGCAGTTTGTACCAGGAGACGGACCTCATCTGACTTTTGGTGAGACCACTAAAATTTCAGATGTCGTAATCAACGCTGGAGGTAAAGACCGCGATAGGCCAAGCGAGGCTAAAGACACGCCCTTGGGACAATTGCGCGCAAGCCTCACCACATTACAAGATCAGATCAATGTATTTCTAACCCAAAGAATGAAAAGCAAGACCGAGGGAGACATAGAGAGACGAGTGCTTGACGATGGGGTCGATGAGGACAGCGACTAGAATATGTAGGATTCCAAAACAAGTATTATATATATGTATTTATATATTACATCATTTACTGCTTCTTACCCACTATCTGGGTCATGTTTTGAACAGTCTTATCAATCGTCGTTTGTAAGTAGTCTTTCTTAATGGTCAAGCCCTTTTTGGTTTCATTAAATTCCTTCTCGTCGTCTTTGATATCGGATAAGTAGCTGTTGACATCCTTGGCAATAAATGCCTTTCCTACACCTTGGAACACCTTCTCGTTTGCCTTTACATCGCATAGTTTGTTCAAAGAGGAGCTTGTGCTATGGATCATATCCAAGTTCGTGTTCACACGGTCCAACTGAAGATTACACATAGACAACTCAGCTTGTGTTGTATTGAGCTGGTTGTCCATCTCTATAAGCAATTTTTGCAAGGCCTCCGGGTTCATTGACATCTTTGGTGGAATTATTAGTGCGATTGGACAGGTCAAAGAGCGATGTTGAGTCAAGAGTGAAAAAAAACCATATTACATCCCAGGGCATAATGCTTAGAATACACAAAGGAGCCTTACGGTATACAAATATTGCCGCTTTGCGGTTCGCGAGCAGCGGAAGCGTTAACGCGTTCATTCCGCAAGAGAATAATGCTTTGAACGAGAGTAATAGGTTGAGTAAAACCTTGACGAAGTTTTGGGAGAAAGTGGACACTAAGCACAATGCCGAAACACAGAATTTTGATATCCAGTTGGACAACAAGCCGTTGAAAACACCTCTTGGGTTCCCTCTCAGCTTACCAGCATCCAAGAAACAGTTGGCGTACTTGGTGGGGCACGAATGGGCCAACTTGCCCGACTTAAAGATCAAGACAAATGCTTTGCCGTTAACCTCTATCACGGCTCGGCTGATTGACTTGGACCGTATCCATCATGAAGCCGAAGGCGTAACTGATGACATGGTTGCAAAAGTGGGCAAGTTGGATGATATTAGGGTCAGTTTGTTGCGCTACTTTGACACTGATACATGCTTGATTTTTGCTACCGAAAAGGAGTATGAAGGGAAATTAAGAGAGCGCCAACAAGAGTTGTATCTCCCGTTGATCTCCGAATTTGAGGCCTACTTTACCGAGTATGCTCAAAAGTTCCACCCCCACCTTTTGAATGGTCCGGTCAAGATCGAGTATTTGGACTGTGAAACTCAGGGATTGCGCGGGAATCGCCAGCTGCTCAATACGCAAAAGGTTGTATTCCAGTGGCTCGAGGACTTGTCAGTTTATGATTTGATTGCGCTCGAAAAGGCCATTCTCACTTCTAAATCGTTTTTATGTGGAGCTACGTTATTGAGGTCCAATGGAAGTGATGCGAAAAGAGCAGAATTTTACCAGGCCAATAGACTTTCTGATCCTTACTACAAGTCGATTGATGAAATTGTAGAGCTTGGCAATTTGGAAACTATATTTCAAACCGAAAAGTGGGGTGAAGTTGAAGACACTCATGATGTTGATAAGGTTGAATGGCTCAGATCCTTGGCCAGTGCTGCTTTATTATGTCATTGAATGCTGTTATTTACTGATGTTGGAAGCCTAAAAATGGGGGTGATTTAAAAATACTAATCTCTGGAGCCAATAAAGTGTTGACTTATTATTTTTTATTAATCTACCAACCCATCAACCCATCAACCCTCGTTCTTCTTGAACTTCTCGACCTATTGATGGTTTCTGTGCTAAGGGCTTGTGCTAACAATTGCTTTTCTCCATCCATTTAGATAGCACTACATGAATTGCCATTGAATGATAAACGGCTCAAGAATGCAAAAATCTCCCAATGCTAGGACGTCAACCATACCACAAACACTAAACCTTTCCTGATCAAATTGTAAATAGACTAGAATACGGAAAGAGCTTTAAACTTGAGTAAATAATTGACTGTTTTGTTACAAAACCAGGTTGTCTTCCCAACCTGCTATCCCAAAAGCTTTGAAGCAAATTTGTGGCTCTTTCTCAAATATAGGGGACAGCACTAACAGTTGGGCATTTTCTATAATAACAACGGTGCTGTTAAAGATGAGCCTATTGCGATGTAGTTTGTTTGAGCATCGCTCCACGATGGCATGATGCGATATCAATACAGGTTCTAAGCCCAGCAACCAGCATTAAATACAAACATGCAAAAGTTGTTATAACAGACTCTCTACAACACATATATAACTGCTTACGTGTACTTCGTCAGTTCCTCGTACGCTTTAAACTGTTGGAATGAGTATGTAAAACTCTTGTTGAAACTCAATAAAATCATATCCAAAAAATCACGTAATTCGACGCCAACATATTTAAGCCGGAATCGGTTCCAGTCTTGTGGCGTCATTAGATCTAATATTTTGAACTATAACCAACTATCAATACCATAGTCCTTTATTCTTGGGCTAATATAAAAGAATTAACGCTCTGCTATAAGACCAAGCGCTGTTGAACAGACGCGTCGCCTTTTGATAAGTTACTATATCAGTGATTGGCGTATGGCGATGGTCCTGGAACCAGAATGTGGATCAGCTATGCCTCGAAGAGTAAAAGTATACCTACTTCAAGGAGAAGACTGGCTCGACAATGGTACTGGATTCTGTGTAGGCGAGGTTGACGATGAAACCAAGGTACCCTACTTTTTAGTGCGTAACGAGCTTGATGCCGAAAATGAAATACTAAAGTCGCATATAGAGGGATCTATACAATACCAGCGTCAGCAGGAGACCTTAATTGTATGGACAGACCTTTCAGGAAAAGATTTGGCCTTATCATTCCAAGAGTCGGAAGGATGTGCCGACTTGTGTGAGTTTATTATAAAAGTGCAGCAGGAAGGCTTGAGCCCAGAAATCTCGCTTTACTACGTTATATCTAATGCTGTTGATGGAGATGATATTACAGAACTTATTACAGGACCAATAACGTTTCCAGAAGCCCCTACTCTTGAGAATTTGGAGAGTGTGCTAGATACCTTTAACAAATATTCCAGCTCTCAGTTCTCACGATCGAGCGTCATCAAGTTTATAGTGGAAAATGACTACCTCCTGCAACTTATTCAAACCTTTCACCGAGCCGAGAACTCAAAGAACTTACAATGCTTATATGCATTAGCGGAAATCATCAAAACCCTTATACTTTTCAACGACGCTTCGTTCTACGAAGACTTTATAGCATCAAAGGAAAAACTTTTGGGTTTGGTCGGAATATTAGAGTATGATTCCGAATACCCAAACTTAAAAGCACGGCATCGCGAGTTTTTAAATTTCAAATCATTTAGAGCGGTTATACCAGTGGACCGACTACACATTTTCCAAAAAGACTTCCATTTAAACTTTTTAAAGGATGTGGTTCTAGCAAGGTTTTTAGATGACCAGGCTTTCAACCTTTTAAATTCACTAATCTACTCTAACCAAGTGGATATAATCAACTATCTCAAGTCTAGTGATATATTGGATCAATTATTTTCAATATATCAAACAGACGAAAATATCCAGTTAAAAAAAGATGGGGTCAAAATGCTACATCAATACGTTCAAATAGCAAAGTCGCTTCAGTCGTTTCAAAAGCTGGAGTTTTTCTCATTGTTGGTAAAAAATGGCTTATTCAATATGATAAGCTTTGCATTACAGGATCAAGATGATCAAATACGAGTGTTAGGCACAGAATTAATTGTGATAATAATTGAACTTGATGTGCTGCTTGTAAATTTTATTGACGGAGAAGAATCAGGAGTCGATAAATCAGAGCCACCAGAGGGTGGTTCCATGCGTGAATGCGAAAAAGACGACACTATAACTGAGCACACTATAAGGTTGAATTTATCTGATGACATGACATTAATAATGATGCTTGCAAAACTATTGGTTAGGGATAAAAACCCTGGACTAAAGATACAAGCTTATGAGGCGTTGTGCACTTTATTGGATCCTAATATTGCTTCGTGCTCTAATGGAGAGTATGATTATGAAAGTATGTATAACGAGCAAGATCAAGTGAAAGGCTCTTCCGCAGAAGAGCTTAAAGATATCAACACCAACAATTACTTCAGGGCATTTTACACAAAGGTTGCGCCTGAGCTCTTTAAGAATTTGTCAACTTTGCAAAGCAATTTAGAAGACACCTTGCTCTTGCAGCATTTGTGTGAGTTGATGATATTCTGTACCAGAGAACACGATTCGCAGATATCGCGACCTTTCTTCATTAATAATAATATACTATATGGTATTTCCCAATTGCTTATTTCCTCTTGCAAAAAGCCACTCAAGCTCAGTGCCTTAAAATGCCTCAAGAGTATTATCCTTTTAAATGACGATCTTTATACTCGTTACATTGTTGATAATAGGATTTTGACAGACTTCTTCCACTTCTTCGAAACCATCGTGGAAGAGAACAGTTTGCTAAACTCGATATGCCTCAATCTTATCAGCAATGTAGTTAAGAGATGCGACCCAAGTACCAACGTCAAGAACCAAAATTACAGACTATTGGCTAATTATGTTTACGCCAATCACAAAGAATTTTGTGGGACAAAGATTAGTTACACTAGCACGGGTCACGAATTAATTGACTTGGTTGAGAACGGTTTTTATGACGATAGTACCAAACCGTCATATGTTGGAAGCGAGGTGGACCATTCTGATATGGTTGATCAAGAAAATGTGGACTTTAAACCAAATTCTGAATCAGAAAACAGAAACCTGCCGCAAGATATATTTAAGAATATTGACACTCTTGTGTATGACGAAAAGAAGCCTTGTGAAGAAGAAAACGACATTAACCATGTCAAAATTTTGGGTCCTGAATCCCGGAAAATGAGAGAAACAAATCCGAACCACATACAAACCGCAAGCATTAGTGTCAATTCGTCTATCAACCAACCATTTTATGGCTCTACCCCCGCTCTTCAATTTCAACACAACAGCACCAACAATAGTCGGGCTTAATTCCTTGTGATTGGAAGCCGAGGCACCAGTAATTTTTGTGCCGTGGAGAAAAAAAGGGAACATTGAAATTAGCATATTCAACCCCAGACTTTATAGTAATCAACCATGAGCTTAAGTTTGGATCATACATTTATTACGGAGGGAAGCTGGAAAGCTGATATTTTCAAAGGAAAGGTGGTCTTTGTTACTGGCGGTGCCGGCACTATTTGCAAGGCTCAGACCGAAGCACTTGTGCTCTTGGGCGCCAATGCCGCAATCATTGGGAGAAATGAGGCCAAAACCATTGAGGCGGCTAAACAAGTGCAGAGTCTCAGAAAAGGACTGAAAGTGATTGCATGTCCAAATGTTGATGTACGGGACGTGAAATCTTTAGTCAAGGCAGTCCAAAAGACTGTGGATGAGTTGGGACGTATAGACTACTTGATTGCTGGAGCAGCTGGAAACTTCTTAAGTGACTTCAACCACTTATCCAGTAATGCATTCAATCTGGTTGTTTCTATCGACTTACTTGGCTCGTTCAATGCCGTCAAAGCATGTTTTGCTGAATTACGCCGTAACAAGGGCTCTATCATATTTGTGAGTGCCACTCTCCATTATTATGGGGTTCCCTTTCAAGTACATGTTGGAGCGGCAAAGGCGGGTGTGGATGCACTTTCCAACGCTTTGGCAGTTGAATTGGGTCCATTGGGTATTCGTAGTAATTGCATTGCTCCTGGACCTATTGATGGTACTGAAGGTGTTGCTCGGCTAGTTAAGAATAGAAAATCTACAATCTCCAAGGTTCCACTTCAAAGAATGGGTACTGTCCGCGACATTGCCGAAGCCACAGTTTATCTTCTTTCGCCAGCCTCTGATTACGTTACAGGAACCGTCCACGTGGTAGATGGTGGTTCATGGCACTTGGGTCCGAATTCTGAATATCCTGTTCTTATCAAACAATTGAATGAGGACCCTGTTGGCAAGTTGTAATGATGGAGAATGGTTTTAAAGTTTATCTTCTTTATACAATTAGTCGTGTGCGACTTCAAATTATCAGCTGTGCTAAAATTTTGACCAAGTCGATTATAGCATAGTTGGATAAGCCCAAAAGCGCTTTTAACACCCTCCCCCCAGACCGTATGTACACAGGTTTCTGTCTCATCTTATCTCTGAAACACGAATAAACAATGCTAACAAAGTAGGTGTACTATAGAGAGATGTCTATCGACCCTGAGACACGCAGAAAGTTGTTGCTATTACAAAAGACCGGAGCTAACAAACAATGTTTTGACTGTAATGCCCCCAATCCCCAATGGGCTTCGCCTAAGTTTGGTATATTCATTTGTTTGGAGTGTGCTGGTATCCACCGTGGATTAGGTGTCCATATTTCATTTGTAAGATCTATTACAATGGACCAATTCAAGCCCGAAGAGACGTTGAGAATGGAAAACGGTGGTAATGCTGCTTTGAAAGAGTACTTTACAGAACATGGGGTAGACTTGAGCTTGCCTGCCAAGGCAAAATTTGATAATTATGTTGCAGAAGACTATAAAGAAAGGTTAACTTGCAAAATTGAAGATAGGGAGTATGTACCTAAGGACCACTCAGGCGAGAGTTTGCCAAGTGCGGAGTCGTTACAGCAATCAGAGGTCAAAAGCGTAGCACCTCAAGAATCAATTCAGTCGCGTAAAAGTGCTATGGGCGATAATATTGAACAACGCCAAAAAAACGAAGCCTATTTCGCCGAGTTAGGGTCCAAAAATGAACTGAGACCCGATCACTTACCACCTAGCCAGGGCGGTAAGTATACAGGATTCGGAAGCACACCGCCGCCACAGCAAGGGAATAAACAAGGTGGTACTTTATCTGGATTTACTATTGATAAGTTCCAGTCGGATCCACTTGGCACATTATCCAAGGGCTGGGGGATTTTTTCATCCACTATCGCGCAGTCTGTAAATGAAGTTAGCGAGTCTGTGATCAAGCCTGGATTTAACCAATTGCAAGGTTCAGATATCGGGAGTGAAGCACGTAAGGCCATGGCTCAATTTGGACAAAAGATGCAAGATACAGGTAAGTATGGTCAAGAAACTTTCCAGTCATTTACCAAAGATGTCAACCAACGTGGTTTGAACAAGACTGTGGATGATCATTTTGGAAAATTGTTCAATGGCTTAAGCTTAAATGGCAACAAAGAAACCAGTGTGGAACCCGCTTTTGGTTTTTCTAAGCCTAATCAGGAGACTAAATACCTGTCCTTATCTGGCGGATCCAGTAAAACAAATGATAAAGATGAAGATAAATGGGATGATTTTTAAATCCATTTGCTGTACTTTGTTTGATTGCAGAAGTGAATCAAATATTGGGGATAGTTTTTATCGTTTATTTATAAAATTTTATACTTCAGAATACAGAACTCCTAGAGTCGTAAACTTAGAATTGAAATAATGATTGAATGCTGCTACCAAAATTTTACTACTTTAGTTAATAATTTTATATTCTAGTAAAGCATATTCAATTTTCTTTAAACCCTCTTGATTTGCTCTATTTATATCACAACCAGGGGTCTTTTCTAATATATCCAATTTGTTTCCTTCAATCTGGTTTGAAAAAACATAATCAGCCTAATCTATATCCAAGTTGTTAGTTGCATATGTTTCTGCTTTTATAATTAACTGAAAGTAAAAGTTAAAGCAGGCAAATGCTAGTTAGATCAGACCAACAAGCAGCTGAGTTCTTGTAGTGAATTTAAACAACAGTATTCATATCTAAGCTAGCCGCTTTTTTTGAGTCTCAGGTAGGTATCAAACTCGTCCTTGAAGGACTGGTAATTGTGAAAGTATGAGTCTTTAACATAGAAATATCTCACGATTGGCCACAGTAAAACCCAGTCAACTACACCAATATCACGCAAGACTGTTGTGAATGCAAAGAAGAGCAAGCCCAAAAAGGACCCACACATAATACCAACCAAAACCTGCTGAGTAGTGTGATAAAGAAGATAAACGCGAGAAAAGGCAACAAGCCAAGCAATGACGATCAAAACCATAGAGCCAGTGGCTCGCTGAATATCCGACAAATGCTTCATTTTCAAGAGCAAGATGCACACAAAGTAAGTCGCAAAGAATCCCATAAACTGCGAATGTGCCAGTGGCATACCGTATCCCAAGCTATATGATCCGCTGCCAAAGCTTTTATGAAAATCAGGACGAGGCTGCTTAATAAGACGTTTGACAACCTTGTTGACAATCTCCCCCACTAAATGTCCTGCAACCACCAACACCGGCTCGATTTCACGAGTTAAGAGGAACCATGATGTATAAAACACCATTATATAAATGGGAAGTAACGATAAATGTACCGAAAGCATCGAAATGACATCTTTGGGATCATACAAGATATACGTATGGTCAAATGGAACTGGATTGTACTTCATGCTACTCGTGGAGACGTAATCTGTCATTTTGATGATCAGGCAAATCTGATTGCAAGAACCAATTCCAAGGTATATAGAAATATACAAAAGGTTATTTCTGAGCCACTTATATAAACCAGTCTTAAAGAAACCTTAATATGAGCAATAATAATTGCTTTCTTGCTACAGAGGACTTTGCCTAACCACCAAGTCAGGAATATTCAAGCCAAGAACCACGCAATTCAGGGTTCAAATATTTACATGCTATTGGTATTTTTTTTTCAAGCCCTGTGGTGGACTGAAATTTAGTAACTATACACGTAGAGATGTCTCACTGATAACAAAAAGAGATCTAATACGGGAACCAATGGGGAAATTAATAGGAGAGCCAACGAGTCGTTCGATAAATAAAATTAGTAATATTATTTGAGTCTTTCAATCATCAAATACGTAACAAATGGGGTTTGAAAATTAATTGTGTTTTAGTGAAGAATTTTTATCACTCAATTATGGTTGAGCATTTATAGCTAATCGAGTTTTGATAGTCAAGTGAGTTAAGTAGGAAACTCAGTTTAGCCTGAAGTTGGTTTGTTTAACTGTCTTGTTTTGACGTTGTTACTCTGCTTATATTTGTATACTGTTCGAAAAAATGTTACTCAGTATTACTAGATGGCTAGCTGAGTATGAAAGAATTAAAAGACGTAAAGAGATAGATATACAAAGATAAAGAAACGAAATTAAAATAAAGAAACGAAAAAAGATAAACGCTCTCTCAAAGGATCATGAATAACCACACTTTGTGTCCAAGAAGATTTCGTAGTTCACTTCTCCACCTAAACTGCTTTAGCTACACCACAATGCTTAAGCAAACCGTGTTTAACAAAGCTAAGATTGTTAATTAAATAATCGTATATTAGAGTTTGTGGTAAGGCATAAGAGACATTAAAAAAAACTGGGTATTATACTTAAAGGCATTAAAAGCAGTATATATACACAGGTACTATAAGAAGTTATGAAAAGACATAGAAGAATATGAGAGGATGACGAGAAGAGTATGAGAGGAGTGTGAGAGGAGTATGAGAGGAGTATGAGAGGAGTATGAGAGGAAGGAAAAGGGAAGTACGTAATATAATGACTAGAAGAATGTAGAGATGACAATAGATGATCTGGTAGAAAACTGACAATACTTGATTACAAGTTAATTTGTCTCTTTTGCTGGTCGCGGGCCCACCGCGCGGCATCCTTGGTTTTAGAGTCGAATATAGAATTGGCACGAGTGCTCTTGATAAACTCAGTTACCCAAGGCTGCATGTATGCCTGCTTTATTTCACCCAGAGGAAACATAGCGGCAAGGTCTCCCATAAGACCAGTAGCTGCGCGAGCTACCGATTCAGTGTTGCTCAACTCGAGATCTTGAGCTATCTGCTCCAACAACTGGAATATGGCACCACAGTATGGATAAACTGCTTGTGCATTGTCCGCGAATGCACTCACGATACCAACAAAGCAGTCGAGAACAGCTTCCTTCATAGAATACTCATAGTCGAGCGACTCTTGTTGGTAATCGATTTTGACACTGCTGGCATGAATGCAGATTTGCATAACAAAGTCCAAATATGGTTGGAAGTTCTGTCCAATTGACAGTGCGACATCACCAAAACACGAAAGAATAGCAGGACGTAACTCCTTTCTAACCTCTGCATTATTCAAATTAGCACCCAATATATTCATCAAACCTTCCAAATAGGGCATTATTTGTAATCCCAAGGACTGAGATAAGTCAGCTACAAGACCAACGGCGGTAGTACTTGTGGGCGACTCGGTGTTTTGCAAAACTTTAGTCAAGTATGGCAAAAATGCTTCCATGTATTTCGTGAATTGTTCACCAACAGCTCCTGCGATGGCTGAAATAGCAATGAATATGTCTTCCTCAATCAAAGAGTTAGGTTCTTGTGCGGCAAGTAACTTAAGAAGCATTGACATTAAGTCATCAGATGCCTGTGCTACATCAGAGCTCAGTCTTCTAATGACATTGGTTAATAAAGATAAAATATTGGTTTGCAATTCCTCCAAGTTACCCTTTTCTTCGGTTGTCGAAACTTGTGATTGCAATGCAATAGTTGCAGATAACCTTGACAATGCTTCGGCAGCCACGTTCTGCACAATGGGCATAGTGTCATTGGCACTGTTGGAAACAAAGACAGAAAGAGCCTCGTACGCAGATGCTCTAGCGCTGAACTCATTGTCACCTCTGCCTGATAATTGTACCAATATAGGGATAATTATGGAATAAAAGTTGGACATAACACTGGTTGCGCTCATGGATGCATCTGCACACAACTTCTCAGACAAGTTGATCAATGTCCAACAACAGTTGGTAGAGACCTTAGGATGGTCTTGCAATCCACTAACCAAAGCTTCCAAAACAGTCGGTAATTGTTGGTTGACATCAATAGCATCAACCACCAACTCTGAAATTCTACCTAAGCACCATGCAACTGTTTCCTTGACCTGCAATGACTCGTCCTTAATTAACTGAAGAATCGGTGGCAAAGCCTGAACTATAACACTTTTTAATTGCTCTTGATCGGGACCATCCAAGATAGAACCAAATGCCATAACAGCAGCCTCTCTATTTCTCCAACTCTCTGTGTTGCTAATGTTTGCGGCAACAAACAGCAAAGTAGGTTCAACGATATAGTTTCCAACATCTTGTGCAAACAATTGCAAACATGCGCCAGCTGCCATTGCAACAGACCAGTCATCGTCTTCGGGATCGCCATTTTGTCTTGTCAACAAAGTCAACAAGGTGGGAATGACATCCTGGATAGCGACCAAAGCAAAATTGTAGAGCGGAGGCTCCTCTGCTCCATGTTGCCCACTGTAGCTTAAGTCTTGCAACTGATAAGCAATATCCAATTCTTCTTCACAAATAGTAGACCAGAACTCCACTGCCATACATGCTACTTTTTCGTCTTCGCTTTGCATTCCAGAAACGGTTAACCCATACAATGCCTTTTCCATATAAATCGACATATAACGGTAGTAGAGGCCGACAATTCTGGCAAGACAGCCAAACGCGCTCGCTTGTAACTCGCTGTCATCAGCTTGAGTGGCTTCGCACACCACCTGCATGATATAATTACGCTCACCTTCTTTTTCAAAATTGAACTTGATAAACTCCAAGGAATTGTACAAGGCAGTCAAAGCTGCCAATCTAACCTCTTTGGATGGCTCGTTTGCCTGGACACCCTGTACAATAGCAATTAAAATTCCATTCGCTTGTGCAATTATAGCAGGGTTAGAAGGGTCGGCAGTCTCGCAAATATACCCAATGGCCAAATGCGACGCTCTCTTGACGTTGACGGGATTTTCGGTTTTAGTGTTTTGGACAATAATTGAGATCAATTCAGGCCACTCTCCAATTGGCAATTCAATGTCCGCAATAGCAGCCACTAATTGAGCGGCAGATCCCGCAACTCTATCGTTAGGCGAAGCTAATGCCTGGATTGCGGTATCCTTAATCTTGGTCTTTAAGTCCTTATCTAATGCAATCCAACGTTCGTGCTGTGCCTGTTTAGCCTTGGCATTCTTAGATGTCAACTGATTCTTCAATCCTAACCCTGCCAATATACGGACCTCTGTCTTGGCCTCATCATTAGCCAACGCCTCTGTAAGCAATTTTATAAACTCTCCAAAGTGATTCTTAGCTGCCTCATTCAATTGTGACTCGGCCTCTGTTCTCTTATTGGGGTCTGGGTTTAACAACGCATTCTCTAACGTCACAAGAATGTCCATATTTGCTTCCGGTAGTTGCTCTTGTTTGTATATAGCTCTGTCTCAACCTTATTACCTCTAAAACACTCAAACTACCTCAAAGTAGTCCTATTTAATGCCAAAAAAAAACTACTTTCTAGACTTTTGGCCCTCTTGATTCTTTGTGTCGATTGCTTCAACACTTTATCCGCCAATTATATCAATAAATCGAGTGTTTACTGAAAGATATAGGATTAAATAGTAGTATTTCTATCCTTGAAGATCAATTTTTTTTCTTCCCTTACTGGTGAAGGGAGGAAAAAACTTTTTTCCTCCCATTTTCGTCGAACGAATGGCCCTGCTCAGCGCCATATTTTAGTCATTGATAGCAAGTATATAAAGATCATTACGATATATTCTATATTCTGCCATTATGTATTTATAGTGATAACTGCCAGTAATATTTACATAGAAATAACGATAAAAATCGGATTCTTGGACTTGAACATATAGTAGAAAAAAAGAAAAAAACAGTAATGGGCAAATATTTATCTCTTGCTGACGATAGAATGTAAATCTGTCAAGGTCTCGTCCTTGGTTATATGCCTTTGATCGTCTAATGTAACATCGTCGTTGTAGCGTGAACTGTCGGTGAACGCCTTGGGTCCAAGGGGGTTCATCGTATGGGAGGTGGAGCCTGTTTTCGAGTGGGCGGAATGTATTGATCTAGTAGCATCACTAGCTGTATCAGTAATATGGACGTTTTTATCAGTAGCAGTATCTGAGGTGTCACCAGATGACAACCTGTTATTTTTTTCTCTTTCGGCTTGTAATCTCTTCATCATTGCCTTCTCTCTATTTTTAAGTTGCATGGCCCTTTGTTCCAATAATGCAGCTCTGTTGGCCAATTCTTTGGCACTGGCCATCTCCATTTCTTCTAATTTTTGCTGCCTCTCTAAAATACGCTCGTGTCTAATCACGTACGGAACTGTCTCCGATATTTGTCTTAACTGGTTGCGCTGGGGTCCTATTGACATTCGCTTGAACGCAGAATTTGCACGATGGAGCATACGTGGTGGGACAATGTCATCTGAAGAGCTTTGCTTTTCCACAGAAGAATTGGAAGACAGGAATAACGTGTTACCTTTTATTTTAGGAGATGGCATTGAGCTGCTATCCAAGATCATATCTTGTTGTGTATCAGACTTGACAGATATGTCGTCATTGTCGGAAAATGGCAGGTTTTCGTGGTCTCCAGATGACAATGCATTGGTGGAAGAGTGAGTGAGACGTGCAAGGTTCAGTAGCGATGGAATTGCATCCTGAGTCTTTGCCTTTGATTCACCTCCATTGTATTGAACAGTATCAGCAAATTCAGTATCTTCTTCTTCCTCTTCTTCCTCTTCTTCCTCTTCTTCATTGAAACCTGGCGTGGTGCCAGTCACTTTAGTTAAGCGTTCGGTTCTGTACCGTTCGTATAAAAAGTCGTGAGTCAAATCCTTGAGATCCTGCAAATGAGATCCCAAAATGACTGATTTCAACGTAGAAAAATCACTGTAGCGCGCATCTTCAATATCCACCAATCCCCAGGGATACTCTCGGGCTCGAATAATCTTGACTGTGTTTAATTGAGGGTCAGACACCTCGTATTCTGTTTCGGAACACACAACCGCAAATGGCTGGAGCCCCACCAAGTACTTGCACTCCTGAATCAACTCGTAGTCGTCTTCCTGATCGTAATCATTCACGAAGTTATCAAATTGAAAAGTTGGGACATTAAACTTTTCAATATCCACCTTAATTTGCTGTTTGAAGTGTTGTAACTCCGCTTCAGTAAACGAGTCGGCCTTTCCGACTACCGGAATAATATTGACATACTTGCTCAAACGCTTCATACACACGATATCGATCTCACGCAACCCATGTCCAGTGGGTGTTATAAAGTACAACATGACATGAACCCTCGTATCAACAAACCTAGGGTTTCTCTTTATTCTTGTTTCCTCAGCTAAAACTAAGTCAAACTGCTGCTTAAGATAGTTTTCAATCTCCGTAAAACATAACTCATTGTTCAAGTTGTCTCCAAACCCAGGAGTATCAATAATATTGAGCAACAACTTTGTATTTTCGTCATCGGCAATCTCGACATGGGTCTCTGTCAAAGCTATACCAGGCTCCTCGTGCACCGTGTTTGGATCAAACTCGTCCTGCGTCAATACCGAGGTGTTAGGTAACGCCACCAGTTTAGCAGATGTAAATGCCAATGTTTTGGTTTCCCCTCCACTACGTTCCCGACGCGGTTCATAACGATGATTCATCACTTTTCTTCCTAGCAAACTGTTGATAAACGTAGTCTTCCCCGTTCCCAGCTCTCCAACCACCATGAATGTAAACTTGACACCCTTTTTGGCGTCTTTTCTATAGTTAATCATGGGCGAGCTGGTATTCGCCGAGGGCGCTTCAAATGTGTGGCTGATATTCATCTTCTTTCTAATTTTCCTGACTGAATAGAGCCTCTGTTATTGTCGGAAGAGAAGGGCAATCTCAAACAATTGTGCCAGCAGACCAAAATACTACAACCTGAGTAATGTTTTGCCTATTATACGGGGCGTGTTTGAGCTGTTGTTGACTGGTGATTTGTTTGAAAAATTGAGAAATGGTCGTTCCTTTGACTAAAAATGGTTATCAGACACTATCGCAAGCTTACTCGATATATATGAGAGAGGACGTTAAATTAACATAAATTGTGTTTATTATCGAGCTTGTTACAATGCTAAAGACTTTTACAACATTATCGGCGATATCAGCATCAAAATTAGACCAAGAACTTATGTCGGTGGGAGCCTTTTCTATTGATCAATTGATGGAATTGGCCGGTCTCGCCGTAGCACAAGCGGTATATGCTGAATTCCCCCCTAAGCCCGTAAAAAGTAAGGTTTTGGTATTGGTTGGACCTGGAAATAATGGTGGTGACGGACTTGTGGCAGCAAGACACTTGAAATTATGGGGCGGTCATGAACCGGTAATCTATTACCCCAAGCAGCCCCAAAAGCCACTTTACCAGAATTTGTTTACCCAATTGAAGGATTTAGGGATCCAGGAAATTCAGACGATTGAAGAAGTGCGGCTGCTTGCAAGCGATGAAGTAAATTTGGTACTTGATGCTTTGTTTGGGTTCTCGTTTAAGCCTCCGTTGAGAGAACCGTTTGATAAGGTGTTGCTGTGTTTGCTGGAAAAGCCTGCTCCTATCATTTCGGTGGATATCCCATCAGGATGGGACGTTAATGATGGGCCAGGCAAGAATGGAATTAGACCGCAAGTGTTGGTAAGTTTGACTGCTCCAAAACCATGTGCTTTGAAGTTTGTACGGTCAGCTGAAGGCCAGGCCCATTATCTTGGGGGTCGCTTTATTAATAGCAAAATTGCTGAAAAGTACCATATCGCTGATTTGTTGCAACAGTACAAGGGTAATGACTTGATTGTGAAATTATAACTGATATGCGACTGTGAAATTACAACTACTATGCGACTGTGAAATTATGACTGTTATATGATTGTGAAATTATAACTATAAAGTTATAACTATTATGACTGTGATTGTGAAATTATAACTATGATTATAACAAGCATAATATTATTATAATATTATACTTACGAAACATATTGTTCTCTACCACCAAACCGGTTTTCTCTCTCTTCGATTTCTAAACCCTCCGTCTCTTGGCTTTCTCTGGTATTGGCACATGATTCAGTGTCTTGATTTGTAGAATTAGCTCTGGCTCTTTCCTGCCATTTTCGTTGGTTGAGAAATGATTTGATTTGCATTTTTATAGAGCCTTGTCTGATGCTTTCGACGCTCGGTTTGCTTGAATCTTTCTTGGAGCTTTCGGTTCCCAAAAGTTCGCTATTGGAACATGGAAAGTCTGCGATACTTTCGTCACTTTGGAGGGCTTTTTGATGCGGAATGGCTATATAGACACTAGTTCTAACAGATGATCGTTTCGTGGGAGAGTTGGGTGCTGTTTGGTGGCTAGGACCTGTGTAACAATTCATTCCTGTAGGATATTTCGGGGCTGTGTGGTAACTGCTATGTCTATGTTGTAATGTTTGTGGATCCTGGTCGGCTTTGTTAGAGACGGAATTCAATTGAAGCGAGATATCACGCTTGCCTGATAACTTCGGTGTGGTGAATTGGCTGATTGATTTGTTTTGGGGGGTAGCAAACTCGCTAACTGCTTTATTCTTAGGCGTAGTAGACCCGCTAATTTCTTTCTGTTGTGATGTTGCTAATTGACTTGCTGATCTATCTTCTGATGCTTCAAACAGATTGTCGAGACCTGTCGATCTGTTTGATTTTGATTTAGACGAGTTACTGGTGTCTGCTTTATTCTCAAGTATTGAACCAGAGTTATTTGAAATGAATCCGGCACTCCCGGGTCTCGAATTGAAAGCATCATTTATAGGCTTGCCCTTGTGTTGAGATTTTGGTCTATGGTTTTTAGTTGAAGGCACCGATTTTTGTCCGCTAAGCTGGTCTTGTGATACACCACCCCATGCTTGTTTCATTATTCTGGGAGTCGAAACACTGCGGTCCATGAATTTGTTCTTGGAACCAGTGAATGCAGCAACCTTGAATCTTGAATCGCCATAGTTTTCACCACTATCCAAGCAATAGCTATATGGTCTGTTTCGCACAATAGACTTTATCTTGTGCTTTGCTTCTTCCAAGACATTCACACCTATAGGGGGGCTTGGACATCTAGCTTTATTAATTCGAAGTGGTTCAATAGGCGAATCTGAGCCGCTCTCAACCAAAGGTGTTTCTGAATCCAGCTCGGAATATACACTTGATGCCGCGCTGTGCCCGTTATCATAAATGCCAATAAATTCATAGTAAGCATTAGCAAACTTCTCTGTCTTGGATGTTACCAACAGTGCCTTTGATACATTCAATGATGACATGCTTGTGTAATTTTTATGTGATATTTGTGAAAATAAACTGTCCTGACAATTATTCGCAGTGGCACACAGATCCTTTGAAACATGCAAAGTGGGTACTTTATCCTGACTTTCTATAAAGTCTGGTTCATTCTCCTGTGCATTTTTGCAATTAAATTGAAGAGGCAATATCGAACTAGTCTCATTTAAATCTTGAATAGTAGATTCAGCTGTACTTTGAGAGCTGGTTTCGGGTCCACGTTGTAAGGTAAATGCAGTTGTGTTTTGAGAAGATGTTTCAGGCTCCTGTTTAGAAGAAGCTTCATGCTCGTATTGAGAAGATGTTTCGGGCTCGTATTGAGAAGAGCTCTCGGGTTCATATTGAGAAGCAGTCTCGTAAACACTTTCATAAATAGACTCTCCTGTTTCTTGTAAATTAAGTGATGATTGTTTAGAAATATATTCAGATAAATTCAGAGTAGCAAAATTTGCTGAATTTTGCAAGCTAAGCTCAGAAGGTTGGTTTGAGTTGTGTTCAGCTAACCTTTCAAAGGTGAGCTGAGTTGATTCTGGTAAGCTTTTCTCGCATGTTTTGCTCGAGCTATTTTGAAGGGAGCTTTGACAAATAGGTTCAGGTATTTCTTGTAAGCTAATGCCAGATAACTGTCTGTAGCTATGCTGAAGTGACCTTTGATAAATAGGTTTCGATATTTCTTGCAAACTAACACCAGATGACATCCTTGATCCCTGTTTAAGAGATTTTTGATAAGCGGGTTTAGTTATCTCTTGCAAACTAATGCCAGATGTTTGTCTCGAGCTATTTTTTGGCAACTTTTGAGGAGTGAATGATGCTGACTCTTGTAGGGAAGTATTGGATACTTTTTGTATACTGAATTGAAGCGACTCTTGAGATGAATACTCTGGCGATTGCTTTAAACTAAATTCAAGGGAATATTGTGACGCAAAATCACCTTCCGTTGGAGGAGCCAAGTTTGTTGATTCCAGTAAATTAAGCTCAGGAGATTGCTTCAAGTAAGATTGAAATTGCTCTTGTAAGTTGTAATCTAAAGGTTGTTTCAAACTAAATGGGGGCAATTGTTGAGAACGTAAATTGGGTGACCCATCAGAATTGAACTCAGTGGATTTGCGATAACTAAAATTAGGCGATGTTTGAGGAGTGTAGTTTACAGCTTCTTGCAAATTGATCTCAGGCAAATGCTTCAAGCTGAATTGAACTGACTGTTGCGAACTAAATTCCTGTGAATCACATTCAGATGAACTAGCCACATTGTTTACGATTAAACTTGCATAATCATCCTCTTGGGCTCTAAGTTTCTCTCCTTCATAAGCTCCAAGATGTTCTCCTTCGTGTACAACGTCCAACGAGCCCTCTTGTTGTGTTTTAAAAAAACGATCCTGATGTTCAAACTCAGGCACTATGGGCTGGTTGTCATCCAACATTAACGGCATGCTAACCACTCGTCTGCCATACAACATTGCTCTTTCAGGGCTCAAAGGAGGATAAAACTCTGGTAAGTCACTTAATTCTAATTTACTGGCACGGTATGACTCCCCAATGTATGAAATATCTTGCAATGCAATAGCTGGTCTTGGGACTGGCAAGTCTGCCGAGGTCAACCTTTTTCTTAGTGTAACTCTGCGCTTCATTCTAAAATTAATGAGTTAGGAACAAGCCGATATACTCAGCAAATAATTATAGGAACGTCTGCCTGCGACATCGTTGTGCGATGATGCTGGTGTTTATATACTTTAGATACCGTTGCTGGTAGTTAGTAGTTTTTGCATGCTACAGGGTGATATAAACAACAAAAAAATTCAGGCAGAGACATGGCTGGTTGCCTATACTAGTAAGTACCAGCACCTCCTAGGCGCAATTAGAGTGCAGCAAACAACGAATCGTAGAGATGTACGCCGCAGTAGTTAAGGAGTCTATATGGAATGGGACCTTAAACATGCGGGTGCTTGGAGGTGGGAAAGAGTTTTTGCTCGGTGTTCATCGTAACCTGTACTTACCCCTTTACTACCATCTTGTAGCCTGTTTTTTTGGCTTGAACATTGAGCAGGCTGGCAGCCTATGGTTAGACTACGAAGGTGTGCCTCTAAGATGGAATTTGCCTGTAGGAGTTCTTTATGATCAATTATGCTTATCGTCAACAGTTAACAGGAGTTGCATGGAGGTTGATAATGCATGGACTGTGCATCTAAGAATCGCAAAGTATCCAATTGAGGATGTTATGCCTTTCATATATCAAGCAGGGAATGCTATAGACTACGAACGATCTATTTATGAAGCAGTCATCAATCAATTGAAGCAGTCGTGCTTTGTCATAAATGGATCCGCCAAACCCATAATGAGCTTGGCAGAGACAGATTCTAAGGCAATTTGGAATGCTATCAAACTGCATGACTTAATGCAGTTTGAGGCTATTAATAGAAAGACTATAAAAAGAATTAATAAGGTTCCCATAAAAATTTATGTGACTGGGTCTGCTTTAGTGATACAGGCTCCCGAACCACCCAAAATTGAGAATGGAAATAATACCTTGGAGCGTATTTTGAAATCGCATATCCCAGACATTTCAGACACATTAACGCCGTATATACATGGTGTTTCTGCTACTTCGCTTCTTCGTTTACCTTTATTGGATTTATGGGAAACATTTAAGCATCTAGATAATGTATTATATGTGATATTAAAATAAATTAAACAAGGCTTAGTATTTTTTATATCTAAACAACGCTTTAATTTAATTTTTTTTTCATGTTTGACAAATAAAGCTCATTACACGGTTTTGGTAGTTTAGCGCGTTACTTTTATCAAGTAAGGTATTATATGTATGAATCAAGTGTATATAAACGAATGATACACAATTTTTGTACCTATTAACGATTATACAGCTTCTTCTTTATTCTAATGATTATGTAATTTCTAATATATCACAAAACTTAAGAAACCTATCTCTTCTAATATACTAAACAATCAAACGACCATCTATCCTCTAAACACTGCTTGCAACCAGTTGCGATACATCTTCAACTGTTTTTTCCTATTCACCAATAACCGTCTATCAGTCGCAATCTTTTCCTCAGCAAAGGGACCCAGTTTGCAGAATATCTCTCTCAACTCATCCTCTGTAAAAAAGTATACACGAGTACCATCGCCACGAATGTAAAAGTTATCCTCCAATAATCTTCCCTTTTTGAATCTTACTTGAGCCAAGTCATATCTGCCGTAATCTCTAAAGAGAATTTCTCCTCCTGGCTTCAACACCTTGGCCAAATTGTTGACAGCATGCACCCACTGACTTGGATGCAAAGCTGAAAACACAAACACCATAATAACAATATCGACTGAATGTGGCTCCAAGTCTTCAGGTATAATTTCATCGGGGTTTGCTAAATCCCATACTGAAGAGTATGCAATTCCCTTTTCATTGTTTGGTGCAAATTCGGGATTCGAACGGACCAAGTCAACAGCGACCTTCAGATAATCACAACCTACAATCTTGAGGTTGGGATTTTTGTTTTGGTTCAAAACAGGATAAAACGTATTTCCAGCTCCACATCCAATTTCCAATATTGTGGCTGGCTCTTTATAATCTTCGGCTGTAACTTTGTAGAGCGAAGGAAACTCAATCTGTAACCACTTTCTATCTTTAAAGAAGTTCTCGCGATTGTTTCTGTAGAAAATATCCCAATACTTTGCCGGATTAGAGTTATACAAGTTTTTATCAAAATCTCTAACTGGATGCTCATATTGTTTGGATATCATTTCCTCGGCTTCCTTTATTTGTTCTTCACCCCATTCGACATGATCCCATGCGTTATGCTCAAAAACATCTTGTTCCTTTTCCAAAAAACGCTGCCCAAAAGTGAATGGAGAATCTTTGCCAATTCTTGTGTCAAGGGGTGGCTTTGTTTCTTTGATTTCGCTCTCCTGCTGTACGCAAGGTTCTTTGGACTCTTCAGACATATTTCCAACACTATTCTAAAGGTCCCATCGCAAGACTCCACTATATTAGTAGAAAAAAAATTGCGTGCAGGACTACTGATTGGGTGCAATATTTTTAAGGCTTGTCTCGTACATTAATGATATCATATTTCTTACATAAAAGGTTATAGAAAGGTGCTATTTGCTCATAAAGTGCACTTCTCCATCTAAATCTTGTAATCTTCTAGCTGCCTGCTCGCTTGTCAAATCTCTCTGTGCTTCACCTAGCATTTCAAAGCCAACGCAGAATTTTTTCACAGTGGCTGATCTTAACAAAGGAGGATAAAAGTGCATATGGAACCAAGAAGTGCACTTTTCCTCAGGTGTGGATTTTAATGGGGCTTGATGAATACCCATTGAGTAAGGGAAAAAAGTGTTGAATAAGTTGTCGTACTTGGTAGTAAGCTTTTTAAGGATGGAAGCCAAATCAAGCTTTTGCTTCTCAGTAAAGTCTTGAATCGATGTCAAATGTTCTTTGGATACTAACAAAGTCTCAAACGGCCACAAAGCCCAATATGGTACCACCACAATAAAATTGTCGTTTTCCAAAACTAATCTTTCTCTTTCTTGTAATTCTAATTTAACATAGTCTCCCAACAAGTGCGACAGATGTTTGTGGTGATAGGCACTCATATTTGTGAGTTCATGATCAACCTCAGTCGGCACTACATCTAAGCACCAGGCCTGGCCGTGTGGGTGTGGATTAGAACAGCCCATTGCCGACCCTTTGTTTTCAAAGATTTGCAAGTACTTAAAAGGAGCATTGTCATTCACTGCTTCACTTTGCAAGTCATTGTACAATTTCTGCCATGTATCAACAACTTTGTAAATTTCATTATCGCTCATGAGAGGCAAGGTCAAGTTGTGATTAGGACTGAAGCAAATAACAAAACTCTTTCCCTTAACACCCTGCGTCTTAAATAGTCTACCTTTTAATGACTCATCCTCGTCTTCTTGTGATGTATAATCAGGTTGGTCTATCCGTACAGCTGGGTAGTCATTAGGGAACACGTAGGTAGAATTATACCTAGGGTTTTGATCACCCGTAGCTCTAATGTTCCCTGGACATAAGTAGCATTTGGGGTCATATTCTGGTAAGGAAATCTTCTTAGCTTCCTCGCGTGCACCCTGCCATGGTCTCTTAGCACGGTGTGGAGAACATAACACGTACAAGTTTGTTAACGGGTTGTAACGTCTGTGAGAGTGATTAGTAAAGTCAAATTCCAGAGCCATTTTTCTGTAAGTTGGTGTCGATGTTATCGGATTTAATAAGTTTTCAACGCTGCTCATATTAACAGAAGTGTTCAATTGCTTGGAAATTTATAGTCCTTTTGTATCTGAACAAACAGTAAAAGTATTTATTGGTGGTCCACATGGGCATCATGGTGTTTAACAAGGTTTTAGCTAGATCTGAAAATTTTCGGCGTTTTTAATGTAACGTTACATTTTTTATGAGGTTATGAATCAGACACTTTTTACGGCCTCACGCCACACAAAACTTTTCCCCGACAACCTGCAGCCGTTTAATCAGACAATTTCACTAAATAACCTTATTCAAAACAAGTAAATAAACCGGAAAAATATTAAAAAAAACAAATGGGGTAGTTCATGTAGCGTTGTATTGAAATCCGATGTAACGTTGTAGAAGCTTAAAATAGTAATAATGTAACGTTACACTTCGCGTGGCAGATGAGATCTATAAATGATAAATACAAATTAATGGCTCAACAATCTCATAAAACGATGGAGTTTACTAAACGAGTGCTTGTAACTGGGGGTGCTGGGTTTATTGGATCACACTTTTTGGAGATATGTGTTCATAAGTATCCCCAAGTTCACTTTACTTGTATTGATAAACTAAATTATGCCAGCGAATCGCAACATAACATGGCCGCAGTTGAATCGCTTGCTAACTTCAAGTTCATCAAGTTAGATTTGGCAACCGATTTTGAAATTTTGTTTGATCTTATTGTTACCAGTTTTAATGAGACTGGGATTACTGAACTTATAAACTTTGCTGCAGAATCTAGTGTGGATAAGTCTTTCGAAAATCCACTATATTTTACTCAAAACAACATACTTGGTACTCAAAACTTATTAGAATGCTTTAGACTATTGAAAGAGAAAAGACCAGGGTTAGAATTACGCATTGTGCATGTTTCTACGGATGAAGTGTATGGTGACCAACAGCAAATGATCGCTGAAGATGGCAAGCTTAACCCCACGAATCCCTATTCAGCATCGAAGGCAGCAATTGACTTAATAATTAACTCTTATGGATACTCGTATAAGCTTCCTATCACTATTGTCCGACCAAATAATGTGTATGGACCACGCCAGTACCCAGAAAAGATAATACCATTAGCTCTATCTTGTTTGTTACAGGGTAAACGAATTCCTATTCACGGAGATGGTACCAACTCGCGTCGATACTTGCATGTTTATGATTTAATTGCAGCATTAGAAATATTATGGCAAGGCATTTCGGTAAATACCAGCTCGGTAGTACAAATCTACAATATTGGAAGCTCTGATGAATTTCAAAACATAGCGGTAGTAAAACTTATTTGTCAAAAGTTTTTCCAAAACGACTCGATTAATATTTTCCAGCACATTGAGTTTGTTCAGGATCGAAATTATAACGACTTGCATTACTCTATAGGCTTTGAGAAGATTAAGCTGCTTGGATGGGAGCCCCAAGTAAAATTCGTAGACGGTTTAAAGGATTTGGTCGACAAAATCAAGATGCAACCAACTCATTAACTTTCGTTTCAAATAAGACACTTTTTATAGGCATATCGAGAGAATAAAATGGATCTTTCATCACATAATCTGCATACAAAACGTATAATTGTCTGAACACAGCATTTGCTTGGTCGTATTGTTTGCTTAACTCTCCGCGTGTAGCAAAATTTCCCATATTAGGGTCCACATATGGCTTTGTATCGAGTGAGACTTGACTAGGCGAGGTGATAAGTATAAATTTTAATCCTGTCAAACTCTGAAAAATATACAAGTTGAACTTATCTGTTTCTATGCTCTGAAGACCTGTCTTATTTGTATTGGCATTTTGGGCCTTGGCTGTCGTTATGGTGGAGTTGTTTTGGGCAGTGCCTGTAGTACCTGAATTAGGATTCTTTCCTGCTATTGACAGTGACAACTTTGATGCAATAGCATGAACACCATGAAGCGTACCTGCCAAAACCAAGTAGTCGTTTGCATTGAGTTTGTTTAGGTCTTGACTGACATCATTTTGATATATTAATCCACCTGCTTTGTTTAGTATGTATATAGACAAAACCTTCATTGTAGTTATAGGCTATTAATTTGTTTTCAACTAGAGGTTGAGGTCGTGGTTGTAGATTAAAAAAAAAATTGATTCCGAAAAAAATCAGAAAAAAATAAGCTTCCCCACCAGGAGTCGAACCTGGAATCTTCTGGTTCCAACCTAGAAGTGGTTACTTTTTATCGTAGCCAGACGCCTTGACCATTGGGCCATGAGGAACGAAGCTTGAAAGTATAAAATTAGAAGCTTTTAAGATCAATTTTAGATTTTAGAATTCCTATAGAAATTTAGTATTGACAATTTATTTGATAAATACTATTTCCCATTTTTATTTAATTTAATATACTGAGACATATATCGCAGTATAATATTTATTTTGGAGAACCAGTCATATGCTTAAATAACCAAATGTTGAGTTTAAAAGTTAACTATCTTTTTTTTCTTCATACTATATGCTCTTTCTTACCATTCATCTTGTCATAAATGCTTTTGCATTTTTCTAAATTGAGGCGTTCGCTAAACTAAGTGCCTTAAAGACCTGATGTTAGTTCAAATACAATTAATTATTCGAAGTAATATCAAGGCCCTTTGTATTAAGGTTTCAATTGTTTACATCATTCTCTGCTTTAAAATGTATTATATATTAACTACTCTGTTCAATCGGCAGTACTAAATAAAAAAATTGTAACGGATTTTGGCTCCATAGGTTTGATCTTTCTTAAGAACAACTTGGTCTGACCACTCCTTTATATTGATTGCATCCACAAATCTGCAAGGCTCGACACAGAAACCACTTCTGGGTCCATGGCCTTTTGTGTTTGTATAGTCACCAGTGTAAAGCTGGAAAGAAGGCTCGGTTGATGAGATGGTAACTTTTGTAGAAGACTTTGGGTGTGAAACCTCCACAATAGCTTTCAATTCATTGGATCTGGTGTCAATAGACTTAGCAGACTTGTCAACGACAAAACAATGGTCCCATGCTACGCCACTCTCTAACTCAAACAATACATCAGGTTTAATCTTTTTCTCTTCTTTGACAATCTTTCCAGTAGGTAAACCATCACTTTCCACCTCAATATACTCTTGGGTTTGCAACTTGAGTTTAGTCCCATCAATTGTTGCATCACCTGTGAGATTGAAATAAGTGTGGTTCGTCAAGTTCACTGCAGTTGAGACTTCAGACACTGTCTTTGCTTCGTATTCAACCTCAACACTAGAATCATCGATAGTATATTTAACCACGGTGTCTAACTCACTAGGGAAACCATCGTTACCATCATGATCCTTCAAAACAAATTGAACAGTTGTAGTATTTTCGTGCTTCTTAACAATCGGGCCCAAGAAGAATTGCTTATTGAAGCCGTTTTTACCACCATGCAAAGTATTGTTTCCTTGGTTTTTGGTTAAATTGTAAGTCTTTCCATCAATAGAAATCTCCCCATTTCTAATTCTATTTGCATACCGACCTACTGTAGCACCAAATAACGGATTGGATTCTTGTTTATAGTCCTCAGTATTGTCAAATTTGTTCACTAAGCTTTGGCCTTTAAAAACAATGTCCTGTACCAATGCACCATAGTTGGCAAAGGAGACTTTCAAATCACCATTGTCTATTGTGTGTAATCTGCTCTCATAATTGGGCAAACTGGATTCAGCACTCTCTGAGTCAAAAAATTTCCATTTATAGTTGTCAATATTAAACCCAAATGGATTCTCTTCTGTCCATCTCCACAAATCCTTGCATGCTTCATCAATTCCCAACTTCGCCTCCCACTCCAATTCTGTGTTTGCTCTGGTTGGGTTTGCGGTCAAATTAAGAACATCACCAGCTCTTCTTGGCACTACTTCATATGGCAATTCTCTCCCGACAGCCTTGCAAAAAGCATGATAAACGTCAAAAACTGTTGAGCCATTTCCAGTACCCAAGTTCCATTCGCGGTATAATCCTTTGTTTGCGACCTCTTGTTTGTGTAAGTAATTCAATGCAGCAATATGGCCCTTAGCCAAATCGATAACATGAATATAGTCTCTAATAGGTGTACCATCATGACTGTCATAGTCATTTCCAAATACTGATAATTTTTCTCTTCTTCCTATAGCCACCTGGGCCAAGTAAGGCAACAAGTTATTGGGGATACCTAGTGGGTCCTCTCCGATTAAACCCGATGGGTGAGCTCCCATAGGATTGAAATAGCGTAAAATGGCAACCCTCCAATTCTCGGAGTCACTAGTGTGAATGTCTTTCAAAATACACTCAATCATGTGCTTAGTTCTTCCATATGGATTTGTAGGGTCCATAGGACAATGCTCTGGAATTGGAATCATGCTGTTGTCTCCAAACCGAGTGACATCACCGTATACTGTAGCAGAACTACTGAAAACAATAGTCTTAACATCATTATCTTTCATCACATTAAGTAAATTAATTGTACCGTTGATATTGTTGTCATAGTAGCTTAAAGGTATCTGTGTAGACTCACCCACAGCTTTGAGAGCAGCAAAGTGAATAACTCCCGAAACCTTGTACTTTTTGAACACATGTGAAAGCTGATCATAATTTTTAATATCAACATTAAAAAATGGTACAGGTTGTTTAACAATAAACTCGATCCTGGCCACTGCATCATAACTTGAATTACTTAAATTGTCAACAATTATAACCTTGTATCCATGCTCAATTAACTCAATAACTGTATGTGAACCGATGTAACCAGCACCACCAGTGACAACGATATATTCTTCTGTAGATGGCATATTTTATTTTCTATAGATACTTTATTATTGCTCATATCACATATTTAGCTAAAGATAGCCATTTATATATACATTATGCTCATCAAACATTTAGTCAACGGTTTTTTATAAAAATGTAACGTTACAGTTTTTTGTCATAACAAAAGACATCGATCATTTATTTAGCATATTTGGAGTACCAAGCCGCAGACAGTGTTTTTTCATCAAGAGAGTGGCCCCTAAATGCTTTTTGAACACAAAATATACACTAATGCGTAGACGGAGCAATTTCGGGAACAACTTTACACAAATTATTCCGTACGAGGGCAATGTTTTTAGGAAAAACAGCCTCCTTTTTTTAGAACAAGTATCTCCATATGGAGACACCCCACGTAATACATGCATATATGTACTTAGTTATGCAGACACATAATTTATTTTCTCAAACCCCGTAAAATCAGTCGGACATTTGAAATAAAATGTAACGTTACAATTTTTGGGGTTAGACCTAGACGTTAGGCGTAGATTTGAAAAAATCAGGGGCAACGTCTGCGAGGATATATAGAGGCCAAAATAGAGCTCTATTTAGGACTGCTTTTTTTTAAAAAACTATCAAAAATAATACACACTATTATTCAATGTCTAATATCCCCGAATTTACTGATCTCTCATTCTACCCAGACCCAGCTGCATATGAACAGAGGTACCACGAGTTGGTTAAGGTTTTCAAGAAAAACTACGATGGTGCAAGCCCAGATTTTTTTGCACGCTCTCCAGGTAGAGTCAACTTAATGGGAGACCATATCGACTACAACTTTTTTTCAGTTTTGCCTATGGCAATTGACTTTGATGTTGTGGCAGCTGTGAAGGTATTGAAGGATTCTTCAAAAGTTGTGTTGAGCAACACTGACGAGGAGAACTTTGCCCAGGAGCTGATTGAGTTGCCTGCAGACGGAAGTGTCATTACCATTAATCAGGATCTGTTTTCGTGGGGAAGTTATTTCCAGTGTGCCCTTATAGTAGCGCACAATTATATTTTAGAAAGTCATCCCGAGCTTTTGCTGAATGGCTCTAAGGCTTTAGCAGGAATGCAGATTGCATTCAATGGTACTGTTCCAACTGGTGGTGGATTGTCATCTTCTGCCGCATTTTGTGTAGCGTCAACTGTTGCTGTATTGCGTGCTAACGGAGTTAAAAACATCAGCAAGGCCGATTTGACACGCATTACCGTAGTTTCTGAACACTATGTGGGTGTAAACACTGGTGGAATGGACCAGTGTGCATCAGTTTGTGGAGAAGCATCCAAAGCGTTGTTAATCCAGTTCCGTCCAAAATTAGTGGGTATTCCGTTCCTGTTCCCTCTGTTGGGTGATGAGGAATTGGTTTTCCTCATAACAAACAGTTTGCAAGTGGCTAATAAACATGAAACTGCTCCTATTCACTATAATCTCAGAGTAGTGGAAATGGCCATTGCTTCCGATCTTTTGGCTCATAAGTTTGGATTGAAGCTTCCTCAAGACTCGAATTTAAAAACAGGCAGTCTCCGTGGCTTTATGGACTTCTACTTTACCGAATGCCTTAAGGAAGCTCCTTGGGATGGAAATGATATTAACGAAGGTTCCAGAAGGTTACAGAAGTTGCTTGACTTGATTGAAGAGGATAATAAGATTTTCCCCAAAAACTTACGTGAGGGATACACCATTGAGCAGGCTGCTGCGGCATTAGATCTCTCAGAAGCCGACTTTACTGAACGCTACTTGAATAAATTCCCCGTGCGCTTTTCTCAATTAAAATTGTACCAGCGCACAAAACATGTTTACTCTGAGGCATTGCGTGTTTTACAGTGCTTGCACTCGCTTAGTGCGGCTGAGGGAAGATCATCTCCCACCCAATTCTTAGAAGAATTTGGTTCTGTTATGAACAAGTCACAAGACTCTTTGGACAAATACAACAACCTGTCTAACCCCACATTACAAAAAATTTGCGATATTGCGTTACTGAATGGATCTTATGGTTCTAGAGTTACTGGTGCTGGTTGGGGTGGATCGTTGGTTCACCTCACCACTGCGAGCAAACTTCCTACTTTAAGAAAAGCTTTAATCGACGGCTACTATCGTACTGAATTTCCCAATATCACTGAATCTGAATTGGACCAGGCTGTTGTTGTTAGTAAACCTGCCACTGGAAGCTGTGTTATAAACGCTCAATTTTAAAAAAAATCTAAATACGATCATCGTGTCATGTCTATCTAATGAAATAAATGCTAGTTCTATCATTTTTCTTATTCCCTTGCTGTATTTTCTTTTTCTTTTTTTTTGGGGGGGGGGGAGGGGGGACATACACAATTCGATTTTGAATAAGCACTATGACTTCCTGACCTTTAAAAGCCATGTTAGTGTATTACTTGTAAAGGAAACATCCCATTAGTAAAATATCCCGTAAATTGTTAATCACCACGGTTGTTTATCCAACAATTATTCAAAACTGTTCCTCCTCCCCCATATTCACCTACGCTCAATTTTCTGCCCTACATTTTCATCCCTTGCTATGATAACAACTTTTCCCAAGTACAATTTTATCATCTTACACCGTTCCTATTATAGTCTTTTTGTTAATACTAAGGGTCTTCCTCGGCATCTGCCGCATGGCTAGGGAAAATTGCAGCATCAGCCCATTTTAGTCTTGAAAAAAATATCGCATCACGAGGTTTCGTGACTTAAAGGATTGCTGGCCATTGGTTTTTCTGTGTAGTCGAACCATTCTGGCATAGGAATGATCATAGGTGATATGTTTATCGTACCATTATACAGTCGTAAAGATTCGGAGTGAAAGTGCGACCCGTAAAACTCCTTTAGAATCCGAAATTTCCCATGGCTGAACATAGGCGTAGTATAGTGTCCACGCGATGTAGACCAACAAACATAAAAGGTGGCAATGGCCCTGCGTACGATCGTTTAAGGTACTATAATTCTATTTTAACTTACATTTATATAATAATGACGTTTCGCATTCGCCCCTTCCATGATACAACTAACAAACAGCAAAGCAAAACAGATATACTTCCACAACGCCGTGCTTCCCCAATGTTACTTAACGGATACACTATAAACGATACCTTCCAATTGGTGAAAAAAATAGGTGCAGGCACCTATGGCTTGATCTACTTGGTCCAAGATGTCTTTACTGGTAAACAGTATGCTGCAAAAATGATATTACAGGAGCCATTTCCCAAGACTCCTGGGCAAAGCTCCCACCACAATAACCAAAATGCGGCAGACAACAAGCAGTACATACAAATGCGCATGTATGATTATTTCAGTGTTCGCCACAATGTTAATGCCCTCGATATTGACCTTCAGGTAGTGAAGGAGCAGGGTGCAAACTGCCCTTTCTTGCGTGAAATTGCATTGCATTTGCGTGTTCATCAGCATCCCAATGTAGCTACTATTCATAAAGTGTTACACATTGAGGAATTTGCAATTATTACCTTAATGGATTATATGGACCAAGGAGATTTATTTACCAACATTATTGATCAACAAATATTTGGGCCCGACGACAATAAGCAGTCTCTTATGAAAAACGCAATGCTTCAATTAATAGATGTTGTCCAATACTGTGAACTGCAGAGTGTATACCATTGCGATCTCAAACCAGAAAATGTAATGGTTCAGTACAACCCGCGTTATATCAAGCCAAATGATCGGATTGTTGACTACGCAGAGATTCAGCTAATTATGATTGATTTTGGCTTAGCCATGAGCAGTAATGTTATTTGCTGCAATGCATGTCGCGGATCTAGTTTTTACATGGCACCAGAACGCATTACAAACTACAACACTAACGAATATGCTCGTGCGCATATTGATTTGTCACAATACCGTACTCCATGCCAAAACCCAGCAAACGAGTCCAGCTCTGCATATTTTCCCACATTGGCTGGAGATATATGGTCTTTGGGGGTTCTTTTTATTAACATTACCTGTGCCAAAAATCCTTGGCCCACTGCTCTGCTTGTGGAGCACCCGCTGAATAACAACGATGTTTTCCGTACCTACATGGTACATAATAATAAAGAGATTTTACGCAGCATTCTCCCTATTTCTGCGCAATTTAACCGTTTACTCAACCTTATTTTCCAGTTGGATCCTAAACAAAGAATTTCGCTAGACGCTTTACGCCGGGAAATAATACAATGTGACTTTTTCCATGATCTTAAGCACCATACTTCATCTAATATTCCAGTGCAGGTATTAACACCACCTGAAATAGAGTATGAAGGCGATTATGTGTTGCATAAACAACAGCTTCCTGAAGCAGATAGCATACCACTGAATCGTGCTATTTTCGCACTCGAAACGCCAAATAACAGCGTTGTTCTGATGGAAGAATGTGTACAGCAGGTGAAGGTGTTTAACTGTCCACACCACCACTACTAATAATGAAAAAGAGATAACATAACAAAATACAAAGGGTATTGGAGATAGGGTATATAGATTTGGGGGATATTTATTTTAATAATCAAGTTTTAAGGTCATTCATTAAAAAAAATAGATGCTTGTTAAATAGTAAAAACTTTTGAGGAAACATGTATATACCAGGTTTTAAGATACAAATATACTAAAAGTTTTAGGTTACAAAACCTTTACCAAAGGATTGAGAATGGAGGCCAGTTTTATAATTTGTAGTTTTATACTTCAAGAATTACCAATGATTGATAAATGAAACTAAAATGTCATTTACAAGGAACTTGGTTCAGCAGCTGATCTTAATTATTTTTTTAGACGATTAATAGTATTCTCAATTAACTTGATAGAATGGTTTAAACTTCCATTAATAAATTTTGCAAAAAGATCGGTTTTAGAGTCATATCTGAAACCATCATGCTTCCTAACATTGATACAATAGTTCAGAGAATGATAGCTTTAATTGGCTCAATGCTAGAATTATAACCTCTATTATATGTATACACTATACAAGTTTAAAAGGAGTACTATTTGGTAGATCTAAAATCTAGTCACCTTATTATAGCTGAAGGTTTAATTGTGCCCAAAGCATTTTATAATAAATCATTACGCTATAAATTTTTATACAAACCAATAAATACTAGAAGATGAACTTTAAAAGTAATATGGTTTCACTTTTAGTTTATTTAATTATATTTTTGAATTACACTGTCGCTGATTGCGCAAAATTTAATACTATTATCATCTTAATTAGCAGCTAAAAACATGGTATTATGTATGCAGATATATCAAGGACATAGGGTATTTTTTATGATATAGAACACTAGTGTCTTGTCAAATAGTTTTCTTTTTAAAGCAAAACCGCTTGAATGGAATTAATTCATTTCTGGTACAATCTTATAACTACAAATATGATCGCTAGCAGAATAGAGATTTTCTTACTGAGTAAGCTTTATCAGCTATAGTAAATTTTTCTGTACATATATCGATTAACATTAATTGATCATGACGGGAACTAAATTATAAATCGTAAACAAATCGTAAGAGTCATGAGAATCAAACCACCTTTTCATCGTTGCTTGAGTAAGCCTCATGCATCAAACCACCTTTTCATCGTTACTTGAGTAAGCCTCATGCATCAAATCACCCTCCTTGTGCTCAACCAGCATCTTGCGAGCCAATTCATTGTCCGACAAAATAGGAACAGAAGGCTTCCATGATGAAGATCTCCAAGCTGGAACATGTTCGTCCCACATTTGACCGATCTCTTCCAAACGCTTACCCTTAGTCTCAGGGAAACCGAAGAAGACGTGAATTGTCATGGCAAAACACATGCATCCGTAAATCAAGTATACCTTCCAGGCAAGGTTCTTAAATGAGGAAGGAGAGTACATGGCAATGGCAAAATTCAAAATCCAGTTAGCGGCAGTTGCAACGGCAGCACCTCTCTGTCTAGAAGCAGAATCACCCCAGACTTCAGAGCAGTAGACCCAAATACCCACACCCCAGGAAGTAGCGAATGAACAGACAAACAAGTAGCAGCATGCAATAACGGCTTTAGCGGCATCTTTTCTGTTGTCAGGAATAGAAATAGTAACAGTGGCACCGGGCTCAAGGTCTTTGATGGGCTCGGAGTAGCTAGCCAACAAACCAGCGACTGCAAATTGCCAAATCATCATAGAAACAGCACCAGCCATCAACATAGTTCTTCTACCAACCTTATCTAAAAGGTAAAGAGCAGGAATAGTCATAACGGTGTTCAAAACGTACTGAATGGAGGAAGCAACCAAGTTAGCATTGTCCAGGTAACCGGCCATCTTGAAAATGTAAACAATGTAGTACATCATAACGTTCATACCGGTCAATTGTTGCCAGACTTGAGCAAAGATGGCAGTAAAGGTTCTTCTGATATACTTTTTGTTGAATAAGTCGGCGTAAGTAAAAGCACGGACATTTTCGTCAATCAAAATCTGCTCTTTAATTTCAGAAATCTCAATCAAGACATCAGGGTTCAGGCGATCACCCTTGGCCTGGACGTTTGCAACAATCTGTTCAGCCTCATCCCAGTAACCATGCTTAGCTAACCAACGAGGGGATTCGGGAATAAAGAAGCAACCGAAAAACAAAATAAGACCAGGGACAATTTGTAAGGCCCATGCGATTCTAAAGGTTTTGGTACCACCAATGAAACTCAAACCGTAAGAAAGGTAGAACATAATCATAATACCCAAAGTAACTGAGAATTGGAACAAGCCACCAATCATACCACGGATCTTTCTTGGTGCCAACTCAGAACCATAAACAGGAGCAACCGAAGAACCGAAACCAACACCAAAACCAGAGATAATTCTACCAATCATCAACATGGCTCTGTTTTGAGAGCCGGATTGAATAGCAGCACCGGCACTCCAAAGGAAGGCACAAATCAACAACGAAGCTCTTCTACCGAATGGCTCAGAAATAAAAGTAGAAATGATGGAACCGAAAAAAGAACCCAAAGCCATACAAGAAGTGATAAAACCTTGGATATCAGCGCCAGGCAGTTCGAAAAACTGCTCATAAGGAGAGTCTGGACCACCTCCGATAAAGGCAGACATCGACGAAATATCGAAACCAAACATCATACCTGAGATACATGAAATCAGGGAAATAAGATATACATTATGAAGGTTGGGGAATTTATCCAAAAACTTTCTAAACTTTAAGGCAGGTCCGACAAGTTTATCTTCGTAACCCATTATGTTTTTAAAATGTTTGTATTGTAAACTGTTTGTATTATAAACTGTTTTGTAGTGTGTGTGAATGATAATGAGAAAGTTTTAATATAACGGAATCTTTCCAGGATATTTATACTCTATCTCTAAGCGATCATCACTCTCATCAGACCCCACCAGCCTGGGGATTCCCCAGGCTGGTACTAAGGCCACTGTCGGTGCTACCAGCAAATAGCAGCAGTTTTTTTTTTGTCTTTTTTTTTTTTTTTTTTTTTTTTCAAGTCACCTTTGGCTTAAAAAAAACTCATTTCTATCTTCCTAAAGCGGGGAGCGGCTCAACCAGATGTAAAAAAAAAACGAACAATTCAAAAAAAAGAACTGTAAAGACGAATGAAAAAACGACGCCTCACCGGTTAAAATTTTGTTGTGCCTCAAACCTTAAGGAAAAACCTTTGGAAAAACTACGGATAATCGTCCATGGTAAATATACATCGCACAAGATATATTAAAACAATCTTATTGAAAAACTTAATATAAAATTACTTTGTATAATAGATAGAAAGAATATCTACATATAGATTCAAACACGTTAATGCACCCCACCATATACGCTTACTTTTAATAGGGCTTACCGTTTTTGTATATGTACGTTGATTGGTTTAAAAGCCTTATCATGTTTTATCCTAAGGCATACAAGGAAAAATTTTTACATATATACGGGGTTTTGGAGCGTGGGAGCTGTGGAGACTGTATGGGGTTGTACCCGATATGCAATGTATCTGCACCACATGTAAGATGACCACTGGAGTGATGCTAATAACAGTTGCGATGAGGGAAATGTATATGGCTAAGAAAGAACATGGATTCCTTTTTCATTATTCACGTTAGAAAACGTATCTTTAAATGACTCTTTTTTATGCTATTATAATACTCTTCTACAACCTATTATCACCAATATATATATATATCACTTGGAAAAAGTGGGATACGGAAAAAAATACCTATTTGCTGTGTCTTAGGGTATTACGTCACATGTACTCATGTAGCTAAAGTCGTGTATAACCTGGAAAAATCATTTATCCGGTATTAAATAAGATCCTTGGAATATGTCCGCATCAAGAAAGCGTATAATTGTTTTTTCAAAATAATAATAGTAAACGTAAACAACAAAAAAATAGTAAAAATTATTATCAGACGGTCTTTGTGGGGATCCGTAGGAGGGGCGCGCAGAAAGTACTCTTAACGGAAATTCACCACTGTCTAACAAATTAACGAATGCAAACTATGAAAAAGGACGTTTGGTTGATGGCGAGCCCTGCACGATTTGACTTTTATGGCGATTGAACCTTTTTGTTTTTTTATTCTCCGGTATAATAATAATCAGGTAGCCAAATAAAGCCAACACGACGCCTTTCGGCGGACAAACTTTCGATAATCGCAAATTCAAAACTTTCTGAGTGTAAAACTCGTGATGCAACGTTTCAGTTTTTACACGGTAAGCATTTTTTTCTTGTGCTTTTTTCAAGAGTATTCAATTCTATAGGTTTGTAAGTTTTGTTGTTTTGTTATTTTTACAGTTTTCTTTGGTTTTTTACTGGTTTCTCATCTTCAATCGTTTTCTATGGTCATCTGAACTAAATCCATAAGACCACTGTATGCGCGCGGCACGAGGCTTTAGCTCAAACATGGGGAGATGGCCCATATAATAGCGCAACTATTATTTGGGCGGGGAATAAGGTGTAAACCGTTTGTGAAAAAATGAGAGATTTAGGTTAATAAGTTCAAATTCGGATATTTTGCTAGTGAGGTGCACATTTTAGTAGCGTAATAATATGGAATTGTGGGTGTGGAATTTTAAATAACAAAATAAAAGGTTTAACTGATAAGTGTTACAAACCATGATAGATGCCGAACCAAAATTCAATATGAATATTTCTAACTATATTATAAGATTATTAGTGAGTGTAAATGTTTCAAAGGAAGGTATCTAATGTAGGAGTGTTTGAACTACCTACAAATTTAATATACGTTAAAATCTTCTTTTTTTCAATTTTTTTTTTCGATTTCCTTAAACTTTTGACACTCTAATTTTGAACAATATTCTTGAAATCTGTCTTTCAAATTGTGATGTGAGTCCTCTTGGGAAATTCAACATCTCCAGACGACTCAATGAACACAATTGAATTTTTTTGTTCAATTTCCGTCAACCAATACACATATTCTATGCACTCGCTAAATCTTCACCACATCAAAAAACATAGAGTACAATAACTACGCAGAAGATTCATAGTCAATAAAAGAATTCGATATGTACAACTCTTAAAATAACATTGAGTATACTACTGGTTCGTTTCCTGTCATGGTAACTGCCGTCGCATGTTTTTTTTTCTCTCTTTTATGATCCTGTGGCGCCATTCTGTACTTCAACAGCTTTAACTCTATCACATAAACAGGGTGGTGGGGTGGAGACTACTAGGAACAGAACCTGCATTTTTATTTTTCAATAAGCGGCGTTAACTTCTCCTACATGCTAGTGACTCGGGATTATCGCAAATATATGGTATGATTCTATGAATACACAGAGTCAAGGATGCACGACTAATTTATAAAAAGACTATATACAAATTCAAAAAATTGTGTTTTAGAATTGTTTGAAAAGGGAAGTGATACATTGCATTTTAGGTTGATGAACGTTTTTTTTCTAGACCACTACAGCCTATAAAACGACTCATTTTCAAATCCTGGAGTCAACAACAGATGCATTATTTACAATTCTTCTAAATATAGCACTGAGAGCATATATTGTGAGGGATATAAACGATGGCTCTATCACCTGTCCTTCCTTGGATTCGTGTCAGAGTTCCTACACATGATGGTTGATGATCTAGAATAAAAAAAATTCTTTATTTTATTTTCGTTTAGTTCAGATTTTGTCTTTAGTACACTGCATATCGTTTCCTCTCGCTCCTTCTCGTTTACGTAGGTAAACTAGTATATTGTTTTTTATTTCAAATTGTTTTTATTGTTATTTAAAAATTACCGTTAATTTTATTAGAGTTTTTTTGCTGAAGAGGAAACAGTGTACTTGCTCAAAATGGGTCTGGTGATTGCTATGTGATTTGGTTTTCATCTAGTGCCTCGGTAGTTTCATGTTTAGTTTGCTGTGTTTTAAGTGTTTACTTCTATGTATATACTCAATATGAATGAGGGTGTATTAACAATATAAAGGTTTATTTGTTGCCTCATTTTAAATAGCGATTTATTTCTTTGATAAATTGATTCTTTTCAAAAAACTACTCACTCAATTTTTTATATGCCACATATATCCTTTTTTCTATTGCATTTTTGTTATGATTTTCTATATTACTCGTTTTCAAAATACTGTTTGTTTCTTCTATGTATTGTCTTGTCTATTATATTTCAATTGGGATATATATCTTCATATTTACTGCTATTCCAGACCTTTTTTGGGTCTGTCTTTTTTCAACTTCTTTTAAAGAGGGGATCTTTGTGTTTCACAATAATATTTGGTTTGATATTTTGGAAAACATTTTAATATCATGTTTCCTATTGATTTTGTTTTACAGATTTCTTATTATCTCACATTTTAATTACTCAAAATATTCAGATTTTTGTTTCCTATTGAGCTTTTACCCTTTGTCATTTGCTGTTTTAATTTGTTTGCTATGTCATTAAATGCTTTACTCCTTTCTGCCAGTTAGATCACAATTAATTAATTCAACTGTATTCTTTTTCTTTAAACTAGGTTTGCTGTGAAATTCGATATTTTAAATACTAATACTGCTCTGAGAATGTTCTGTTATAAATAAATAAAGTACTTTTTTTAAAAAAAATAACTTTACTTTAGTCTCTCTTCAACTTAATATATTCTTTACTTCAGAGCCCTCAGGTTTTATTTACCTGTATAAAATCTTATAGTTTCTTTGTTTAAGTTTGGCTTATTTATTTCACATTACACTTGTGTATTGATTTTCCTTTAAGCGACCCTTTTTTTTAAATTATTTATTATTTACTACGACCCTCCCTGTATTATTGTCTTTGTACAGTGTGTTAAGGATCCTAATTACAATACTGTAGTATGGATCTTTATAATATCACTTTTTTACAGCTAACCTAATCAAGTTTCATTGCTTTGCAATTCGTCATATTACAACTCTTTTGTCACTTATTCTGTCTGGCTTTATCTCATTAAATATTATGTTTTTCTTTTCAAAAGGATATGTTATAGTTCTATAATTTCAATCTCCCTACACATTGAAACCATGCTCTTTTAGTTTATTTCCCAATAAATCAATTTTGCTATACATCCCTGTAACATCATCATCCCTCTATTCTTCTCTCATTAAGCTATTGATTTATTCCCGTAAGTTTTCCTTTTGTTTCTATTGGTAATGTATTTTTTGTGATTGGTGAAAACCTTTTGAAAAATGCGATGCGCTAGATTTCTTTATCTGATGTCACAACCAAAGAAACTCAAGCTCAGCATGCCTACAATCTGTACTCACTCAGGCTCATTCCATGCCGATGAGTCTCTCGCAGTTTACTTACTCCGCTTGTTACCACAATATCGCGATAGCAAACTAGTGCGCTCCAGAGCACCCGAGGATTGGGAAAATGCCGATATTGTCGTTGATGTGGGTGGAAAATACGATGGAGTCAAGTTCTTTGACCACCACCAGCGTGGTTTTGACACCACTTTTTCTGAATCACACTTGACCAAGTTGTCCTCTGCTGGTTTAGTATATAAACACTTTGGCCACGCTATCATCCAGCATGTGTTGGGGTTGTCTAGCGACGACCCCAACGTAGAGCTCTTATACTTGAAGGTGTACAATGAGTTTATCGAGCTGTTGGACGCCAATGATAATGGTATTTCAAATTACGATGTGGAGCCAAAATTCTCGGATAGAAACATCACTTTGCCATCAATTGTGTCCAAACTCAACCCTCAGTGGAATGAAAATCCTACTGATGCTGACTACGATCGCCAATTCCTCAAAAGCAGTGAATTGATGGGTATGGTTTTTAGCAACCTTTTAACAGGCTACGGAAAAGCTTGGTTGCCTGCAAGATCCATTGTTGAACAAGCATTTAAAGATAGAATATCAGTTCACCCATCTGGAGAAATTTTGGTATTAGGCCAATTCTGTCCCTGGAAAGAGCACTTGTATGCTATCGAGCGCGAAAACAATGCCGAGGGCTTGACCAAGTTTGTCTTATTCCAAGATTCAAGCAGCAAATGGAGAGTTTCTACAGTTTCAGTGACTTCCACCTCATTTGAGTTCAGATTAGGTTTACCTGAGTCATTGCGCGGCTTGCGTGACGAGGAATTGAGTGAAAAAAGTGGTATTCCTGGATGTATCTTTGTCCACGCAGCCGGATTCATCGGCGGTGCTAATACAAAGGAAGGTGTATTAGAATTAGCCAAAAAGTCCTTGGCATGAAACGTGGGTTAAGCTCTCTGGGCCTATCAACTAACAGCTCGTAGAAAGATATATAAATATATGGTCGTGCGGATGTTCAAATAATGAAACAAAAATTTTCTTCACACTCCACGACTTGTATTTAAAAATAAGTAGCCTTGTCGCCCCTTGCGTTCTTCTCCCTTTAGTAGTAATAGCACTAGAAAACATATCTCAAATTGCGTAATTTGAAGCTGTTTTGTTGATTATCATATATTGTGCTACATCAAGTATATTATTACATAAGAACTCCTTAAACTAGGACTCTTTCTTTATCTAATTTTATCTCAAGATACCTCAATTAGAAAAGTACAGTAATTCAGAAAATGATTCGTCAATTAGCAAAGGCCATCAAAATGAAAGCAGTGAAAAATCGTCGGAACCTTTAAATTCTTCTAGTACAGAATTTTATCGTTTAAGTATTGAGCAGGTTGCAAAGGAATTTTGTACTGATATTACAGAAGGACTTAGTGATGAGCAAGTAAAGCATCTGTTGACCAAGTATGGCCATAACAACTTGGGAGCCGACGAGAAGATCTCGATAAGCAAGATTTTGGCCCACCAGATTTTTAATGCAATGGTTTTAGTTTTGATTATTTCTATGGTAATCGCGTTGGCTATCAAGGATTGGATTTCTGGAGGTGTGATTGGGTTTGTGGTGTTTATCAATATTTTTGTTGGATTCATCCAAGAACTAAAGGCAGAGAAAACTATGGGATCACTTCGCTCACTAAGCTCACCTGGTGCTCGTGTATTGAGAAATGGTGTTGAAACAAATATCGATGCAAATGATTTAACGCCGGGAGATATTGTTCTTGTCAAGGTTGGTGATACGATTCCAGCAGATTTGCGCTTGTTCGAAACCATGAATATGGAGGCAGACGAGGCTCTTTTGACTGGTGAGTCTTTACCAGTAGCCAAAGACCATACACAGCAGTACATTGATAATTCAGTTCCTGTCCCTGTGGGTGATCGCTGTAATATGGCCTATAGCTCGTCAATTGTGTCCAAGGGACGTGGTACTGGTATTGCAGTGGCTACTGGACTACATACTGAGATTGGTAAGATTGCCGATTCGCTTAAAAATAGCGACGACAAGCTAATTGTTCGAGTGGACCAGTCCAAAAGCCCAGGTATCAAAGACTATTTTATTGCCCTGTTAAAATCCACTTATAATATCATTATGAATGTTTTAGGTACAAATGTGGGTACACCATTGCAAAGAAGATTGGCATGGCTCGCGATTCTCTTATTTTGGGTTGCTGTAGTATTCGCTATTGTCGTTATGGGATCTCAGAAGATGAATGTCACCAAAAATGTTGCAATTTATGCTATTTGTGTGGCTCTTTCAATGATTCCATCATCGTTAGTTGTTGTTTTAACAATTACTATGGCTATTGGTGCTCAGGTAATGGTCACAAAGAATGTTATCGTTCGTAAACTTGATTCTTTAGAAGCATTGGGTGGCATCAACGACATTTGTTCGGACAAAACTGGTACTTTAACTATGGGCAAGATGATTGCTCGTAAAGTTTGGATTCCTAAAATCGGTACTTACCAAGTCACGAACTCAAATGAGCCTTTCAACCCCAATGTTGGGGATGTTGCATTTAGTCGCGCTTCCCCTAAGGAAATGAAAGATACCGATGAAGAACCCGAATATCTGCCCCATTTACCAGCTCCTCATTCAAAGGCATTCAGTAAGTGGTTGAACACTGCTACTTTGGCCAATATTGCCTCTGTTAAACAAGTTGCTAGGTATGAGGATGGCGAGTTGGACTGGGAGGCTCATGGTGATGCTACTGAGATTGCGATAAATGTTTTCACAACCAGATTAGGATTTACTAGAGATGCCATGATTGATGACCAAAGGTTGGAACATGTGGCTGAATTCCCATTTGATTCTTCAATCAAAAGAATGTCTACTATTTACAATGACCCCAAGTCTGGTGCTATGGTTTATACTAAAGGTGCCGTTGAACGTGTTTTAAGCATTTGTAGTCATTGGCACAAGAATCCGGATTGCGAATTAACTCCGTTGACAGAAGAGGATAAGGCTAGCATTGAAGCCAATATGAATGTGTTGAGCTCTGAAGGGTTGAGGGTATTGGCTTTTGCTCAGAGTAATATTAACATTACTAAGCAAGACACAAGCAGGCGAGATGTTGTGGAAAAAGACTTGACATTTTTGGGCTTAATTGGTATATATGATCCCCCTCGACCAGAGACAGCTGGTTCGGTCAAACTATGTCACAAGGCAGGTATAAATGTTCATATGTTAACTGGTGATCATCCAGGTACCGCGCGTGCTATTGCACAAGAGGTTGGAATATTGCCACATAATTTATACCATTACAGTGATGAAGTAGTCAAAATTATGGTGATGACTGCCAACGAGTTTGATGCATTAAGCGAAAGCGAGATTGACGCCTTACCAGTTTTGCCTTTAGTAATTGCTAGATGTGCCCCTCAAACTAAGGTACGTATGATTGAGGCATTACACCGTCGTGATAGATATGTTGCAATGACTGGTGATGGTGTTAACGATTCTCCATCTTTGAAAAAAGCTGATGTTGGTATTGCTATGGGACTAAATGGATCGGATGTTGCAAAGGATGCGTCGGATATTATTTTAACTGATGATAATTTTGCGTCTATTTTGAATGCGATTGAAGAAGGGCGTCGCATGTCTTCCAACATTCAAAAGTTTGTTTTACAACTTTTGGCTGAGAATGTCGCACAGGCCTTTTATTTGATGATTGGTTTAGCATTTATGGATGCTGACCATTTTTCGGTATTCCCCTTGGCCCCAGTCGAGGTTTTGTGGATTATTGTTGTGACCTCGTGTTTCCCTGCTATGGGTTTGGGTCAAGAAAAGGCGAGTGATGATATTTTGGACCAGCCCCCTAATGCTACTATTTTTACATGGGAAATTATTATAGATATGATTGCTTATGGTATATGGATGGCTGCCTGTTGCCTTGCATGCTTCGTTATTATTGTGTATGGTGTGGGCGACGGCAACCTTGGAAGAGACTGTAACGCCGGCTCAGGCGAGGATTGTGGCTTGGTGTTTAGAGGCCGCTCTGGTGCTTTTGCTGCATTCACTTGGTGTGCTTTATTGTTAGCATGGGAGTGTATGCATCTCAGGTTGTCATTTTTCAATATGCGCCCGGATACTGAAGGTCCTTGGCATAAGAAATTGGCACGGGACCTTTGGGAAAACCAATTCTTGTTTTGGCTGGTTTTAGGAGCATTTATTACAGTATTCCCTGTTGTTTACATTCCAGTAATCAACGACAAAGTTTTTCTACATGGCCCTATTGGATATGAATGGGGATTAGCGGTTGGTTTTACTATCGCATTTTTTGCTGGAGCAGAAGCGTGGAAATGGATTAAGAGGCTCTTTCTCCGGAAAGTTGTGGCTAAGAATCCAGAATATGATTTGGAACGTAAAGATCCATTCCAAAAATATGCCTCATTTTCCAGAGAGGGAACAATGGTGGTATAATTAAGAATAATATATAAATTATTTTTGAACCACATTGATTTATTCGTTGTTAAGATTCACTATTGAAATTCTTATTATTGAAAATTTTGTTATCGAGAGATTTTTTATTTCTCAATACTTGCCTCATTTGTTTACAATTATATTCAAGAATGGCATTGATAAGCATAAAACTAGTTTACTGTTTCATCTTATCTGAACCATTTAGTTTTTTTTACATTTCGATTTATTTTATATTCACTGTATATTTATATATAATTGAATTTTCTTTTATTTGCATCTTGTAAGGCATTACAAGCCTGCTTTACTGTTACAATACACACTGACAGGATCAGAAACACTGTAATAGACCGTTTATCACTTCCTAATTCGGAGCCATTAGGCGCTGCTACTCCACTTTCGCGGAATACCTAAATAGGAAATACACGCGCATGCTTATCATTTCTGTAAAAAACGGAGACAAACAATTCTGGGGGTTAAAAGGGGCACCAGCAGCCACCATTAAGCTTGATGAATAGCCATTTATTTCTTCATACCAAACTACACTATGTCCGTCACTTACAAGAAGTTTTTAACCAACGATCCTCTTGATAATTATGAGGATTCAAACAAATTTCAGTCCGAATGGGTTCCTCGTATTGAGAAATACCGTACTGATTTGAATTCTGCATTGTTGCCAGAGTACAAGGTTGAGCTTCCTCGTTCAATTGAGGAGTTGGTTGAAGAGCAGTTCAATCCATTAGAGTACTTGTATAATGCTAAATTATTGAGCGAGCTGGAGCTTGCAATTACAGAATCTAGTGCTAGTGATTTGGTGAGTAAAATTGCGTCTGGAGAGCTTTCATCGGTGGAGGTGTATAAAGCTTTTGCTAAACGTGCTGTAATTGCTCATCAATTTACAAACTGTGCATTGGATGTGTTTCTAGAGGAAGGATTGAAGAGGGCTGAGTATTTGGATGAGTATTTGAAAACTCATGGTAAGACTATTGGTCCATTGCATGGCTTACCAATTTCTTTGAAGGAACAGATGCTGTACAAAGATAGAATAACACATGGTGGATACGTTTCGAAGCTCACAAATATTCCTAGTGAGCATGGTATTACCAATAGTATTTTGGAGAAGTTGGGTGCAGTGTTCTATGTTAGAACCAATCAGCCACAAACATTGATGCATTTGGACTCCAACAATAATATTATTGGTCTCTCTCGTAACCCAATTAATTTGGCCTTATCTTCTGGTGGATCATCTTCTGGAGAAGGCTCTATTGTAGGTTTTGGAGGCTCCAGCATTGGTGTGGGTTCCGATATTGGTGGCTCTATTCGTGCCCCTGCCGCCTATTCTGGTTGCCATGGATTACGTCCTACTTCCAAAAGAATCTCAACTGCTGGCGGTGTAAGCTCAGGTGCAGGCCAGGAGTCTGTTCCAGCTGTAGTGGGACCTATGACGCGCTCAATCGAAGACATTGAATTATGGATGAAGGCATACATTAATGAGGGCAAGCCATGGAATTTGGATGCTACTACTTTGCCAATCCCCTGGAGGGATGTCGCTAAGCCCAAACCCGAAGATTTAACGATCGGTGTAATGTACGACGACGGTATTGTTCGTGTTTCTCCTCCAATTCAGCGTGGTTTGAAGGAAACAGTTGCTACTTTAAAAAATGCCGGTGTCAAATTGGTGGAGTTTAAGCCCATAAGAACTCAGGAGGCATTTGATATTGTCAGAAAGATGTACAATTGTGATGGAAACCATATGCAAAGAAAGTTATTGAGCGACTCTGGTGAACCACTCGTTAAGCTTACAAAATGGGCTTTAAACTACGGTCAGGGTTCTGAGAAATTTACTGTGGAGGAGAACCGTGTATTGAACTTTCTTCGCGATGAGTTGAGAAACGAATACACCAAGTTCTTGCTTGACAACAAGATTGATTTCATTTTAAGCCCTGCTTACAACAACGTAGCACCCAGACCCGAAGAAGTGTACAATTGGTCTTATACTGCTTTATTCAATCTTTTGGATTTTCCTACTCTTGCCTTTCAGACCGGATTGTTTCAGGATCCTAAGATTGACAAATGGGACTCTATTGACTACAAATACAGAAGCGAATTGGAAAAATTAGAGAATGAAAACTATTTACCTGAAAACTTCACTGGTGCTCCTATTGGTTTACAATTGAGTGGCAGAAGATACTTTGACGAAGAAGTTGTTGCTGCAGGTAAGACTATTGTTGAAATTTTAAAAGTTGACTTGTATAAGCATTAAGTAGTATCTGTAAGAGAAAAAAAATTACTCCACTAAAATTATAGCCAATAATACAAAATCGATAAGCTCTTTGTATTTGACGTTAGAGACAGCATTATGACAGGAGCCCTGTTGTAGTTAAATATTTGATATTCGCAACCGATCGGAAATTGTGACCATTTGAATAGTCTATTTTGAGATTTATTCTTGGTGATATTAGAGCAAATCAAGCTTACATGATAAACATATCTATACCCTGACATTTTGCACCAATAAACATTTCCGTACGACTTAAGTCTAAGATTTGATAATAACTTTGGTTTTTTGTATGTCCGCTCTGATTGTGGATATGGTGGTCATGCCTATAGCAATACTTGTCTTTGCTACCACCATAAACTGATTATTATTCACACAATATTTTGTTGAAGAGTTCTAGTTACAAAATTTAAGTGCCTATATACAACTTAGTGGCACCATTTTGGAGCTAAAAGTTCAATAAATCAATAGTTTGCTCGCAGAGGGGCTTAAGGAGAAATATAAGCCAAGGCTATAGAAATTACTAAAGGAATAAATGGAGACACTTTCCTGGTACAATTCAGAATTCAAATCACCAAACAGCTACGCATTAAAACAACTACTCCAAATATGCCTGTATCGTACGAACAGTTCTTAACAAGCGAGTCTTTTGAAGGATACGAAGATAAAGATAAATATCAGTTATGGGCTTTAAAGGTTGAAAAATACCTTGAAAAGTTGCACTCTAGTATGCCAGATGAATACAAAATAGCACTTCCTTCCCCAATCGACAATTTAGCAAAAGATCAATTCAATTCTCTTGATTATTTATATAGGGAGAAATTGTTGACTGAGTCAGAAATTGAAACTACTAATAGCAGCGCAACAGACTTGGCAGGAAAACTCGCTACTGGCAAAATTTCTGCAGTTCAAGTATACAAATCATTTGCTAAACGTGCCGCAATTGCTCACCAATTAACCAATTGTGCTTTAGATATATTTTTTGAAGATGGATTGAAGAGAGCTCAGTTTTTGGATGATTACTATAAGGAGCACGGAAGGACAATTGGGCCATTGCATGGGATCCCCATTTCTTTGAAAGAGCACTTGAATTACAGAGATAGAGTGACACACTGCTGCTATGTTTCGAAAGTTGAAAATGTTACCAAGGAGCATTCAGTAACCACAACCATATTAGAAAATTTAGGAGCAGTATTTTATATCAGAACAAACCAACCACAAACACTAATGCAATTGGACTCTGATAACAACTTCATTGGTTTGACTCGCAATCCTTATAATTTGGCATTATCATCCGGCGGATCCTCTTCAGGCGAAGGCGCTCTTGTCAGTTTTGGCGGATCCAGTATAGGTGTAGGATCCGATATTGGGGGCTCAATACGAGCACCGGCTGCATTTTCTGGATGCATTGGTTTACGCCCCACCTCAAAAAGAGTGTCTTTTGAGGGATCTATGGGTGGAGATGCGGGACAGGAATCGATTTCAGGTGTTTTTGGTCCCTTAGCGCGCTCAATTGATGATATAGAGTTATGGATGAGGGCTTATATCAATGAGGGCAAACCATGGAATTTAGATGGATCTGTTAATCGTGTGCCGTGGAAAAACGTGGCAAAGCCCAAGCCTGAAGAGTTGACCATAGGTGTCATGTATGATGATGGAATAGTACGTGTTTCACCCCCAATTGCGCGCGGTTTGCGAGAAACAGTAGCTAAGTTGAAAAATGCTGGTGTTAATGTGGTGGAATTTAAACCCATAAAGGCTCGGGAAGCGTTTGACACTATTAACAAGTTGTATAATTGTGATGGCAATTATATGCAAAAGTGTTTGTTGTCCGAGTCTGGCGAACCGATCAAGAAGCTCACAAAGTGGTCATTGAATTACGGTGGAGGGTCTAAACCATTAAGCATTGCAGAGAATAGAGTTTTGAATACAATTCGTGACAAATTGATACTAGAATATACCAATTTCTTGGTAAATAAAAATATTGACTTTATCTTAAGTCCCTCATATAACAATGTGGCCCCCAAACCAAAAGAAGTGTACAATTGGTCTTATACTTGCATATTTAACCTTTTGGATTTCCCTTCACTTGTTTTTCAAACTGGGTTGTTCCAGGACCCCTCAGTGGATCAATGGCCATCCACTAAATATAAATACAGGAACGACTTAGAAGAGTTGGAGAATGAAAACTATGATCCCTATTCCTTTGTTGGTGCACCTATCGCTTTACAATTGAGCGGAAAGCGATATTTTGACGAAGAGGTGGTAGCTGCAGGCAAGACTATTGTAGACATTTTAAAAGTGGACTTGTTCAAGCATAAGTAGCCTACTATTCTTATTTAACTATTGCTAGTGTGATATTATTATGGTTTTAATGGCTATAAACAACAATTAATTTATCGAAGCCACCACCAGTTCATATTTATAGGTCAATACAGCAATGCAATACCGAATTGCCCAACCTTGCTATTATTTAGTCGACTGCTGCATATAAATTGTATACTAGAGTGAAACTAAACTGCATTCTTGATTTTTTTCAGACATCCACTCATAATACTGATACACCCATACTTTGCAATTACTACCATGAAACCTACCAACTCTTAATCAGTGAATAAAACAGTCATATCGTGTCAACAAAAGTGTTTTACAGTAGACAATGCCAAAGAGGACTTAGTATTTAGGAAATCTGCTATATTCGGAGCCCTATGTAGAACTTAAACAAGCTCTTAACAGGTATATATCATTGTTAGAGCAATTATCCTCAATGCAAGAACATTTAGCCATAAACAAAATTTCTTGGTTGCCTTTTCTCTCCAAGCCTCAAGGCTCAACTCTTAGCTAATTGGTGTTGGTACCTTCCAACATCAACACCCACTATGGTTTTTTCTAGAAAAACAGACATACCAGCTACAGTATTCTTTCCAACATGGACTACGACGACGACTACGGACACTCCTCAGAAGAAGAGGTTTTCAACGAAGAAAGCCTCAGCAATGAAGAATATGATCAGTTATATGACTCACTTCCGGTTCTTAAAGCAAGGCTTTTGGAGTACAATGACACGATTCCTGACCTGGAACTAAAGGCAACATTGTACTATAATTACTACGAAATTGATGCTTCTGAGGCCGATTTGAAGTCAAAGTTCAAGCGCAGTATGTATACTATTTTTTTTACGATCGTCTTCTTTTAATGGGTGTATTTTCTCATAAAGTGTGTGGTTGCTAGATGAGCTTCACTTATTATGGCTTCTCTAGCGGTTTTTTTGCCATCCAAATTTTTTGCTCACTACTTGCTAGTACCGTACTCTCTTAGCATCTCCAAGAACAGTGAAAATCAACAGGAAACCTGCTATAAAGAGTTCAGATTCAAATAACAAAGGTGTAATGTCAAAGCTAGCACAGTTGGCTCGGCAAAGAGCGCAAGAAAAAGATTCTAAAGATCAGGCCTTGGCACATACAGCCCCACTGGAACCAATAAATAAGCGAGCATCTAAATTATCTGCATTAGCTAATAAAAGAGCTTCTAATACGGAAGATGTGTCATCTCTGTCATCGCTAGCGATTTTAAATGGACTTAGCTCAAAAGCCTCAGTCAATACTAGAAATTCGCTGTTAGTCGGAATCCTATCGCAAAGGGGAATAGGAGGTTTGCATAAAACTTTAAAGCCAAAGCTTGTTAATGATAACCCACAGAAGGTTGTACATATATCAGAGGTAGAACTAGAGTTGAAACCAAAATTGGAGCCAGAGGAAAAAGCTCCCCCAGTAGTAGAAAATGTGGATATGATAGATAATCCAGAGACTAATGAGCTAATTGATTCGATCAGTTTTGATGATTTGCTTCTTTTGAAGCTGCCACATAATGAAATATCCAGATTTTTGTATAGCCCCAAGCGGAGACTTAGCGATCTGGAAACCCACGTCAATGAAAATAAGCATAAAAGAAGGCGACACGCTAGCGAGTTGTTTTACCCACTTACTAACATTGAACTTATTGCAGAAAAAATAAACAAGGCGAAGGAGAACTTTAGTACGCCCTCTCCAGATGATAAAGTCATCAATGCCCAAAAACAGGCTTTTACTGAAAAAATGGATGCATTGAGTATATCCAAGGCTCCTAAAATCAATAAGAAGGAGGCCAAAACTACCAAGCCATTCAAAAAAATTGATTTGAAGCATGAGCTTTTAACCAATCCAACATATCTGAAGCCGCACAAATCGTTTGTGGTAATAGGCCATGTTGATGCTGGTAAATCAACATTGATGGGAAGGTTATTATTTGACTTCGGAATTGTAGATGCCAGAACAGTTAACAAGCTTGTTAAGGAGGCTGAAAAAGCTGGTAAAGGATCGTTTGCTCTTGCATGGATTATGGACCAAACTTCCGAGGAAAGATCCCATGGTGTAACTATTGACATTTGTGCTACTGATTTTGAAACAAAAAGAGCAAGGTTCACTGCCATTGATGCACCTGGACATAAAGACTTCGTGCCACAAATGATTGGGGGTGTAACGCAGGCAGACTTCGCATTGTTGGTTGTTGACTCTATCACAGGTGAGTTCGAATCGGGATTTACTATGGACGGTCAAACAAAGGAACATACTATTTTGGCTAGGAATTTGGGAATTGAAAAGATTTGTGTAGCTGTCAACAAGATGGACAAAGAATGTTGGAGCCAAGAACGGTTTGAAGCTATTAAGACACAGTTGAGCGAATACTTGACCAGTGATGAAGTAGGATTTTCCCTTGATCAGGTTGATTTTATCCCAATTTCAGGTTTGACGGGTAACAATGTTGTCAAAAGAGACCAGTCCATTGAGGCTCTTCTGTGGTACAATGGGCCTACCTTAGGTGAATACTTGGAAAATATTGAATTATCCAACGCCTTTTCTTCTGATACAAATTCAATAGACCATTTGATTACAGATGAGTTTTATTTATCGGTCCATGATTCATTTAGGGACAAGGGTGAATTAAAGGTAAGCGGAAAAATCATCTCAGGTGTGATTCAGGTTGGTGAAACTATTGTAGTTTCACCGTGTGAGGAATTTTTACAAGTACAATCCTTATCAGTTGCTAACAAAAGGGTTGATTTTGCCATACAGGGTGAACTAGTGCAAATGTTTTTCAAAGCCAGCCAGGTTGAAAACGAAAGTATTGATGCGTTTAGAAGCGGTGATTTAGTGACAAAAATTGGTTCTTCGGCAAAAACTGTCAAAAAGATCACAGTTTCATTGCACTTGTTCAATATGAACAAACCTTTATTGGTGGGTACACCATTTGTATTGTTCAGAAATAATTGCCAAGTTCCTGCTCGTATTAGCAAGCTCATTGAAGTCACTAGTGGTACAAAGAAGAAAAAGAAAAATTTGTTACATCTTGTGTCTAAACAAACAGCAATTGTTGAAATTGAATTGGAAAATTCTTCGCTTCCTGTAACGACATACAATGACAATAAAACTTTGGGAAGAGTTGTTATAAGAAGAGAAGGTATTACCGTAGGCGCTGGAACTGTAATTGATTTTTAAGGATTATTCACAAGTAAATAAGGATTAGAATGAAATATAATCAATAAATAGAATTAGTACACCTAGTACTATGCAAAGTGTAATCAACATATTTGCTCCTTTTTTATTCCTTACTGTTGCCTTGTTCAAGGTTTTATTTCCCATTTTAACATCAATCTCTACCTGCTCGTGATTTTCTAGTAAATTGTTAATTTGTTCGCCTTGTGTTTCTAATTGAAATGACAATTCTGTCTGGAGATTAATAATATCAAGCATTGAGCTGTGTAACTTTTCTACCAGTTTTAATTGGTTTGTCTTCATGTTCAAAAAATCCTGGTTTTCCTTTTCTAATTGCTGTATCTGAACTTGAGATAACTGTTGTTCAGAATCAGGGCTTTTTTGCTTTTGCTCTTCTTCTTGTACTACATCGAATTTTTGGTCCAACGTACCGTATTCAATAGGCGCAGCTTCCATCTGAGCGTAATTAAAATCTTCGTCCTCAGCAAAATTCTGAAAGTTCAAAAAATTAAGTTGTTTCTCTCTTTTTTGTCTTTTTCGTTGCATAGATTCAAATTTTTTATTGATTTCATTGAGTGAGTTGTTCAAATACCTTAAAATTTGTGTTCTGTGCGAATTAATTGTGGTAGCAAACAGCTCCATGTCAGTAGGTTCGTCATCTCCAAGTATGCTAGTAAGCCAGCCAGACTTTGCTTTATTTTGCAGTTGTATAATTGTTTGTCTTTTGGTTTCATAAGCTTGCAATGCTTTTAACTTCTCGTACATCTGTTGTACTTTATAATTAAACTCTTCATCAATTTTATTCTTGTCCTTTGTCGAGAGAGCATTTGTCGATCCACTGTTACTACTATCATCACTGACAGCTAGGTATTCTGACTTAACATCATTGATGAATTTGGATAAAAATTGAATGAGGTAGTAGAATTCATGAGTCTCCTTCAAAAACGTATCACCAATTACAAAGGCACCACCATTGCTGTTCTTCTTTGTATTCTTACCATCATTATTCTTGCTTGCATCCAGTTTATCCCTATTTACACCGCCAATGATTTCTTTCTCAACGATGTCTACACATTGTTTAAACAATGGTGTAAGATCTGACATGACTAGTAAGGTGCACCAAAGCCATACTGGTTGTCTCGTGCTACGTTTCTATAGATATTATTTATATGCAGTACAACATCGATATATTCTCACAAAACGAGATACAAAACTATAAACTCACAAGCATTTTGTAATCTCAACTGCATCAAGATTCCCATCTCCTAACATAACCTCAAAGGTTTGTGTCTCATAAGCAATATCCCACCTTCCTTCAAATTGCTTGCCATTGATATTCTCTTCTTGTCTATTGAACTCGCGCTTTTCCTCTGACGAGCTCTGTACATATTTTACGTAGTCTGGAGCACCAGGCCGATAGATATTATCAGCCGCTATAACAGTTCCTTGAACAATCAAGTTGAGTGATTCAAGAATTCGAAGGTCAGGAACATATAAATGCTTCCAGTGATCAATAAATACGAAATCAACTTGTAATTGTTTCTGCGAAAGCTCTGCGGCAAAATTTACTAGTGTTTTACAAGCAGCACCAACAATAATTTGAACTGTGCTGGATAGCCCCGCGAGCTCAATGATTTGTTTTGCAATTGCAACGAATTCTGGATTGGCTTCGAAACTGTAGAACTTCGCTTCTGGGTTTGCGGCTAATTCTTTTCCAAAAAGAATAGCTGAATAGCCAATAAACCCACCAATCTCGATCATAATTTTCGGTTTCCTCTGTTTTATTTGTTGAACAATTACTTCCCCTTTTTTGCTCCCAACGTTCATAAAGAACTCCAGTTGTTTTGTGTAGTCATCTATCAATTTTAGAATCTTAACTGGATTCCCTCTGATCTCATCTAGCTTCTCCTTCGGCAACAACTTTATAAAATTCAATAGCTTTTGTTCTTTCCCTATTTTGTTCATTCTCAATAATGTTTATCAATTCTAAATAGAGGAAACATGTCGATATTTATGTCACATCAGGTCATAAATCAAGAAACTGGTGTAAAGAGGTATTGCTATTTAAAGTTGACTAATTATATAATTAAGAAAAGGGGATCATTCTTAACTTTTCAGCTTTGATGGCGCAATTTTAAAACAAGGATGCATCATACTATATCAACTTTTAATATGGTCGATAGCCCAGAGATATGTTTAAATTCAGGCACGACTTGACAAACTACTTTGTTTAATTATACGGTAACAAACATAGAATTTAGAAAGGTCATAAAGTTAAGAGGCTGTACCCCACACATTCTTAAAATACACAATAATTTGCAAGCCACAATTCTCATGTTTTTAGTCGCCTATATTACTAATAACAAGTTATGTATGTTTTTGAGGGATTTGTTGTAAGGAATGATAAACAAAAAGCGTTTCTCTATAAATAAATAAAAAAAGTTGGATGAAAGGTGGTTCTCTAGTAACAAATATAATCAAAGGTATTTCCTCTTTAAGGGTTCTTTTGAGGGTAATTTTTCTTGGTAAATTGAAAGAAAATAGCTGTTTTAATTAAATAGACAGATGCCGTTGCTTGTCGAATATCTTTGTTGTCTCTTATTTTATGTCTGAAACTTTTTTTTGACATAAAAATTGGTTAGCATTGAGATAGTGATAAGCCACTGAATAATGAATAAACCAGTATCTAATAATAATCCCTTAGAAGAGAGACTACGGAAACTTAAAGAGCTTAAAGAAAAGAAAAAGGAATCAGAGAAACTCAATAAGCAAGCTTTATATCAGGATTTACGCAGTCAAAAAGTAAGGTCTATAAACGCTAAAAAGGCACTGGGCGATGCAATCAACGAGCCACCAATACCCGAAGAAGAGGCCAAGCCTGAACGAGAGCGTAATTTAGAATATACTTTAGAGGAGTGTGAAATATGGGAAGCTAAGCATAGAAAGAAAAAACAGGGGGGGTCCTCAAACTTTAATACCCTTGCAGAGCTGACATACAATAAAGAGATTTCAGAGTTGGAAGTGGATAAAAAGGAATACTCCCTATCAAAACAAAATCATAACTCTGAAACAAACTTTCAACAGAAACCTAATGCACAAGCAGTGCAATCTCTAGTAAAAAAATTACAAGATACCAACTCTCGTCGGATGAAAAGGCGCAGAAATAAAGCTGATGAAGAAAAAGTCGATAGTTATATTAATGAAAAAAACAAACAGTTCAATTTGAAGTTAAACCGGCAGTATGATTAGTTTGTGGGTGAATAAAATAATTCTTGAAAAGAGGTTTAATTGGATTAAACGAGCTCAAATTACATTTAAAAGTTTGCTCAAACCGCAAAAGGCTGGTCTTTAATTAAACTACCAGAATCTGGATTAATCGAACTGTACAAGTCTCAACCCCATTTGAACTTTCCAAATCTCTAATTGAATTGAGTTATATCAATTAGGTCTATTCTTCTGTAATTATTTTTCAAAAAAAAGTTTGCAAACATAGGCTCCATTCCAAAGGGCCTGGATTCCACAATTAGTAAACAGAGCATAATATTTGTGGAATAGTAAATCTATGGATTTGCTGGAAACATTTCTCTCTAATTTAGTATATCACATAATAAGGCTGATATTACCATGTATAGTTACCCGCATTTAGTTGTAAATTTTAGTTTTTCAACCTCACAATCAACGACATTCGCTATTACACGCTCCGTACATAGTGATCAAGCTAGTGTTAAAGACATAGGCTGGTAAAATTGCCTATAGGCCATTAGTTCCGTGTGCTGATTACTTAATATGTCTACGCTCCCTAGAACCGAAGGGGAAGAGGAGAAAGAAATTCGTGATGACGATAGCTTATCCAACTCTGATGAGAATGGAGATGACGTATTAGACTCCTCTGAAGAAGACGATGACGATGACGATGAAGAAGCTATACAGCGTGTTCGCGAGGGCTTTATCGTAGATGATGATGAAGAAGATGTGCAAAAGAAAAGGAAAAAGCACAAAAAGAGAAGAAGAGAACGAGAGCATACCAATCAAACTCATGATGATGCTTTGGACGAAGACGATTTAGAATTGTTATTAGAAAACTCTGGAGCTAAACCAGCATCAAAGTCATCTGGCAAGTTTAAGCGTCTTAAGAGAGCTCAGGTTGATGACATAGAAGAAGAACCGCTTCATAGTAAAGAAAAAAGGCAAGGTGATAGGAATGGCTTGAATGATATGTTTGACGATGAAGAAGGAGACAATGAAGAACAATTGGATGAAAACATTGCTGAATCTCAAGCCGGCCATGATCGTAATATTTTAGATGAGTTTGAAGACTTTATCGAGGAAGACGAGTTTTCTGATGAGGATGAGGAAATCAAACGTGAGAAAGTCAAGCAGAGACAACGCGAGAAAAAGAGAGGCCCTAAATTAGATACTTCGAAATTGTCGAGCGTGGACAGAGAAAGTTTACAGCAATTGTTTGAGGTTTTTGGAAATGGTGCCGAATACGAATGGGCTTTAGAAGCCCAAGAAATAGAGGATGAAGGAAATGGCGAAAGCTTAGAACCAACCTCTTTAGACGAAGTGTTTGAACACTCCGAATTGAAAGAGCGCATGTTGACTGAAGAGGACAATTTAATTCGTATCATCGATGTTCCAGAAAGATATCAAAAGTATCGTGCCAACTTGAATTATATCGATTTGGAAGGTGAAGAGTTACAGAATGAAAAGAACTGGATAGCCAATATTTTATTTACTGAGAAGCAAGGAATGTTTAATGGCTTTTTGGAAGCCCCTTTTAAGGAATCTGTTGGAAAGGTGGTTGAATTCATTTCCAAAGACTCCTACGAAGTCCCATTTATATGGACTCATCGCCGTGATTTTTTGTTATTTTCACAAGAAGTCAAAAATGAAGATGGTACCTTTGATAACGACGTTCACAAGTTATTGAACGAAGATGATCTATGGAGAATTGTTCAATTGGACATTGAATACCACTCCCTTTATGAAAAGAGGTTGAATACTGAAAAACTTGTTGAGGCCTTAAGCTTAGACGATGACTTGGTTAAGGATATTAAGTCTTTGGATACAATGGTTGCAGTTCAGGATTTGCATGACTATATTCAATATACTTATTCTGCAGAGATTCGGGAATGGGCAAACAAGCAACAGGAAAACACAGAAAGCGGAGAAAACAAATCGGGTAAAAAGCATTACAAGTATGCCCTTTTTGAGAGAATCAAGGAGAACATTTTGTATGATGCTGTAAAGGCGTTTGGGATTTCTGCTAAAGAGTTTGGTGAAAATGTACAAGACCAAAGTTCTAAGAGATGGGAAGTCCCTTATAGAATTCATGCAACGGATGATCCTCTTGAGTCACCCGAAGATTTGATTGAAAAACTTTGTGAAGATGACGAAGTAATATTTAAAGACGAGAAGACAGCCCGTGATGCTGTTCGCAAAACTATTTCAGAAGAAATTTTCCATAATCCAAAAATCAGGCACGAAGTTAGAGCAACATTTAAGGCATATGCTTCTATAAGTGTAACTATTACTGAAAAGGGAAGGGGAACTATTGACAACCACAGTCCATATGCTGATATTAAGTATGCAATCAACCGTTCTCCTGCAGACTTAGTTAGACAACCAGATGTGTTGTTAAGAATGTTGGAGGCCGAAAGTGCAGGTTTGGCTGTTATAAAAATTGAAACCAAAGACTATGATCATTGGTTTCAATCCGTTTTTAATTGCTTGAAATCGGATGGTTCCTCCGAAATTTCTGATAAGTGGAACAAAGAAAGAGAAACTGTTTTAAATTTAGCATTCAAAAAATTGACAGGAATGGTTGCTTTAAATACCAAAGAAGATTTACGCCGTGAGTGTGAGCGTTTAATAGCTAGCGAAGTGCGCAGAAGATTCTTGGGAAAGGTTGACCAGGCTCCTTACACCCCCTATGGTTTTGACAAGGGTACTAAACCTAATGTCTTGGCATTGACTTTTGGTAAAGGTGAATTCGACAGTGCTGTTGTAGGTGCATTCTTGAAAGAAAATGGAAAGGTTGATACATTTTTCAAATCTGAGAATAACCCAACTCGAGACCGTGAAAACGAAGAACAATTCTCTGGTCAGTTGAAGGAGTTTTTCGACAAGAACCTTGAATATCACAAACCAGATGTTATTGTAGTCTCAGGTTATAATGCGACTACAAAAAAGCTTTTCGATTGTGTTAAGAATTTTATTGAAAACAACCACATTACTGCAAATGTTGATGATTTGCCAGATGTTCAAAACCCCCCCTTAATCAATGTCATATGGGGTCAAGACGAAACTGCTAGGTTGTATCAAAATTCTGATAGAGCAAACCAAGAGTTTTCTGATAGACCGACCTTGATAAAGTACTGTATCGGATTAGCCCGTTATGTACAAGCCCCTCTTTTAGAATATGTTTCCTTGGGCGATGATATCTTGTCTTTAAACTTTTACGAGCATCAAAAATTGATTCCAACAGATATCGTTATGGAAGCCGTTGAATCTGTGTTTGTTGACATTATTAATATGGTAGGTGTTGAAATTAATGAAGCTGTCCGCGATCCGTATATTGCTCAATTGTTGCCTTACGTATCTGGTTTGGGTCCTCGTAAAGCATCAGGTTTGCTTAGAAATATTAATGCTAAGCTTGGGTCAAACTTGAGTAATAGAAGTGATTTAATTGAGAACGAACTTTCCACTGCAAACATTTTTATTAACTGTTCCTCGTTTTTAATTATTCCGTACGATGAAGGTTCAACCGTTAGAGACTCTTCAATTGAAATGCTAGATGCCACTAGAATACACCCGGAAGACTATGATTTGGCAAGAAAGATGGCGGCTGATGCACTTGATTTGGATGAGGAAGATGTTGCGCATGTGGAGGAGCAAGGGGGTATAATTTATCAATTGATGCAAGAAGGTGTTAATAAAGTTGACGAGTTGAACTTAATTGCTTATGGTAAAGAGTTGGAAAGTAAATTTGGTAAGAAGAAGTACGCTACATTACAAATTATCAAAGAGGAGCTTGTGAATAATTTTGAAGAGTTGAGAAGGTCTTTTCATATTTTGGAGAGCTCCGAAGTTTTCCAGATGTTAACAGGTGAAACTCAAGAAACCTTTTCCAGAAACATTGTTGTTCCTGTAACTATTGTCAAAGTGGGTAAAAATTTCAGAGAGCCACAACAGAGGATAAGGTATGCTAAGGTTGTCACTTCATCATTAATCCAAGGTAACATTGAGGAACAGAATATTCCTGAAGACATGGACTTAAACCATGGACAGGTTGTACAAGCCGTTGTCATTGATGTGTTTTATGACACCTTCAACGCAAGTTTTAGTTTGTTGGAAGAAGACCTTAGAAATGCAACCACTCCAAAGTTCATTCGGGAGGCTGGAAAATGGGACTTTGAAGCTGAAGAAGCAGACTGGAACAAAGAACGTGCAACTGAAAGAGCCAAACTTGCCAAGACTAGAAATGTTCAGCATCCATTATATCACAACTTCAATTACAAACAGGCTGAGGAGTATTTGGCGCCTCAGTCTGTGGGTGACTGTGTTATTCGTCCATCTTCTAAAGGTCCTAAATATTTGACCATAACATGGAAGGTTGCCAATAACTTGTTTCAGCATCTTCTTGTAGAAGAAAATAATAATGGAATTACCAAAGAATATATTGTTGATCGCAAAAAATACTCTGATTTGGATCAATTGATTTTCCAACATATCCAATCTATTGCCAAGAAGGTTGATGAAATGATTCGTCATCCCAAGTTTAGAGAAGGTACCTTGTCTAAAGTCAACGAATGGTTGGAGTCGTACACCAAAGCCAATCCAAAGAGCAGCGCATATGTCTTTTGTTTTGATCACAAGATGCCAGGTAGCTTCTTGTTATTGTTCAAGGTCAATGTGAACACTCCTATCAGCACATGGCATGTTAGAACCGATGTTGATGGATACACATTGAAGGGCTTTTCATACCCTAACATGCTTCGTTTATGTAATGGGTTCAAACAAACCTTTAAATCGTACGTTTCGAGCTCAAGGTCTTCAGGATCTGGTGGCAACCGTGCTACTCAGGGCAATTATGGGGGCTATGGCTATTAGGCCTAGGTTTTTATACATATTTTTATAGTTTCTGAAATTCTGTATTACACTTAAAAGACCAATTTTACGAAAAAGTTCTAAAACTATTTCTCAACCTGGACCTATAACTATCTCCGTCTACATAACATCCCATTAACCATCTGTCACCACCATTTTTATCGGAAAACTCTAATCTTGAGTGCAAAACTCTGCGATTGTTGAACACAACACTGGATCCTTCTTTCATTTTGATTTGATACTGATTATTGGGGTTATTAACAAACTCCTCAAATAAATAGAACCCTCTTAAAAAATTTTTGAAGTCACAGTTGTCTTGGGTTTTATCCTTTATAATGCCGAACTCAAAGGGTCCTTGAAACGGAGGTGAATAGTTGACCTCTTTTATTGGAAGACTATCTGTGCCATCAGCCAGGGCATATTTTTCCTCCACAATCAAGGGTCGCTGGTAGTAATAATGTTCGCCATTATTATCATAATGATATGTAATGGGAACTTTTTTGAGCGCCAAATAGGCGTTTGGATCTGTCTTTCTCACATATTCCGCCGCTAAGAAAGAATCGCAAAACACATTTTCTCCACCCAATGTTGAGTTTTTAATAAAATGAAGAAATTGCAACCCAGGTGGAGATTCATAGTACAAAAGATCCATATGCAAGGGCAAAAAGCTACTGGTAGAGGCAATGTTTTTTGCATTTTTCTCGTTTTTCACATCAAAAAGAGTACCGTAGAATGTTTTCTTAACATACCCAAACCTATTACCCAACTTAGCTACCGGCCACTTTAAAGCATTTTCTTCAGACAAAACCGCAGTCTCTGCATCTTTAGAAGGGTCTGGTAAGTTATCGATAAAAGCCAAGCCGTAAGTATTCAAGTTTTTTAAGGTTCCAAAAAATGCTTGATCCAGGTTCAAATAAGGTAAGTAGTCAACATGCAAGTTATCTGCAACAGAGTTGATCAATTTGTTGTTCCACAACACCTGTTTTTGCTCAAAAAAATTTCCAGCTCGGCGTCCTTTCTCATTTGAATAATTCAATAAAAATGATTTGTCAAATAACGAGGTGTGAACCAGTCCATCATTTGTAATCCAATCAATTCGCAATTGGTTATTGCTACTGATTTTAGGTGTAGACAGAATCTTAACGCCATTTGCGATTTCAGCGGTCGAGAATAGCTTTTGTTTTGAGTGGGGGTCTACCGATTTAGGGTCTTGACAGGAGTCTCGAAGAAAAACAGTACTAAATTGCACTGTTTCATTGTTGATATCCAATGTAATATACTCGTTATTGAACTTTTTTATTCCAAAAGAAGATTGGAATCTTATAAGATTGCACTGTTGTAGCTTGAATCTCTTCAAAGTACCTATCCGTGTAAAGAAAGTCATATCTATGGTGAACTCTTGGGTTCCGATTATGAAAATCTTTTATGCGGGGGACAACCCGCGGTTATCGTCATACAACGAACAAGTCTAAAAACCGTAGACTAAAAATTTTACAAATACACAGCTCGACTGATTGAAATATATCTTCTTGAGGATGAGCCAAGTAAAACTAACTCGTAAAGAGCAGGTGCTTTTGCATAATATTAAGTACTGTTTTTTTGCTTTTTGAAATAATTAAGCCTCTTTGGTATAATGAATTAATGGTTTAAGGCAAGTCTTGACATAGTAAAATATTTTTGGATGTTTATTAGAATAAAGAAAACTGAAAATAGAACATTTCAGACTTAATTGATCGAATGTAAATAATAGGGTTTACGGTTCAAGGTTAGCAAATGCCATAAAGAATATGAAGACTAATTAAATGTACATTTACATTAAATTTTAGATAAAGACATTGCAAATTTTATTTAGAGATAGAATTTAAATATGATTTGCTCAAACGTTAAACTTGTTTTTAAATGGCTCTTGGTGATTCTACTACTCATAGATGACCCGATACTACAGAGAAGCTGGGCACATGATGGACAGAAAGAGTTCACTTGACTCAAGAGATGTTAAGTAATTTGTAACATCCATGCAGCAGAAACAAAAAACGAAGTCAATGCAGAAAAAAGTGGTTGCAGAAATGGAAACCAAATAAATAGCAGACTATTATGCTTGTACATGCAGACTATTCTTCCTTGTCCACTAAGTTTAAGTGTAGTCATAGTTTTCAATGCTAATGGTAGACACTTATGCTTATGCAAGTAGCTGAGCAATTGTTCTAGAGACTATAAGTAGGGGCTGGAATACTTCAAGGCTTTCCGAATTACCAACTACTAGAACCAATGAAATTTTCTTCATCATTTCCTCTACTTGCCATAACTACACTTGTGTGTGCTGCTCCCTTAGAGCTGGCTACAGGGGATGAAAAAGGTATACGTTTTGATATTGTCACCCTCACGAAAGGCTCGCATCTTGAATTTAGACCCATCAAGAAAGTACCAACTCACCCTCATGTTTTTGCAGTTGGTGGAAAGGATGGCTCTATGGTGAGCTTTACATTATTTCCAAATGGAACCATGGTTGACCAAGACAATGTTGGTGTTTACCATGATTCTCATACAGGGGAATTGGGAAATGTTAATCTGTGGGGCCAGGAACCATCTACTGGATTTTCTATCGATGGCGGCGTTTTATCAGTTAATGGCCATCAAAATTGGAGAGCCTGTCCTTCCTCTGCTGATACATATTCTTTGGCAAATAATAATTGCATTGGGGGAACTGATCTTTTAGTACACATAATTGGACCAAAGCCTGTCTAAAAAGGTATTCTTGGTCAGTATGACTGTATTTGGTTTGGGTTATTTTGATTATAATTCTGCTTTAATTCCATAGTTCTAATTTATTTATCATAAAATTTTATTATTTTAGCATATATGATGGTAGGTTTAGTTGAAAACAAGCTGTGTTGTTCTTCCCAACTTCAGTAATTCGTAAAGAACATTGAATGATTTAATTTTGGGACTCACAGAAGAATTCTTGAATAGAAGTAAACACAAAATTTGCTAACTCCTCTGTTGTTACAGTAACTTTAGTAAATCTTACCACAATACGCTTTTCGAGACTTGAATCTACCATTAAAATTCTTTTTGAAGATTTATTAACATTATTAACTTAATACGATACACCTTAGAATAGAGTAAAACAGGAATTGGGTACTCTGGCCGAGTTGGTCTAAGGCGCCAGGGTAAGGTCCTGGTCTCTCCGGAGGCGCGGGTTCGAATCCCGCGGGTATCATTATCACACCAGCGATTCCTTTACATCCTATTACCTCATTTCCTTTATTTTTTTTTGCTTGATTGATTTCCACCCAATTGCAAAATAGTTGACCTTTTTGAATGCAGTAATGGATTATTGAAATGCTGATATGTTTCATTTTTTCCAAGAAGACAATTATATTACATTTATCAAAATAAAGCTAGATCTTCTAGATACACACAGTATAATTTTTAAAGTATTTTTGCAGTTGTTAATAAATATAGCATTTCTATTAGTAACAATATTGAAATTCCAAAGCCTCGTCACCAGTACGCTCTTTCTTAGTATCTTTCTTTGTTCCTGCAATTATCTTCGCCTTGGATGAGACTAAATACCGTATCCGCCAAACATTAATTAAAACCGCAATGTTTGAAACTACCAAGCATCCAAGAGAAAAACTATGTCCTAAAAGAAACGGCGATTTGCGGTACACTTGGCCAGCAATCACACCTGACAAATTTCCAATAGTTTGATTTGCACCAATTGCAGCGTTTCTGCGGTAAAGTGGTGCTGAGTTATTACCTGTCCATGCTATATTGACACCAGGCCCAACATAGAGTGGAACAGCAATTAAATAAGTGGCAAAATATTTTACTGCATCGTTTTTAGATGTAAGTAAAATTATGTATCCTATTATTCCAACTATATTCGGGAAAAAGATGTAGACTGATCTGATATTCTGACGGTCACTAAGGATTGAAAGAACCAATACCAGTACTGCACTGCAAAAGTAGACAGGAATAGTCATATACTGAGCTTCCAAAGTTCCATATCCCAAGCCTGATTTTAGGATACTGGGCAAAAATGTTGAAAACCCAAAGAGAATTGTATCTCCACAAAATTGTATAACCATGCTGCAATATGTTCTGGGCTCTTTAAAAGCTTTGATTACTTCTTTCCATTCAAAACAATCATTTCCAGTGAATGCAGCTCGTTGCTTCGCTCTAATGTTCATGATTTTTTTCTCTTCTTCATTTAAGAACTTGGCTTCGGTAGGATCATCAGGAAGCCAGAAAAAGATTATGGGAGAGAGCACTAATGTGAGACATCCTTCGACAAGAAATATGAAGCGAAATCCTTCCAAGGCCGGTGTTTGTACATGGACAAACCCATAAGATATAAGACCACCTACTGCTCCCGAGAGAGCAGCCATACTCAATAAAACAGCCATTCTTTTTGCAGCCTCGTCACGTTTGTAAAACATGGAGGAAACTAAAATACTTAAACAGGGAAAGAACCATGATTCAAATGCACCCAAAAGTAACCTGCATGCTAACAATTGGCCATAGGTCTTAACAAAAGTTGTACCAATGCAAACAGAAGCCCACCCAACAACACCAAAAGTCAATACACGCGATGGCTTTAAGCCTTTTAAAAGAAGAGTTCCTGGCATTTCCAACGCAATGTAAGTTATAAAGAACAATGATACTGCATTGGAAAATTGTGCTGGTGATAAACCTAAACTTTCGCTCAAACCAGCGGGCCCTGCATTACCTATATTTGACCGATCTAAAGCAGCTAAAAAGTAGAAGATACAGAGTATAGGCATTACATTTTTGTCAAATTTCCATACAACTTGTGCTTCCTTTTCGGGATCAATGTAGAGATCTTCAGACTCACATTCCATGTAGTCTACCAAGGACTGGTTATCGCCAGTTACTTGAACAGTAATGTTTTGTTTATTGTCTTTAGCCATAATCTGTTAATTAAGGTTTTCAGTAAATATAAGACATTGTTACAATATATATACCCGCATATCTCCTTTAATTAATAACTTTGTTCAAAAGATTAATAAATCGGCGATTTAATGAATTTTGCCGATATTGATGCCACCAAAACCAAACGGCGTCAAGATATTATATTTTAGTGGGGTATGTGTCATTTTTTCGGTAGATAACATAAGGTTTTTGTAGTTATCTCTCTGATTTTATTACCAAAATATACAATTACTAGGTGATATATACCACTATTTAAGCATTTAACCGAAAGTCTTGTCGTCAACAACATTTAACATTTGTATATAGTAATAATAAAAGGCAACTATATGAAGATGCCCATCAAAATCCAATTTTTCATTAATTGAATGAATGTTATTTTCTTCGATAATGGTGCCGGGTTGATAACGATAAATGTTTTTTGTCAAGTCCCAGTATGATTTAGTATCTGTGTTACCCGTGGAAATGAAGGGGGCGACCACAAAAGTTTCGTTTTTATTTGGATAAACCAAATCTTCGTACAAATATCTTAATGCACCTCCAAATACATTCCAACTTTCACTATCAGCGGGGCTGATTGGCGCCGGTTCTAAAGCCTGTACCAAAGTATAGTTGAAATAGCCATTCTTAGTGCTTTCAATTATTTCTTTGCCTTCAAATATAACCCCCAAGTCAAACTTTTTGGCTATTTGCTTGATCTCTTGTAAAATCTTTTTACTAGTTGATTCAACATTTTCCTCAATGGCAATCCTGTGATTGATCAAAACAGAAACATGCTCAGGTAAGGCATTTGACTTTACACCACCCCTGATAATATCAGCTGCCTGGGAAGTAGTGATTAGGTACTTTGTCATCAAATCTTTCTTTAAATACTCAATGACATTCTTTTGAGCATTTGGATCAATGTTTGCTTTTAAAATATCCTTTTTCAAAGCGCTATCAATCAAATCGGAATGCTCTGCAACACATTGGAGTTGTTTAAACACAGGGTTTGCATTTGTGAATGAACTTCCAAACTGAGTGTCTTCAATACTGCTTATCAACCGCGAAAGAATACCAATTGAGGTGTGATCTGGGGGTACCGAAGAATGCCCACCAGGTGTGTACAAGTCAATAACTGAATCTAAATGGCCCTTTTCACCCGTGGCTGGGAGTATGAACTTGACACCTTCTTGCTCTAAAAACCCCGAGTCCCCTTCATCAATAATTTGAGCAATTGAGTCCGGACCGTACCGATTGAGCAAATGCTGTGAAATAGCACCTGCCCCGGTCCCACCTGCTTCTTCGTCATACCCAAACGCTAACAATACTGTTCTTTCAGGGGCAAACTGCTTTTCACTTAAAAGCAACTCCACAGTTTCCATCAAGCCAACCAATAGGTTCTTACAATCAGAAACGCCTCTTCCATATAAATGTGTTTTATCGTAACCTCCTTCATATGGGGGGAATGTCCATTGATCAAGAGTCTCCTTTTGGACAGGCACGACGTCACTATGAGCAGCAAGCAAGAGTGGTTTTTTGGATACATCGGTGCCCTGCCATGTGTAAACAAGTCCAAAATGGTTAACCTTTTCGAGTTTCAAGTGTTTGTGAACCAACGGAAATGTCTGTTCTAAGTATTGTGCAAACTCTTCAAACGGTTTCCACAAGGGCTCTCGCGCATACAATTCCTGAAGTGACTCTGAAGGGTTTGGAATGAGCATATCATCATAAATCTCCGTAGGAATTCGGACGGCATTGAGAAGTTTCTCACGAGACAGGTTTCTGAAAGACTCATCATGTAATATTGTATCAAGGGTTTTGTTATCGTGCAAAACGGTGTTAGGATTCGCCTTTTCCAATAAGGGGCAAATCGAATCTGGGTTTTTGACACCACCAGGCGAGTTAAAGGGCGTTTCTCCCTCCCAAAGCGACGTGAATGGTTCAGAGTTCAAATTTTGAGCAGACCTCATTTGCATTGTAGAATAGCCAAAAAAGTTCAAATACGCTGCTCCACCAGCCAAGATAGTTGCACATCCTACTAGTACCAATACCTTTTTGTGAAGGCGAAACCCCAAAGGGGTATTTTTAGCAAAGTGCGCGTTATACAGTTCTTTAGCCATAATTTATCAAGCGAATCCAAAAGCAAACTCAGCGTTATATCCAATGCCAAAATCTAAAGTTTGAAATCAATGAAATTGATAAGGATTGCGCAATCACTTATTTCCTCCCTTTAACCCGCTATCCCTCTTACTAAAAAAAGGGTGGTGCCGTATACAATTTTTGAGCAGCACACATCAACAAAGTAACATAAAGACACCAATAAAACCCCATCAAAAGGTTAAATGAAGCTATTTAAGCCTAATAACAGGCAACTTAGTTGATGCTTATAAATGCGGATATATAATAATTTTGATATCGGGTAATTCGTTCAATATCATCAATATAACCTCTATTTCATACCCAGGATACCTAATAAAATTCAAACAAAGTCAATGTGCATTCTGTAGTTTCAACTGTCATGCATTTCAATATTGGTCCAATTTATCTGTACGCACTGATATCTTGTTTCATGTTTATGAGTTTAAGGTTGGGGTTGACACAAAAAAGACGCGTCTCTATATTAAATAAATCACCAAATACCCATACTTAATACCCGGAAGAGCAGCAAAGACGGTCGCATTCACTCGTGATTTCTCCCAGTATAATACAAGGTAGTATATAGAGCCAAAAGCTATCACTTGAATGAATGATCAGCTGCATTTAAGGGATTAGCTTACCTAGGGGATTTTTTTGTAAGCATCGCGCGGTTGGTTGGATTTTCGTGCGCCAAAAGTTTTTTAGCGTGTCGGGGTGATCAAGCAAACAACAACGCTAGTGCACTATTTGTTTCTTAGATTAAGAGAGCAGTTGTGTTATGACATAAGTATGGACTCCCGCAGCACAACACACGAAGATGTGGGTACCAATGGTGCTAATACAACACTGGCAGGTATTGTAAGAAAGCGACTTCACTCATTGGCTAACCAGTCGCGGCTTCCTTTGAAAGAAACAAGTGCTAATATTCCGTCGCCAGTTTTAAAGAAAGCTAGGACTTATGTTTCAAAGAATGTGGGGGGAGCAGTAGGAGGAGGTAATGTCAACAATAATGAAGTTGTTAATGAAATCGGGAAAGAGGTTGGTACTGGTACTGGTACTGGTACTGGTATTGGCTTGGCCCAGTGTGAAAACCAGGTTTCTCGCTTAGAAACGCAGCCTTTGGCATTGAAAATTACAGAAAACACCAAACTTGAAGCTTCTGAAAAGACCCATAAGGCTCTCCAGTACAAAGCAACAGAAAGAAGCAAGCATGAGGCAGGGAGAGTAGTGGGAAGATTGGCAGGAGATGAGCTTTATCATTGGCAGCAATCATGGAAGAAGATTATGAAAGAGTCTACAGTCTATTTTGAGGGCGTTTCAGAGTACAATCATGCTCAAATCTCTGAATTTAAACGTGCGTCCCGTTACTTAAAACAGGTAGGCTGTGAAATTGCTCCGTTTTATGATAGCGATGTCACTATAATTGTATCAAGAAGAGCATACTCTAGCAGTCGCACGTACCCTTCTAATGATATTTTCTCTAATGTGTCTCAACTCAAAATCAAAGTTTGGGACTACAACAAGGTTTTCCGTTTCTTAAAAAACTTAGGCATCAACACAGATGAAAAACTTGCAAATATCACTGTTGCTAGCAACACAGTTGATGCACCCACAGCAGACAACAAGTCTGCAAAGCATTTATACAACTTATTAAAAGAGGAAAAGATCTACGGCGCAAATGATCGTGATCCCAATGCTAGAAGAGATGACCTTCATTACTTGGAACGTAACTATTTATACGTATACGACCTTTCACAAAATGTGCGCCCAATTGCAGTTAGAGAGTGGGAGGATGGAACATATCCAGTTCTCAATCTCACATTAGATGGAAAATGCCCTTTTATTTTTGACTCCTCAGAAAATGCTAATAGTGACCGCAAAAAGTTAAGACGCCAGCAAAAGTTTGAGGCAACAGAAAATTATCGTAATCTCTTGAAACGAATCACAAACGATATAATGAATAGTATGAAGAATGGCATGGTGATGAAAGTTTCGGGATTTAGCGGGACTAGCACGAGCACTGATGGGATTTTTACGGAAGACGATTCTACAATTCTTCAGAACTCAAGCAGTTCTAATAAAAAGTTGGATAAACCTGAGAATAAACTGGTAGAGAAATCACCAAAAAAGGAGGAAACGAGTACACGAACACAAATTGACTCAAAACCAAATCTTTCCAATTTCAAAGAACCTCTCAACTTCCTCCTGCTTACTAGAAATTCTTCATGTGTTCATCCCTCAAATTCTAGAATTGGGGATGTTGCTGCATCTGGTTATAATGGTGCTTCTAATGCTAATAATTTTTCTATGGATTCATCTTTGAATAGCGCAGCTGCGCAAGGTAATGGACTTGGGCCAATGGTTTCCCAAGTTCCTTCAAGAAACTTAACTCATTTAAAAAGAAGAATAATTATCAAAAAACAGCAACAAAAAAGTAATCGTGGTTCTGATAAACGAGAAGAAAAAGATTTGGTGCCAGGGTACTGTGAAAACTGTCGTGTCAAGTATGAACACTTTGATGAGCACATCAGGTCAAATAGACACCGTAACTTTGCATGTGATGATCGTAACTTTAAAGATATTGACAAATTAATTGCTACCCTTAATGAGAGCAAATCTTTGGGTTACGTGACTTCTAACGGGGACTACAAGTATTCATATTAAGGCGAGTTTGTACTCATTCTGAACACATTTCTAGAGAATGCTCAATTAGCACCAACCCCATATCTACGCATTATACATTAAAAAGGCTGCTCATAATACTAATCTCATATCTAAATTGCATCTATAAAATTAAATAACATCATTTCATTATATGTAAAATCATCTAATTGTTCGCAGAGAGGTTCTGGTGAAAAATTCAAAAAACTTCCGCAAAACTCTGATATGTAAACCCAGTCCTAATACTCACAAATATTCCATTACTTGTACAGTGTACAATGCTTATAACACGCAGCTCAAGACTGCTATTTACCAAACAACACGGAGGACTAATATCATTTAACCCCTCTCAAAGGTCTTACTCCAACTTTTTAAAAAATTTACCTCGAGTTGGTGGTGGAATATCTCGATTTGCAAAACAAACTAATGCATCAAAAACCGCAAACACTACAGATACGGCTTCAAGCACTACCGAGAAGTCTTCAAATACTACAGGTAAGAATTCAGGTGGATCTACAAATGGGATCAAAAAGCACTCAAATCAAATAACGAATGTTAAGCCAACCTCGCAAAGGGTGGCTACACCAACTTTGGGATCCAAAGATTTACCCAAGGTTAATAGGTTTGCTCAAAAGTACTCTAGCCAGACACAAAAGAGTTCCAAGATGCATAATAATAATAAGCCAAAAAATGTTGAGGCTAACCAGGCAAAGAACTATGAGGAGATGCGCAGGTTAATGAAACAAAAACAACAAGCAGTGAATAAATCTAGCCAACCAGTGTTGCCAACTAAAAAAAAAACTACAGTAAAAAAGGCAATCGTAGAGCCTATAAAATTGCAATTACCACCATTCATTACTGTGTCTAATTTGGCAACTATTATGAATGTTCAACTCAATGATGTATTTAAAAAATTAGAGGGTTTGGGATTTGAAGATATTAGGCATAATTTCATTTTGGACAAAGAAAGCGCATCGTTAATTGCAGACGAATACAATTTTGAAGTAACCTTCAGTGAAAATTTCAAAGACGATTTATTCCCAGATCCAGTAAATGAGAAGTTGTTGAAAGAGAGACCACCAGTTGTTACAATTATGGGGCACGTTGACCATGGAAAAACAACTATTTTAGACTATTTACGGAAGTCTTCAATTGTTGACAAAGAGTTTGGAGGTATCACACAACATATTGGTGCATTTTCCGTTATCACTCCTGTTTCTAAAAAGAAGATTACATTTTTGGATACGCCAGGTCATGCCGCATTTTTAAAGATGAGAGAAAGAGGAGCGATTATAACAGATATTGTTATTTTGGTGGTTGCTGCCGACGATTCAGTAATGCCACAAACAATAGAAGCTATAAAACATGCCAAAAAATCAAAAGTGCCAATGATTGTTGCACTCAATAAATGTGATAAACATGGAATTAAGATGGATATGGTTTTAGGGGATCTTGCAGCACATGATATTGACATTGAAGATTATGGAGGAGAAACGCAAACAGTTAAAGTTTCTGGGAAAACTGGTATGAATATGGACAAGCTAGAAGAGGCAGTTATTACCTTGAGCGAAATGAGTGAATTCAAGTCTGAGTATTCCAATGTTAGTGCAGAAGGCTGGATTATTGAATCTCAAATTGTTAAGGGGATGGGAGCAATTGCCACAATTTTAGTGCGCAGAGGGACAATTAAAACTGGCGATATAGTTGTAGCTGGTACAACTTATTGCAAAGTTCGTGGTATGAAAGACGAGAATGGAAAAATGGTAAAGAGCGCAGGTCCCTCAACTCCAGTACAAATATGGGGTTGGAAAGATTTGCCGGATAGCGGTGATCATATTATACAAGCTAAAAACGAGCTGATTGCTAAAAAAGTAGTGAACAATAGAATCACACGAGCAAAAGAAATTCAAGCCAGTCAAGACATTGAATCTATCAATCAGAAAAGACAAGACGAAATACAAGATTTGAAAAAATTAGAAAAAATCAATGAATTAAAGGCAGCTGGCTTAGATGCTAGTATATTGGAATCTAATGATAAGAACAAAACAAAACAGATTGATGTTAAGTATATCATTAAATCAGACGTTTTTGGATCAGCCGAAGCCATTAAAGAGAGCATTAGTGGCTTGGGAAATGAAGAAGTAAAATCAGTGGTAATATCGCATGAGGCTGGTGAACCTACGGAGTCTGATATAGACATGGCAAAGACTTTAGGGGCTAAAATATTTTGTTTTAATGTTAAAGTTCCCAAACAAATTGCAAATAAGGCCGAGAAAGAGAATGTTTCCATTTCAGAACATAATATTATCTACCGTTTGATAGAAGAGGTTACTGAAGAATTGACATCTCATTTGAAGCCTCGTATTGAAATAAAAACGTTGGGTGAAGTAGAGGTTAAAGATGTGTTTGTGATAACTGCAAAAAAGAATAAGATAAAGATTGCTGGATGTAAGGTGACTAATGGAAGTATTAAGAAGATTTCCAAGGTTAAAGTGTTACGCAAGGGCGATATAGTTTACACCGGAACATTGTCCTCATTAAAATATGTCAAAGATGATATCTCAGAAGCAAGAAAAGGCAATGAGTGTGGTATTGGATTTGATAAATGGGATAAGTTTGAGACGGGTGATATTATAGAGGTTTATGAAGAGGTAGAACATCAGAGGTACTTGTAAATAGTTTTGTATATAGTGCTAATAGACCGGCCTGTATTATTTCGAAAAAAAAGTTTAGCGCAATTAACTTCTCAGTTGAAACCCACAAGTTTAAGAATGTCATCGCACGATGAGTACTCCTCAGAGGATGAGGATTTGCTAGATGAGAATCAAAAGTCACAGGTATTTTTGGGATTTGCAGATGGTCTGATCGAGGATGATGACGAGCTTCTGATTGAAGATACATTTTTGGGAGGGCATCCCATTTGGATGCATCCTGAGTCTACTCCAAATCTTCAAAGTATACTGTGCGACAATTGTCAAAGTAAACTTGCATTATTAGTGCAAGCATTTGCTCCATTAAATGGTAAGTTATATGATCGTGTTATTTATGTATTTGGGTGCAAGTCTCCACAATGTTCTCGTCGTAAAGGAACTATTAAGGCGATAAGGGGAATTTGCAAGGATCCTTCAAAAATGGCCAAAGTACGAGAAGAGCAAGAAGAGATGGTTCGCCAGCAGTTACATGAAAAGTTGCAGTTGGAGGGTCAAAAAATGCGAGAATTTGAGATGACCAAGGACTTGTTTGGATCCAGTAAGCAGGATGATCCTTCGGAAAACCCTAGTAACCCATTTGGAGGATCTAGTAATCCATTTGGAGGATCCAGTAATCCATTTGGCGGTTTTACTGACGTTTCTGATGATTCAAACAAAGAAGAAAAGAAGCAGAATATAAAGACAAATGATAAGCCCAAGGAAAAGGGCACATCGCAAAAAGCTCAAAACAGTAAAAAGAATAAGAAGAAGGTACCAGAATTATCACTTCCTGTTTATCCTGGAACATTTATTTATGTGGACCAGGAAAAGTTCAAGAAGCAACAGCTTCAACCTGAATTAGAAAAATATCGTCATTTAATCGATGAATCCGATGATCCGCAATCTATGACCGGGTTTGAAACTAATTCTACAGCCAAGTCTTCATCATCTGGTGCAGTTGATCCATCGCAGGCCAAAATTCTGAAGATGTTAGATGACAAATACTTTGAGTCATTTGCTGAGACAGTGGGACACAACCCAGGTCAAGTATTACGTTATGATTTAGGAGGCAAACCTCTTCTCTATAGTGGTCGTGATGATGTTTCTAAGAAGTTTGCCAAGGGCTCTACCACCCCCAGTCCGGGTTACAATCCTCTGTCCAGTTACCGTTTTGAAATGCAATTGATGCCTAAGGCCATTATAGATTTAGAGCAGATAAACTCTTCTTCAGATACCAAAGATATCTTAAATGGAATGGAATGGGGTACAATCATAGTAAGTACCGATGCCGAGGACTATATTCCCGAGCTTGATAAAAATCATGTAGGCTATGTACAAGAGAAAATCGATGTACAGTGGGAAGAGAGTGTTTAGACAATTATAGAATGATCAAACAATAAGTAGAGTAAATAAGCCCAACTAAATTTTTGACTAAATAATAAAATATAACCACCGACAGTATATCAAACATATACAGCAATGTGAAGCAGAAGGAATTGTGCGAGAAAAGATTGAATGGCATTGAGTCGTAGTGTTGGAAGGAGCTGAAATAAAAAGCGCATTTCATTATTATAATTTAGTTTGATGTTAAATATAGCCGATAAAATTTAGTAAGTTGTTAAGATAGCTATGGATATTGTATTGGAATACTACAGATATTCAATAAGATAGCGTCAAAACCAAAAATTATAATTTCTTGTGAATCTGTATAATGTGTAATTTAAAAGGTTATTCACAACTTACCATTATTACACGAACAGTTCAAATTTTCACCAGTTTTAGAACATAGAGCCTAAATTTATAGCCGATATTGCAAATCATCGTTTAATTACCACTCTAATCTCATCATTCTAAAATTAGTGTTTAACCCACATGAAAAACATAGCCACAACACCCTGTTTCATACATAACTTTAAAAACACATTAATCTCCACCAGCGACGTTGTTGCGACGCCAAAGTGTGTTTTAAAGCAAAATCAATAGCATTTTGTGGTCTAGATTGCTAAAACAACCAATCGGACCTATTGTTTTATCTTACATATCCTACATACCCTTATTAAACATTCACTATGTTTGAGCCATAAATCATAAAAAGAAAAAGGCCGTAATTAGCACTTGCTATTGATCTCAAATTAAAAAAAATGAAAAGTTCTCTACATAAATACACAAAATAAAAGGTAAAGAAAGACTTCCTCATACCTTAAGATGGTTCCCTCTTGATTCGCTACTACACCTTCTTCAGATTACTAACTCTTCTCTCTATGGCTGTGGGAACTTACCTAATTCTTTGGTGCCTGAAAACAAAGTTTACGTGCACCTAAGACTGCTATCCCTTTTCCTGTATAGAACTATTGAATTTTTCAATGAGAAAATTATTACGTCATCTGAGAAATCTATCAGATAAAAAAAGCAGCATTTGCTGTAAAAACGAAAAGTAGCAGCCAACGGAGGATATCAGGTGTAAATCTTATTCTTGACAAAATAATATGGCACCAGAGTACGAAGATTCACTGAGCTCGGATGAACAGTCAGGGGCTAGCAATGCGTTCAGGACGCGCATTAATATTCCACAAGTGAATCTTGAACAGTACCGTAAGGTGAAGAATCACCCGAATTCTATCGCTAAAGCAGGCAAAATCGCCGGAAAGAAGATCTCTAGCGCAGCAGCAGCAGCAGGTGGCGCTAATGCAAATGAAGACAGATCAATTAAGAAGAAGGGTGTGTGGTTTCCAGATCTGTATTCTCATCGTGACACAATTATGTCACATCTGTCAAATACAGCAGACTCAGGGGACTCCGATTTTGAGATTGAAAATAACAGCAATATGAATGACAATATGCCTTCTTTTAAGTTTGGACAGCCAGACAATAGTGGTATAGCGACTAGCTATCCGGGGTATAATGAAGATGAAGATAGCGAAACGGACGAAGATGCTGGATTTTCCATGATCCACGAAGCTCCAGAGAACCTAGAAGATTCCGACTCCTCTGACCTGCTGGATAGCATTTCAGGCTCAAACCATCACGAGAACATTCATCGGCAGTCTTCGAGGTCCTCATTGAGACGTCTGCATTCTCGCAATTCGCGTACCTCGCGTACCTCACGGACTTCGCGCAACTCACATGTTTCACGGACCTCTCATTTGGGACACACTGCAGGTGAAATAGATATTACCGATCAACCCCGTGCTCTGTTGTCCCTGTCAAATACAAATGGTGAGGGCGAAAAGCAAGGTGGATTACGTGGAATCTTGCGCCGTATGACAATGCTGGATCCGTCTACTCGGGGGCTGTTTGACCGTCCTTCAAATTCTGATACTTTTATGGGAAGGGTTCTCAATGCAGGAAATAGCGATGGATATGGACTTAGCGGCGGCGGACTTGCTCCAGGTGCTGCTCGTAGCTCTAGAGATCGCACACAAGATGAAGAAGAGCGTCTAGGTACTATAGATGAGAATGAGACAGAAATGCGTCCCATAGAGCTTGCAGATCTCTCAGAAGAGGCACAGAAGTTGATTTCTGTGCACGCGCCTGACATTGGGCGTCATTTGCCGCACAACAACTACCACGAAGGATCTTCTCTGGCGCCCGGTAACTCACCAACAGACAGCACGGCTCGCCTTATTAATGAAGATGAGAAAAATGATCAATCAGCATCTCCACCACCATTAGAATCCTTTTATGCCCCTAATCCAGATCTCTTTTTAAGACGTGATGAAAATATTGAGATGAATGACCAAGAAGACTTTTTGTTAGATGAAGATGTCAATGGTGGGTACATCGCTCCTCCAAAACAGGTACACGCAGGTGTGTTATCGTCTTTGTTGAAGTTGTATCAAAACCCGTTAGAAGCTAAATCCCAAAGTAGTTTTGCATCGCGTGGAACAGCTGCCACAACTTTAGCAGATGAATATGATTACTCAGAGCCAGGATCTGGCCAAGGCAGCGTACATACTCCCAGGGACTTTACTAAATGGAAAAACGGGCTTAAGCTGGCCCCCAAAAAGGTTGGCAAGAAGTTTACATCCTCTAAGGGGGACGGAAAAAAGGGCCACAAGGCATCATTTTCTAAAACTACCTTGAACAGTTCAGATGATGATCTGGGGCCTTTTGATGAAAAAATGGACTCCAAATCATCTGCAAACTTACCTTCATTTCAAAATGCTAAACCAAAGGCCCCTCGCCCTCAACAGCAACAAACCAAAAAAGCCTTCAAAAAGAAGTTAAACCATAAGCGTGAACAAAAATTACGCATTACAGTACACATTGCAGATATTCTTCAACGCCAAATGTTTATCATGCGTATGTGTCGTGCATTGATGTTGTGGGGCGCCCCAACGCATAGATTGGAGGAGTATATGGTTATGACCAGCAGAGTGTTGGAAATTGATGGTCAGTTTATTTATCTACCTGGTTGTATGATAATTTCCTTTGGTGATGCTGCGACAAGAACATCAGAAGTACATTTGGTTCGGTGTGCACAGGGCTTAAATTTGGCCAAATTGTCCGATACTCATAAGATCTACAAAGGAGTGGTGCATGATTTAATTGGTGTAGAAGAGGCAGCTCGCCAGCTAGACATGTTATTCAAACAAAAAAACACTTACCCACCTTGGTTTTGTGTATTTTTATATGGGTTAGGCTCTGCGCTGGTTTGCCCTTTTGCATTTTCTGGCGGTTGGAGAGATGTTCCAATTGCCTTTGGAGTTGGTCTTTGTGTTGGGTTTTTGCAATTTTTTGTCTCATCAAAGTCAAACTTGTATTCATCAGTATTTGAAGTTTCAGCATCTATTGTTGTTTCATTTATCTCTCGTGCAATTGGATCAATTCGTGGAGGTGAATTATTTTGTTTCTCTGCCATTGCCCAGGGGTCATTGGCATTGATTTTACCGGGTTATATTATTTTATGTGGTTCCTTGGAGTTGCAATCAAGAAACTTGGTTGCTGGTTCGGTCAGAATGTTTTATGCCATTATTTACTCATTATTTTTGGGGTTTGGTATTACATTGGGAGGTGCTTTATATGGTTGGGTCGACCTGAATGCCGTATCAGGGGAGAAATGCAAACCCAAAATGGACGACAAGTGGAGAATTTTATTTGTGCCTATGTTTTCACTCGTTTTGGGCTTAATTAACCAAGCCAGATGGCAACAAGTGCCAGTCATGATTGTTATTTCATGTATAGGTTACATTGGTACCTATTTCGCTGGTAAACATTTTCAGAATGTAACCGAATTTACTGCATGTATAGGTGCCTTCATTGTTGGTATATTGGGTAACTTGTACTCAAGAATTTGGAAGGGTATGGCTGTGAGTGCAATGTTGCCAGCTATTTTTGTACAAGTACCCTCAGGTATAGCATCACAAAGTACTTTAATTTCCGGTATTCAGAGTGCCAATCAAATCACACATCGTAATGGCACAGATGAATCCGCAAATTCAAACAGTTTATCCTCAATGAGTTTTGGTGCGACTATGGTTGAGGTTTCCATTGGAATTAGTGTTGGCTTGTTTGCAGCCGCACTTTTGGTTTACCCCTTTGGAAAGAAGAGAACTGGTCTCTTTAGTTTATAGATATTACGGCCTTCCGAATGGATTAGCATTAACGGTACTTTTTTTTATACAGAATACATGGTTTATAAACGATAATGTATTTTTTTCCTCTCTTCGTTTGATAGTTTTGTGAATAACTTTTTTTGAACACTATAGATAGTACCAGTAATTGAATGTTACAGCACAAACAGATATCCAGCTTGCTTAAACAGGCTTTAACGCCCATACCAGGATTTTTTCCAAATGTTCAAACTACAGGCTCGTCAAATACAAATCCTGCACCACAAACTAGCCTGCCAGGGTGGACAAATGTGCCAGGCAAAGCTCATCCTACAGCCACCTTGTCAAATGCGCCACTTTCTCTATCATTGCTAGCAGAGAATGGGATTCCCTTAACCACAGTATATAATACATCATTATTACAGGGACATAGCATATCCTCTGACAACCTTAGGATATATGCCTTGTTGGGATTCAATTGTTTAAAAAGCACCTCACCACAAGAGGATTGGACAATTGTGGAATTAGACAAAACACTTAAACTAGTGATACAGCACTTGAGAATAAGCAAGGGAACAGATGCAGAACAAAGACAGTTTTACGTTGTATTGTTTTATGATAGTTCATTTCCAGACCCTGTGGCAAAGTTGAAATCAGATAACGTCATCGAAGCATTGAGAAAGGGGCTAGAGGGACTTTGTACAAGTCTGACTACCGTAGAGATGCTGGCCGTCGATAATTTTTGAGTTTTGCAAAACTGAGTAACGCATTTTGTTAAATCATTATCTGTACTTTTAGATGAAGCAACTCCTAGTAAGAACTATTATATGTATTAAATATATAATAAAAAAACCAATGCAATAAAATTTGTAACCAAAGAAACGAAATGATGGAGACATCATGGTAATGTGAAAGATATAATAAAAAAAACAACCAACAACGAGTATATTCATAAAGAAAAATATGAATGAAATGACAGTGTATGTATAAAAAACGGACAGCAAAGGCGAAGAAAGCTCAATGTAGTTAACACAAAGGATTTTCCGAAGGAAAAGGTGCAGTGTAGCAACTTATTATCGTAATGGAAGCGGATATTGAAAAAATAAAACTTGATAAAAATAACAAAAAATGGGGTATCCAAACTAATCATCTTTGATCAATAGTTGAGCTGACAGGAACAGCATAAAACAAAAAAAGAGAAACAAGCATAAGAAGGCAAAGCCAACTAAGTTGCTATTTTTTTTATTCCTTCCTTATCGAAATAAACCACTTATAAGATTCAAATTTTTTTAAGATTTTTATTATTATTATTATTAGTATTATTATCACTTTGTAATCATTTCCACATCATCATCATCCTCCTCTTCCTCGTCGTCATCATCTTCGTGGTCTTCCATATCATCCATCAAGCTTTCTTCGTCAAAGCTTTCCTCCTCTTCACTATCATACCAAAAGTCTTCATCAACTGGCTCTTGTTCGTGTAGATCCTTGGATGCATGAGTGCTATTGGCATAAGCATGAAGTTCGGACTCAGGCATAATAAAATCATCCGGAATGTCAGCCTTAGACCGCTCAACCTCCTGCAATACCTTCTTCTTGTAAGCATCTGGGTTCTTCCTTAATTCCACCAGCGCATCAATATTAGCAGGGGATGACACGTTGGGGTCCTCCAAGAGAGAAATAATGGAAATCAACACACTTTCAACCGTCTGTGCCGGAGTCCACGTTTCGCTATCCGGCTCCTCCAGGGTGGGATCACCACCCTGATGCAAGATGGAGATACAGAGACGACCATCACGATAGATATTAGGGTGGTAAATAGCTGGCGTAAACCGAAATGTTGGTGGAGAAAACGGAAAGTCGCTCGGAAAACGCATCTGGCCTTTAAAGTACCCACCGTGATACATAGAATCCTTATTCAACACCACAATCCCAATATTCCAGAGAAAGATATTGTCATCATCCAACTCAATATGAAATGAAGGGATAGCCTTTTTCGGATCAGTTAAGTCCTTAAACTGCCGTTGCAAGATAGCTGCTGCTGACTTTGAACTCATTGGTGCTTTTTTCTTCTTTTAAAAACACTTACAATCAGAAAAATCCACTCTGAATCTCCTTTAATAGTGTATTAGATCAATATCTTAATTGTGATACGTTGTACTAGACTATTGCAACTGACAACGAGCCTAAAATAACCAATAAGCCTAAGCGCCACAAACGAAATCCACAAATGCTAAAACACACTGATTAAACAAAATGAAATGAGAGGGAAAAAAACAAATCTTCCTTTTCTATTTCCCAGCAAAGCCTATTCCGCCAACAAGGTTATTCTTAAGATGATTAGAGAAAAAAAAGTCTCTCAATTAAAATGAAAGTACACAGTTCCTCGGGACAGAATGCTTTATTGTGATGCTATACGTGACAACAGAAATGCTTTGTTCTGAAAGGTTGGTTGCGGTTAGGTTATGTTAAAATTGTCAAAAAAATTAAGAATTTTTGGTTTTCTAGCTTTTTGTTTTAGAAATTTCTTTTCAATCTTCTTCTCAGCCTTTCTCTCGTTAAGTTGTAATCTGGTATAGTGGAATGATAGGAAGAGAATTGGGATGAACAGAGTCTAATGAAGAATGCAAAAGATAGAGAAAGATTAGTTTTAAACAGAGATTATTAAAAAAATGGTATGCGTAATTGTCCCTTAGGAGAATAAAAAAGAATGCGCAAACCCGGAATCGAACCGGGGGCCCAACGATGGCAACGTTGGATTTTACCACTAAACCATTTGCGCAGAAAGAGCTCCGCGACGGGGAATTGAACCCCGGTCTACCACGCGACAAGCGGTAATTCTAGCCACTAAACTATCACGGATTTTCTTGAAGGAGTTGTGGTGTAATTAAATATAAGTTGAATATTGAAGGGAAGAAGTTGTGAATTAGATGGGCTGGAATATACAAGTAAATCGAAATATGCGTAGATGAACTGGAAAATTTAAAAATGATTTGATTAATTATTTCATTGGCCCATATTCATATACCCACTTTTCAAAGATAAAACCATATTACCTTAATCAATTAGCCACATAATTTAAGAAGAAAATATAGATACCATTATAAGTTCAATTGAATTCCTAAGAATTTCCAGAGCAATTCTAGAATTAATCTTTGAAAAAAAGAATTTACCAATATTAATTGTTTATCCTCTGACCTGGCTCTACTATGCTTCACGAAAACTCTTTTGCTATCAATAAAATAAAATATATACAGTTGTTCTCTCCACCTTTCACACATCATTTATACTCCTGAAGCCATATCCATCGTATTTCCGACCACATGTCACACGACAAAAGACAAAAACAGCAAATGCACGTGCCAGGTATAAACCGAATATCGCACTTGAAAAGTCAACCTTCAGATATAAGGGGGATGAAGGGAGTTGTAATGAGTATTATATGTCTTTGAACGGCGTATTATGTACTACGTTTCCTGTTTAAAGTCCGGAGCTGCTCGACTCTCATACAATAGTGCAAGGTATTATGCCTCCGCTTCATCATCAGGTGAAGCAGATTTGAACCACTACGAGGTTCTATCTCTCCCTCCCAGTGCATCTGTCAAAGAGGTCAAAACTCAGTTCAAGACTTTGAGCAAAAAATACCATCCAGACTTGAACAGTCATTTGAATGATGAGGAACGCGAACAAAATAATGCTAATTTTGTTCGTATTGTCTCGGCTTATGATACTTTAAAAGATGAAAAACGTAAAAAGAAGTATGACCTTCAGCTTGGGGCAAATACGAGTGGGAATGGAGCTCATAGCTCTAACGCTCGCCGAGAAAATGAATGGCATAATAAGTATTATGGTGAGGCTAAATACTATTCAAAATCGGGATCTCAGTATTCAGCATCAGGCTTGAACACCAAGCGCCATCGAGTTTACAACTTTGATAACGGAGAGGGGAATACTTCCACATTCTCTGGGCGCCATATGAACTATGGAGATCGTCATGACGTTCCACATTTTGACTACAATGAACATTTGCAGAGAAACTTGAAGTTTGAGCAGCATATTATCAACAAATATCTCACTGATAAAGATCGCGTGAGGATATTGGCACAATTGAATAAATCTGGCGAAAAATTGAGTGAAGAGTTGATAACAAAGCACTTGATGCGTCATATACATCACAATTTTGATGGAAATGGCGCTGGCGCCAACTCAAGCTTTAATGCCAGGAAATCTCTGAAAGACAATAGATCATCAGGAAATCCACACATATATCAAGGGGCTCGAGCCCAATACTACAATAACGACCAGGATACAAGTGCTTCCGGAGCATTTGTTATGTTGATGGTATTGGGCGGCGCTGGTAGCTCGTTGTATGCATTATACAGCATATTCGGTTGATACTTTATTACTTTAAATATATTGTGGTTCATGCAGAGACTTTATTTAGATTGTAAAATAAAACAAAATGATGATTAACGATCCACCTCACCAAAAACCAAGTCCATGGTACCAATAATGGCGACAGCATCAGCTAACAAGTTGCCTCTAGAAATGTGGTCAAAAGCACCCAAGTGAGCGAAACCAGGGGCTCTAATCTTACATCTGTATGGTCTTTCCGAGCCATCGGAAACAACATACACAGCCATTTCACCCTTGGGGGCTTCAATGGCAGTATAGGTTTCACCTTGAGGAACGGCGTAACCCTTAGTGAACAACAAAAAGTGATGAATAAGGGCTTCCATATCCTCTTTCATAGCAGCTCTTGGGGGTGGGGATATTTTATAGTCCTCCACTTTAACGGGTCCCTCTGGCATGTCATTGATACATTGTTGAATGATTCTCAACGACTGTCTAAATTCAGCCATTCTAATGAGGTATCTGTCGTAACAGTCACCATTTAAACCCACAGCAACGTCAAAGTCTACCAAGTCATAGGCATCGTAGGGCTGGGACTTTCTAATGTCAAACGGAATACCCGACCCTCTCAACATGACACCCGAGAGAGAGTAGTTGAGAGCATCATCTGCGGTAACCACACCCACATCAATTGTTCTATCCTTCCAGATACGGTTGTCTGTGACCAACTCTTCGGTTTCATCGATTCTATCACCAAATTGAGTTGCCCACATGTAAATGTCGTCCAAAAGCCCAACAGGCAAGTCCTGGCTAACGCCACCGGGGCGGACATAGGCCGTGTGTAAACGAGCACCAGAAACACGCTCGTAAAACTCCATCAACTTTTCTCTCTCTTCAAAACCCCAAAGGAAGGGGGTCAAACCACCGACATCCATAATATGCGAAAGTACTGACATACAGTGGTTCAAAATACGGGTGATTTCACCAAAAAGGGTACGAATGTACTTTGCTCTCAATGGAATATCAACATTTAACAACTTTTCAACTGCGAGAGCAAAGACCAACTCATTGGTCATCATAGAAACATAATCCAAACGGTCAAAGTATGGCAATGCTTGCATATATGTCTTAGACTCAATGAGTTTTTCGGTACCACGGTGCAAAAGACCCACATGTGGGTCTGCTCTTACAATTTCTTCACCATGCAATTCCAAAATCAATCTCAACACACCATGGGCGGCCGGGTGCTGGGGTCCAAAATTGATTGTGAAGTGTCTAATCTTGGTGTTTTGCTTGTTGACCTTCTTTGGATCATCCTCACGAACCCATGTCATATCTACCTCGTCCATAGCCTCTGAGAATGTGGTTTTACCAAACATTCCTGGAGGGTCAGAGTACCGCTGGGCGGCCGAGCCCATGGCGTTGTGAAACGGCTTTACCTCATCGCTTGGCGCAGCGTGTATTCTCGAAATAGACGAAAACTGTCTAATCGGCTTAAGCTTGGCTGCCAAGCTTAGCGTGTTTCTCAATCTCAACATCACTGGTAAGGGGTGTTGGTTGGGTATGTTCTTAGTTCAAGTCAATTTTTTTGTAATTAGAAATGAACCTTGTTGATTGGATGGGAAAGTGCAAGTTAGAAAAGTGCAGTTTAGGGAATTGAAAAGTGGAAAAAAATCAGTAAAGTGTAAAGAGAGAAATGTGCAAAACTATCGAAGTAGAATACATGTTATTAATATGCAAAATATTTCTTGCACATTATTAAAATGCAAAGAGATTCACCAAAAACATGTAAAAGAAGAGAAGTTTACAAGTTACAAAACCTGCAAATACCTAATACTGCATAAAAGCAATATGTAAAAAAACGAGAATAGAAAATTTACAGTTTGAAGATCACTCAGTTTATTTCTTTTTATTATAAGCTCTTTACTACTTGGATTATTTTCTTTTTCTCCCTTTTCTTTTTTGTGTCAAAAACTGTTTCACATTCTGCAGTTTGAAATAATATGATTTTGCAGGTTGAAAAACGACGGTTTTTTTCTCACTCTAAATTATTTGGCATTTTTTTCCACTCTTTACATCAAGACGCGTTCCAACTGGCGTGTGATGCTGGCTCATCCATGTACTGTATACATGTATGGGATAACAAGTACGGCATCAAATAGCCGTGGTTTGCTGCTAAAATTTCATTAAGAGGCAGTGTAATCAAGACCAGTTTTAGCAGAGTTGTCAGCAGCTCATACAAGGTATTTGAGGTTACAAAGGCCAATATGAGCTACACCAAACGGAAACAGCTGGAACTGGGCTCTGATTGTAAAAAGGCTAGAGCTACGCCAGAGAAGGAGGCACAGTATTCCACGTCTAACGAGTGGCCAGTGTATTTGCTTCCTGAGGGAGGTACTGTTAAAGTCACTCCCTGGGGGTGCCTCAAGCAAACACCAAACGCGATAACAGGGGAGATGGATACAAAATTTGAAGATTTATCGTTTGGAGAGCTACTTTTCCTTCCTCCTGAGGCCAAGCAGCGAAGCACACAGGAAGCAAACATTGGGCAGAATATAGACCAGAGCATGGATCAGAATATGGATCAAGATATGGGGCAAGGCATGGCGCATGATAGAGAGTATGATATGGATGTGCTGCAGTATGATTTGCCCCCAACTCCCCAATCACTTCAGTACAAACAACCAGTGTCCAGTTTGAAATTAAGTCCTAGTGATGAAGCTGAAGCGTATGTTATGGATGGGTATATGAGTGCTCCACAGATGTATGGACAAGAGCATGAACATTATTTGGGGATGGGAGATGAAGAATTTCTGTATTAGACTAGCTACGATTAGCACATCGGTAATTGTGATGCTAGATTGCCATAATGGTTGATAATAGACTATCATAGTTTATGCTCATTTTAATTGATAGGAAATACTAGTTTAAAACTAGACTTCTAATATCAGACAATATTCTAGTCATCAACTAATTGCTGATCTACTAAAAGTACTAACTACTTACCTATCAATTGCTAGCAAAATATTAATCACAATTAGCTGCTATAGACACACTAACTTCTGGGTGGTTCTACGATCTCATCCTTCAATTGGCTAAGATTTTGTAATTGCCGGCCATTATATTTTTGAATCCTATTGCTTGGTTTTCACTATTTTTCCTTTCACTTCACACGTCGCTGTTACTTGCAATACCTTTGCTCAATGGTATAACCCAACTGGTGACTATGCCAAAAAAAAACCACCTGTTTGTATTATACTTTAATTCTTGTACATTATCCGTGTTTAATATATACGCCTATTCTTACCAAAACCATAATCTTTAGTACTTCTGTTCTTTCTTGTACGTTATTTGTGATTAATATATACGCCTATTCTTACCAAAACTATAGCCAGCTCTACTTTTGTTCATTCTTGACATCCAATGGTGTCAAACGCAAGTATGGCTTGATAATTCTAAATTTAGGAAACAAAGTTTTAGCTTCCTCATTGGAAACAGAGGGATGAACAATCACATCATCACCTGCAACCCAGTTGATAGGAGTTGTGACACGATGCTTATCACCGGTTTGCAACGAATCAATAACTCTCAAAACTTCAGCAGTATTTCTACCGGTCGATGCAGGGTATGACAAAATCAATCTGATCTTTTTCTTGGGGTCAATGATAAACACCGAGCGAATGGTGAGTTGAAGTCCTTTGTCATCAATGTTGGTGGCATCCTGGTAGTCAATCATATCGTAAAGCAGTGCGACCTTTCTTTCAGGGTCTGCGATAATGGGAAAGCTCAACTTAGAGCCAGTAACCTCATCAATATCCTTGATCCAGGCCTTGTGAGAATCAGAGTTGTTTGCAGACAAGCCAACCAACTTGACGCCTCTCTTGGCAAACTCAGGCTCTAACTTAGCGAATGCACCTAACTCAGTGGTACATACTGGTGTAAAGTCGTCAGGATGCGAAAACAAAACGACCCAGTTGTCACCCACAAATTCATGGAAAGAAATTGGTCCATTGGAAGTATCAGCCTGAAAGTCAGGAGCAGTAGAGCCTAAGCGTAAAGTAGCGTTAGAAGACATTATCGATATAATTGTTTCAATTGAGCCACTTGGACATTAGAATACCCTTTAAATACCCTTGGATTGAACTATTTTGGTGAAGAATTGCCAATTATCACGTGATATCACTAATTATTGTCCAAGTTTCAAACGCCGGCCCATACATACAAATTATTACCATCAATTATAGATGTGTATTTCTAGGAAAGGACAACATACCTTTCATCATGCTCTTCAGCCTCGATGTCGACCCCGAAATCATCGAGACGCTCGCCCATATCATTCATCCATTCAGTACGCTTCATTGTGGAGCGTGGGTCCATACGTTTTCTCACTAATGGAATATCGCGAGCACTATGTAGTTGCAAATTGTAGTCATTCTCATATTGCGCCCCTTCTTGATGACCTCCGTCTGGTGGCCAGGGTAAACCAAGTTGATCGTCTTCCATGTGTGGCGTCTTTTGCGGTTGGTAGCCGCCCAAAGAGCTTGGCTTACCTAATGGCCATAGCCATTGCCATGGTGCACCTAACGCCTGTACTGTATTTTTCCACATCCCTAAGTCATAAGGGAAAATGATATCATCAATAGTGAAGTTTGATGGAACAAGAGTTGGCTCTTCTTGGTCCGATAAAGCATGCAGTGAGTCGTTTATTTGGTCATCTTGAACAACGTTTGAGTCATGGTAGCTCGGTGCCCACGCTGAGGTTAATTCTGGCATTGGCTCTCCATGCAACAGTTTATAGCTGCGTTTGATCTGGGCCCACATACGCTCAGTGTGGAACTGTGATTCCAAACGCTCCATTTCCCAAACCTCAATCTGTGTCATCCCTCTGAAAACCGTATTGATCAAGCACCGGATAAGCAAAAGTAGTACAGTCCCCCACACAAAAAACGTAATTGGCAACAAGAAAATCACTACAAACATCTCAGACTTTGAAACCAAATAAGACGGCAAGTCCAGATCATTATAGTATTGTATCACTCTTTTCCCCAATTGCACCAACAAAAACCCAGTACCTAGCACCACCCACACCAAAAAGCGCAAAAAGTGAGGCAAATTCTCATGACCTACACAGTTGTTGGTCCATGGACAGTGGTGATCCATATGAAGCACACACTCGTTACACGACTTGCAATGGTGTGCACGTTCTGGCTTGTAGTTGTTGCATTTACTGCACCATCTCCGCCATTCGCCTTCCCCTGGTGTAAAGTTAGCCGGGACTTTACCTGGATGTACCATAATGGCAAGATAGTACGATATCCATACCATTGTAAGGTAGATTTGCAACACAACCTGTTCCTCAACTGTCATGTTGTGGCGAAACACAAAATAGTGCAGACCATAGCCTAATGTGCCGATGATGATACACGGAATCTTACATGTGTTAGTGATCTCAATATCAAATAGCTTTTAAATAAACATACTATAATACCGAGTAGTGGCCATTTGAACTTCACTGGCATCGCTTGACGGTTGACTGGGTGTATATATGGTTGATTACACAAAGGCTTTTCCTGAATTTTTTGGTTTTCTCAGTGGCAACTGAGCATTCAAGGAAGGATAAAGAGATCCAACGCTACCATAAACACCATCATCCTAACGGTATCAAACTAGACAATGGTACGTGTCTTTCTATCTTTAATAAAATAACCACAAGATATACAGCTACTAACTTTGCAGACATCAATCGGTACTGGGTATGATTTATCCAATAGTGTTTTCTCACCAGGTACGTTTACAGAGAGATAGTCGGGATACCGAGCAGAACCAGAGGATTACTAACACATTATAGACGGGAGAAACTTCCAAGTGGAATATGCTATGAAAGCAGTTGAGAACGGTGGTACTTCTATCGGAATAAAATGCCAGGATGGAGTGGTATTGGCGGTGGAGAAGATTATAAATTCCAAATTGTTGGTACCAGGAAGAAATAAGCGAATTCAGACTATCGACCGCCACGTTGGTGTTGTTTACTCAGGACTTTTACCCGATGGACGGCATTTTGTTAATCGTGGTAGAGATGAGGCGCAACTGTTCAAGTCGATTTACAAAACCCCAATTTCGGTACCTCACTTAATGGAGAGATTGGGCATCTATGTGCAAAACTACACGTGTTACAATTCAGTAAGACCTTTTGGAGTGGTGTCTATCGTGGGTGGTGTGGATGAAAATGGACCTCATTTGTACATGATTGAGCCAAGCGGAGCATGCTGGGGATACACCGGCGCCGCCACCGGCAAGGGTAGACAAAGCGCCAAGTCGGAGTTGGAGAAACTTAACTTTGAAGAGTTGACTGTTAAGGAAGCAGTCAAGGTTGCAGCAAAGATCATTCATCAGGCTCACGAAGACAACAAAGATAAGGATTATGAATTGGAGATTTCATGGGTCTCCAAGAGCGAAACGAGCGGGAAACACGAGTTGGTGCCACAAGAGTTGGTTGACGAAGCAAGAAAGTTGGCTGAAGTAGATGAGGATGAGGAGGATGAAGAAATGGAGTCATAATTTCTGTCGGATTGTACATCTGTACAAGTTTGAAATTTATATAAAAAGTAAATTCGTTTTATCAATGTCTTGGGTGTTTGTCTCACCGACCAGGCTAGATAGCCATATTGATTCAGATCAATAAGTCTCATTGCTCGTTCCCTGTAACATTTTTGCACTTGCGCTATCTCTGCTATTGCTTATCAAAATGAGATAGAGGTGCCTAGACCTCCTTGTCCTTTGAGCATTCGGGAAAGCGCGAGGACTACATAAAAGTACGTTTACTACAAAAAAAAACTCTCACTAAACGTATGTAATGCTGATCACTACTAAGATCATCGAAGACTTAAAATCCTCTGTCAAAAATTGGTGAGCATCAAATTCCCGTATTGATTTTAGAGTTTGAGATGTTTTGATTTCATGAAAAACACACTGTGACAATCTCAAAACAAGTTGGAATTTACGACCATTTTCTCTTGGGCATGTCCAATGCAGGTAGCAGTACCACACTACATACTTCAGAACATGAGCTGTACTCTTCAGACAAGCTGGACCAGCAGTTTCTGGACAGTAGGGACATGAGCCACAGCTTTCGTTTTAATGAAACAAGGTCCGAAGAAAATAAAGATCCCTCAAGCCCCTTTATATCAAATCCAGATTTGAATGATGAGAGTAAATATGACACGAAACCCTTATCTTTGGGCAATATACTAGAGTCAGAAAACCAGCTGCTTAAAGGATTGTCACTTAGCGAAACCAATACATCATCCTTGTCAGAAAGTATGGATGCCAGCATTCACAGTCTCCAGGACTCATTAGCCCAGCTACGATTTATGCAAGAAGAGGACGCAGATATAGGATTAAATTCCGCCATAAAATCACACACACCCATGGACTCTAGCTTTCACCACTCAACAATTAATACTTTGAGACTTGACGATACCGATGACCAGCTCAACCACAATACTTTAGACGATAGGTCGGTTATTTCTTCGGCAAAACCCCAGCCATGGAGATGGCTACGATCTGCATCTTATCAAGCTAATGTGCCTGATATTCAAATATTCTCTTCTACCCAAAATAAGAACACTAACGACTTTCAACGAAATATATATCTGCATCAAGAGGCTTCGAACGCGTCACGGGTAGACGAGCTTAACAAGCAAATCACAGGATACCGCATTCAATTAAAATTCCTCAAACAGTTTCTTCAAAGTTTAATTGACAAAAGTCGCAACTGTAATGAGAGCTCTCCATTTGACTACTACAGCGACCTTCACCAATTTCAGCAAAAGCTTGATGGGCTCTCAATTAACAGCCAAAAGGATACAGATTTTGCGAAATTAGAAGCCGACCACAAAACATTGTTGGCGCAATATGATGAAGTTTTCAGTTTGAATGATGATTTGTACAAGAACTTGGAAGATTTTCAAAACCAAATAAAAAGCTTGGAGCTTCAACTACAGAATTCAAATCGGTACTTAGAATCGTGCACTTTGGTGATAGACGATATAATACGCTTATTGATGAAGGGCTGTGAAGACGATAAAACTCAAAAGAAATTTCAGAATTACCTTAACATGTCGGTAGATTCTTTGGAGAATAAAATAGAACTAGTAAAAAGCCAGATTTTGGAGATATTGCGCACCCACAATTCAGAATCATACCCAACACCACCAGTATCAACTACAGACAACACGAAACCTGAAAACTATTTAGAGATAGTCAAGGGATTGCAAAAGTCAATGGAATCAATTGAAAATGAATTGACAAAACAAAAGATAGAAAATATAAACATGGAACAAAAGTTAAAGAGAGAAGTTGAAAACTCGCATATACTTAAACAGAAATACGATACAGCATCTCCCAAAAACACAGAATTCACGGATCTTGCAAAAGAAACCAGAATTTTGCCCGAATCGCCAGTTGATTTAAAAATACCAAAGGAAGAAAATCTTGAATTGATTTCAGTCAGTAATACCATCAAGGAAAAACTTGAAGAGTATCAAAAGCTAGTAGGTGTTCTACGAAACGAAATATATGAGCTTAAACAAATATCGAGAAAGAATTCTGTTATTCAAGATAAGAATAGCCCAAATTTAAATGATTTGAAGGGAAAAGATGAAGAACTCAACAGAGAGCTTTTGAAATTACATAAAGATTTTGTAAAGTTGCACGAAGACTTCCAGGAGGTTTCAGAAAAGTATCGCAAGCTAAAGGAGGATTCATCAAATACCATATCCTCTTTGACTAAACAACTAAATGATAGAGACCAAATAATTCCTAGTTTAAGAGTTGAAAAACAGGCTTATACAAAACTCAGACAGGATCTAGAGTCAGCGGTAGAGAAACAGCGAATATTCAAGCTGGAAAACATAAGACTTTCTTATAAAATAGATAAACTATCCAGCGAGAAGGCATCATTACAGACTACAGTTCGTAGTTTGACCGACCAACTAACATCAGTTGCAATAGGTGAACAAATAGACAGTTCTAACCAACTCAAAAAGTTGACCATCTTAGAATGTCAATTCAAAGAGCTTTTGCAAGTAGACGTATACGAGTTCCAAAAGTTCCTTAATTCTTTTAACAAAATCGCCGATGACAATTCAGTGAAAGTCCCTGCAAAAAAGATAGATGAACTTGCGAGAATTCTTACACGAAATGAAGATGCATCTAAGGATGACATTTGGGATGATTTACGCCATATTAGACAGCAGCATCGATCAGTTTTTGAATATTTTGCCAGAGCAGTTGACATGATTGTAAATGATCATGTTAAACTTTTACTCAAGGAAAACGAATTAACTTCAAATGGCTACATTGATAAGTTGCATCAACGAGTTAGCGAATTGCAAGAATTAAACGATTCGCTTTCAACAAATATGGACTTTTTGGAAACGAATGTGCCCATCAAAAATAAAGACCAATTACTGGTGTATAAACTACGAATGGACGAGTTACGAGATAGGTGGAAGTCAGAACGAGAAGCCAGGGTATACGAAAGCGCACAGGCTGAAAAGCGTTTAAAAGAAATGGAACAAGAAAACCAAAGACTTCGCGATCAAATAAAGGAACTCTAAATAAATTATAATATATAAACTGAGTGCCTAATTATTACAATGAACTAATAGGCTTAATATTGAAGATAGAATCCCCATATTATCTTGTAGACAATATCTGGTCGGTTGTAGTTTTCTATCCAATACACAAAGCGATGAGGAAAAATTTTCAACGTGCAAAAAAAAACTATTGGGCTTCGATAAAAGCCAATTTGAAGACACACTCGTTACATTGAGAGATCACTAAGGAAACATGGTTGACCAGAAGTACCTCGAGGAACTCGAGAAAGAAATCAATTTGGACGACATCGACTTTTCCGATTTGGAGGAAAAGTATGATGCGTCGTTTGGTCTTGAAAACTACGTTGTAGTTGATGGAGCCCCAGTTGCGCCAGAGGCTAAAGTTCCTATATTAACCAAGGTTTTGAAGAAGTTGTTCAATACAGTTGGTGAGGTAGTCGAGGGAGAAGATGGAATCTACATGCCTTTGGAAGACGGAAAGTCCAAGGGTTACTTGTTTGTTCAATTCAAAACACCAGAAATGGCCGAGGCTGCAGTGAAGCAATTACATGGAAAGAAGTTGGATCAAAAACACAGATTGTTGGTCAACAGATTACTGGATGTTGAGAAGTTTGGTGCCGAAGGTAACGTTTCTGATGAATACACCGAGCCGGAATTTCCCCCATTCAAGAGCCATGGTTACTTGAAGTCTTGGTTACAGGATGAACAAGGTCGTGACCAAATGGCCTTGCACTTTTCTGAAACTGTTGGTGTATACTGGAACAAAAAGCAAAACGATCCTGAGCCTGTTATTGAGCCCAGAAAGGCTTTCACCTCTAAGTATGCTAAATTTTCACCCAAGGGTACTTACTTGTTTTCCATCCACCCTCAGGGTATTCAGTCTTGGGGTGGAAAGGACTTTCAAAGTATCAACAAGTTCATTCACAACCAAGTTCGTTTAGTGGACTTTTCGCCTAATGAGAAGTACATGGTGACGTTATCACCTTTCCCTATTACTCTCCCAGAAACCCCCGCTGAAAGAGCAAACTTTCCATTTACTGCTGAGAGTGAAGGCCACAAGTTAGTTATTTGGGATTTGGCTACTGGTGAGTGTGCCAGAACATTTGCCTTACCTCCTCATTTAGAAGATCAAAAGGAAATGCCTTGGCCTTTGGTTAAATGGTCTTACGATGATAAGTACTGTGCTCGTCAAGGTCCTGGCGCCTTAGCTATCTATGAAACCCCAAGTTTCCAATTGTTGGACAAGAAAGTGGTGAAGATCGAAAATATTATGGATTTCGAATGGGCTCCTGCTGGAGTTCGTCTTGCCAACTCTAAAGCAGAATACGGTGAGCATGTCTTATCTTACTGGACACCCGAGAACACTAATCAAACTGCTAGAGTTGCTTTGATGCAAGTTCCCTCGAAGCAAGTGCTTAGAACAGTAAACTTGTTCCAAGTTAGCGACTGTAAAATGCATTGGCAAAGCCAAGGTAAACTTTTGTGTGTTAAAGTAGACCGTCACACTAAGTCTGGTAAAACTGTTTTCACCAACTTGGAGTTTTTCAAAACTACTGAAAAGGATATTCCTGTTGAGATTTTGGAATTAAAGGAGATTGTCGTTAATTTTGCCTGGGAACCCAAGTCTGAAAGATTTATTACTATCTCTAGGTTAGATGATGGTAACCTTAATCCGGCAATTCCAAAGAACAATATTTCTTTCTATGCTCCCGAGTCCACTGCCAAGGGTAAAGTAACTACCTCTTCATACAGAGCTTACCACACAGTTCCTAATAAACATTCCAACACAGTTGTGTGGTCTCCTCAAGGCAGATTTGTTGTGGTTGCTACTATCACCAGAAGCAATGGTGAGTTGGAGTTCTTTGATGTCTCGTTTGAGGATGAAAAGACCAAAAAATCGCCAGCCAATGTCAAGTTGTTGAAAACGGAGAAGTATTCTGGTATGACCAACATGGCATGGGACCCCTCTGGTAGATATGTCGCTGCCTGGTCTTCTTCTTGGTTGCATGCTATTGAGAATGGTTACAGATTGTACGAGTTTACTGGTAACATGTTGAGGGAAGATTTGATTGACCAGTTCAAGGAGTTTTTGTGGAGACCCAGACCTGCATCATTATTGAGCTCCAACGATAAAAAGAAGGTTAGATCTAACTTGCGCGAATACAGCGCTCAATTCGAGGAGATAGACGCAATGGAAGCAGACGCCGCGGTCAGAGAGGCAATTTTGGCTCGTCGTAAGGCCTTAGAAGAATGGAGAGCTTACAGATCTAAGCATGTTGCCAATGCAGTTAAGCAAAATGAAGTGAAGGCTGAAATTATCGAAGAAATCAAGGAAGAGATTATTGAGGAAAAGGAAGAAATTGTCGAGTAGTAGCATTTCATATACTTTATACCGTACTAATACTTGAAACTTTTGGAGATTTTAACATTATTATTACTGTTATTTGTAATACATATCTATTTATACCTGTTATTCAACTCGACTTGGTTTTGAGCTGAATTCCGTGCCATTTAGCTATTTCATCTTTCAAAACGCTATTTACTAATCGGTGCTGCTTTATCATGGAAATACCCTTAAATTTCTCACTCTCCACCAGAATAGCAAACATCGATCCACAGCCACCAGAAACATCTTTAACCTGTAAGGTTTTGGGGTTAAAGTTATCTTTTAAGATATTGTAAATCTTTTGCTCGTAGTCATCCATCACTTCGGGCATTGCTGACATATGCCTCATCTGAGGTCTGTAGATGTTCGGAATACGACCAAGGCCTTGCACAAGAGACACGGGTCTGATATTGAGCATTTTCATAATGACCATGATTTGTAAATGAATAGTTGTGTGGAGAAGGTGTAATACAGATCAATGATACTTCATTGGATGATGTATGGATTTTTTTTAAAAATTACCGATCTCATAACAGAATTAACCAAATGTCGGTGGAAACACTCCGAGTAGTGGTTTGTGGAGATGAAACAGTCGGAAAGTCTTCGCTAATCACATCACTAATCAAAGAAAGTAGCGTGCCTACATACCAGAAAGTTTTACCGCCTATAACTATATCAAGGGATGATTATGCAAATAGTATACTAGACTATAATCCCAATACTGATGACGGAAACAAGAACAAAGAAGTGACACCAGGGAAAGAAAGGCTGCTGCTACCAGAACCTAAAAGAAATATAATCCCCGAATATATACCAAATAAGACAATCATCATAGACACCACCTCGTCTGATATGACCACTTTACAGAAGGAGTTGAAGCGCGCAGACGTAATTTGGCTAGTATACTCTGATCATTATACATATGAAAGAATATCATTGCACTGGATGCCAATGTTTCGATCAATGGGAGTGAACTTATCAATAATTTTGTGTGCCAACAAGTCAGATTGGAATCCTTCGGGGATGAAGTCCCAGAATGCTGACGAGTTCATACCGTTGATCAATGAGTTCAAGGAAATAGAAGCATGCGTGAGATGTAGTGCGAAAAATAACTATAATGTGGTAGAGGCATTTTATTTATGTCAACGTGCTATTACACACCCAATTTCACCTTTATTCGACTCTAAAGAAGGAAACTTGAAACAAGCAGCAGTCTCGGCATTGAAAAGAGTCTTTTTCCTTTGTGACAAAGATCAAGATGGATATTTGAACTTTGAAGAGTTGTCCGATTTACATTTGAAATGCTTTGGAAAAGGGATGTTGGAAGAAGAGTTCGAAAACACCGTGAATGCAGTCAATAATGTTATCTTGCCGGAAATCTCTTCCCAATCAAAGAAAATTTCTGAGGATGGTTTTATTATTCTCAACAAAATCTATGCCGAAAATGGGAGACATGAAACTATTTGGGGTATTTTGCGTAGCTTCCACTACACCAACTCTCTTTCTTTGAATGACAAATTCTTATTTCCCGAGCTAGATGTGAATTTAAACTCAAGTGTTGAATTGAGTCCTACAGGATACCGTTTCTTAGTAGATCTTTTCTTAAAGTTTGACAAAGATAACGATGGCGGTCTCAACGAAGATGAGCTTTGCAATTTATTCCGACCAACTCCAGGAATACCAAAACTATGGCAGGAGTGCAATTTCCCACAGTCAATTGTATGCAATGAAGAGGGATACGTTTCACTACAAGGATGGTTGGCACAGTGGAACCTAACGACCTTTTTAGAGCATAGGACTACGTTGGAGTATTTAGCATACTTGGGCTTTGATGAAGGTACATCTGTAAAGGCTCTCAAAATCACCAAACCCAGAAAGAGAAGACAAAAACAAGGCAAATTTTATCGCCAAGCAGTTAATGATCGAAATATTTTTAACTGCTTTATTTTAGGAGCAGCGAAATCAGGTAAAACCTCATTGTTAGAACTGTTTTTAAGAGGCTCCTATAGTGAGGTTTACTCCCCGTCAATAAAGCCGCGAATTTGTGTTAAAGACATCGAATTAAGAGGAGGTAAACAGTGCTATCTTATTTTACAAGAATTGGGAGAACTCGAATCGGCCATATTAGAAAACAAGAGCCGGATGGACCAATGTGACGTTATTTGCTACACATATGATTCTTCTGATCCAGAGTCATTCCAATACTTAGTGGATTTGCGTCAGCGTTTTGCAGCCAATTTGAGCGAGGTTCCTGCAGTTTTTGTTGCATTGAAGGCAGACCTAGATAAACAACAACAAAGATCTGACGTACAGCCTGAAAACTATACTCGGGATTTGTTTTTGAGTTCACCACTACATATTTCATCAGCATGGACCACCTCATTGCATGAACTATTCATTCAATTAGTTGATGCTGCAAAGGTACCTAGCATATCCACACCAGGCCTAGCAACTGAACCAGAAATTGAAGAACAAGAGAACTTTAAACACATAGTGATGGCTGGTGGTGCTTTAACAGTCATGACGCTTGTGTCTGTATGGATATGGAGAAGTTCTGTATTGAGCTCTCGAGCCTGAATGCCCTGATGAGTTTGCACGTGACTAATAATTTTTCTTATAGGCTCATCTGTATAATTTTTCAAAGCTCATCAAGTACTAAAGATTCTCTAGTAAACCTTTAAGCCAAAATGTCAGAGCAGCAGGAGTTCAAGTCAGTTACAGTGTCCAAGGCAATTCCCAATACTTTTGATTTGGGTAACTTAGCAACCTTTGATCCCAACCCTTTGGACAATGAAAAGTTGAAGGATCCAACACAGAAGGAAGAGTACTTGGCATCAGTGACCAGAGATAACGTGCAGTTGCTCATCAACCAGATCTTGTCTTTACCACTTAAGACCACTACTGACAGCCAAGGATCCTCTACTGGCCAAAACTCTACTATGACATTGGTGCAGTTGCCAGAACCCATTACAATCTTGCCTAGAGAAAAGGCTATTCCCAAGGCAAAGGCTCCTACCAAATGGCAAGAGTTTGCAGCCAGAAAGGGTATTAAGGCCAAGACGAAGGATGGAAAAATGGTCTTTGACGAAGCTTCTGGCGAATGGGTGCCCAAGTGGGGATACAAAGGAAACAACAAGGCCTTGGATAGCCAGTGGTTGGTGGAAATTGATGATAAGGTAAAAAATACCGAAGAGGAATTGATAGATCCTAGAACATTGAAGCGTGCCGAGAGAAAGAAGTTGATAAAGAAGAACGAATTGCAGCACAAGCGCAACTTGAAGAACCAAAAGTAAGGCTAAAATTAAACATGCATCAAAAGATTCACTAAAAAACAAAAACATGATATTATAAACAGGTGGTGGTGAAGTGCTTAGTTCTCTCCAGCAAAGAGTAAAAAGAATGGCTTTCTAGAAGCCATATCAAGATACATAAAACATGTATAAGTGTATAATAGACTAGTAGACCCATTGATGGGAGAATCGCATACATGAATTTGTATACAGGCAATATGATTTTCTAGCTACAGTAAAGCGTCCGACTCTTTAGCACTGCCAAATGAGCTTTCTGTTCAAGCCAAAGAAATACGTTCCTACAATAGATGTAAGTAATCCATATGTTCGCCATGCCTCTTACTAACCGATAGGCAATTCTAGGCGTTGCTGATCTCGAACAGATCACTGTCAAAAAAATTCGCAAAGCGCTCCAAGAGTTGTTTGGAGATGACCTTCTGAAGTCAAAAGTACGTATTGATCCCTTCGCGCTATTGTCTCAAAATACCAATTATGCTGACATTATAGAAACAAATCAATGATCTTATTTTAGAGCGGTATCACAATCTTTTAGAGGAACGAGAAAACGATAAACAAGGTGAACTGAATGAACAAAAAAGAAGGCTGGATATAGAGCGAGAAGATGCAATTCTCGCGGCAAAACTTCTGAGAGAGTACAAAACAAGGCCAAAAAGAACCAAACCTCCAAAGCAACACGAGAAATCAAAAGAAGCAACAGGTTTTCATAAAGAATGGCTTTTGTCACCCGAGTTCGCGGCTATTATAGGTGAAGAGCGCTCTTCTCGACCTCAAGCAGTAAAGAAGCTTTGGCAATACATAAAAGACCACAACTTACAAAATCCTGAGGATAAAAGAGAAATTCTATGCGACGAAAAGCTTCAAAAGCTCTTAAAAAAGAGTATGTATTACACTATTTTACTACGGCAAGTAGATTTCACTAACTTAATTTTAGAAATGGTTACAATGTTTTCGTTGCAAAAATTTATCTCACCCCATTTCATTGATTCAGGCGACCTAGTAACCTCAAAACCAAAGGATCAGGGCAATGACCTAGATAGCAAATAAATCAATATCTCTATGGTACACGTACATATAAATCGATAAATAAATAAATAAGTATATATATATATATATATATTGCTTGGTCTAAACTTGCAATTGCCATGTGCCCAAATTCGGAAAATATAAAATCTCAAAACTCAATTGTAGTGTCCTTCAAGTTTTGATGCAAATAGTACGTACAATTTTGACCAGAGCCTGTCACACTATAGAAACATGCTGAGACGCAGCACAGCCACATCAAGTCGGAATCAAAGTTTGGCATCGACCATTGCTTTATCGGATAATACCACAAATGTTGACATAAATAAATTGTATGATTACGTGCTCAAAGCGGTGATTTTGGAGTACAGAACCGAAGCACGATTCAGAACACCCATTATAGAACCCAAACCATCCAACAGCGCATCATCATCATCATCGGTTTCGGCATCAACTTTGTCCACATCATCTGGCGCAGCCAGTGCTTCGCCGTCAGGGTACTCGAAATACTATAGACTGTCAAAGAATTCAGATGTGCAAGCAAGCAACGATTTGAAGCTCCCACCGTACTTACTTGGGAGCTTGGAGTCTCATTTGAACCTAGTTGCAATGAAGAAAAAAGGGTCTACTTTGGATGATTTAACAAGACGCTCTTTGTTGCGGTTATATAGTGATTTGCTTGATCCGGCTTTCAAATCTGATATTCTCAGGGTGAACAAACCAGAGTATTTAGTCATGAAGTTTGTCTCGTGTGCTAATAAAGAGGCAATCAAACTCTCGCATATACCCAGTAGCCATGAAGTGAGTGATGTCGTTTTTAAACAAGCTGATCTTTTTGTTCGAATACTTATAAGCTTGATTAGGAAAGACAAGGATTATGATTCTATTACCGCTAGTTTAGAGGAAACCAAAGAGTCGCTCAAGCCTCAAAACCCGTCAAAACAAGCTTCTACTACTATCACTACACCCGTGGACCAAAACGTGCGATATCCACAACCTTCTTTTCGAGTAACCGATATGGAACAAGCAATAACCAAATTGTTGATGAAGCTCTTTTCAGTTGACCTGGTAAAATTACAGCAAGATATCTTTCGACTCAAAGATTATGCCACTGAGAAGACTTTTGACAAAGATATCACACAAGTGCTTTTTTACTTAGGGAAAGATCTAGGTCAATGGAATCCCTCTCTGTTTACCACAGCACAAGCGTATCAATTTTGGAAAACTAAAGAAGAGGCATTCTGTGAACAATTGAAAGAAAAATATAAAGTTCCTGCTGCCTCTATGTTATTGCCGACGCCTGAACCTCCTACCGGAGAAGACTATTATATTCTTCCAAAGTCGAACCCTAAGCAGTATTTGGCTTTGCTTTTTAAGCTTTGCTTTGAGCTTGAAATGAGAGAAAATCCAAACAGCTTATCTAGTGCAGAAGAGCCTCTCTTACCGAAGACAACAGTTAGTTTGTTGCAACTCGTTTCAAAAATATGGAGGGTAAGTCAAACAACCAGAGCGACTGTAATGTATACTTCATCCCACCTTTCGGGTATTTTGAAAGAGAAAGTTATTTCTGCCACAAAATCAAAAGACTATGGACTTATTCACCTCCAAGCAAGTGAAAAGGTTTTTAGGTTTTGTAAAAAGAGTATAGAAGACGGTGGTTTTGACTGGGAAATTAAAAATGAATGGCCCATAGATGATCAAGAAGATTGGGTTCATAGCTTGTCTGTGACATATAATGATGTTTTGTATACACTTAGGGATAACTTACTGGGAATATTTAACAAAGCTGCTAAGCCCAAATTCGGTCCTTACTTGGAATTCTTAGGTGACTATGTTGAGACCGACTCAATGTTTACAAGAGTAGACACAACAGGTTTACCTAAAAAGTGGGAAAATAAATTATCTTTATCATTATTGAGAGTTGCAGAGCTGAGGTATGCTGAAATCCTTGGAACATTGCCGCGAGATGACACACTCTCTATTGTACATGTTCTTAATATTGCAGACAGTATTATAAGCGATGTGAAATTATTACAAAAAAGATACAAAGCTCCATTATTAGGATTTTTGCATGTTTCCCGCGAAGCTGCTGGAGTTATGACAGGAATGTTTGCTGCTGACGCTAAAAACATATTGAAGCATATAAATGCTCATACCAAAAAAAGAGGTGAGTTTTTATCCTATATTGATGCTATGGAGGCATATAAAGTGTTAAGTGAAATACGAAGTATTTATTACCAAGTTTGTCAACCCAAACAAACTTTTCAGTTTAATCTTGAGAACTTTTTTTTCCCATTTCTTAAAGCTTGGGCGGAAGAGAGCAATGAGAAGATTATAAACATTGTGTATGAGTCTTTAAAAACAGACACATATGAGCCTATTGATATTGAAAATGACAAGAAAAAGTACAGTTCTTCGATTCATGATATATTCACATTTATAAAAGAGTTCTTGAAAATTTTGAAGGACTTAAACTGGAAAAATGAAACTCAATTAGGGACAGCTCAAACTCTTTTATTGCGCAGTATTTCAAATGGAACTTTGGTTTACGCTAACAGTATAACTGAGAAAATCACCAAAGCTTTGGATGAAGAAGAAAAGAAAAAACTTAGTTCACAGGCAGACAGCCAAAGAGCTGAATCTAAAAAAAGTGGAGGCTGGTTTAGTGAAGTAAAAAATGCAGTTTCCAATATTCAAAACAGCTCAAGCAGGTTAGAGCTTGAAGAGCCATATAGTTTTGAACCAGAAACTTGTATTGCTTTAAATAATTTGTCTGCGATGCAAGAACAGTTGACAAAATTAGAAGACGTGTTGCATCCAGAGCAAATTTCGAAGTCATTATCAGCAATAAACAATGACTTTGAAACTCTGTATATTGCACATATTGTGACTTTAAGGCTAGTTAAAGCTGAAAATTTAACTACCTCGGGGTCGTCTAGCTCAAATTTCCGGCCTTACGTGACATTGATCAACACACAGACAAAGAAAACAATCGGAAAAACTAGAACAGTAAATAACACACGCAACCCTGAATGGGATGAGGAATTTGAACTTAGGCTTTCTCCTGATTCATCTGTAACTTTGTCGGCTACAGTCTGGAGTGAAAAATTAGGTACACACTCTATTTGTGGAAGAGCATTAATACCAATTGACCCAAGAAGATACAAACATGATGGTATACCACAAGAAATATATTTAGATTTGGATTCACAGGGAAGATTACTTTTAGAAGTTGCAGTTGAGAGTGAAAGAGAAGATGCAATATTTGCAATTGGGCGTGCGCATAGATGTTTAATAAGATGTGAAGAAAGATGTATCAAATTAATTGTACAGAAATTCTCGCGGTTTATCAATTTCTGCTTTTCAAAAAACAACTTAAAATCTATTTGTGGGAACTATGGCCAAACAAAGCCATCACCTGAACAAATGGATACAGCTATGATGCCTCTTTACAATTATTTAAATTCCAACTTACAAGTTTTCGCTCAATATTCAACAAAAGACTTACTTTTAAAAATTATGGTGGCTGCTTGGAACGTGGTGGTTTCCAGCGCAGATCAACTATTGTTACCTAAGTTAACTAGCGCTAAAACCTTACATCTATCTAGCATTGGCCCTCATCTATCAAATAACACCAACCAAGGCACTGGCTGGCATTCAGCTGTCACTTCAGCAGTTGCGAATGTAACCAGCTCTATCGGTATAACAGATTTCGAGAATCTGTTGTCAAACAATGAATTGGAAACAATTTTTGCTTGGTTAAACTTCCTATGTTTTAATTTTTTTCATAACGACGGTAATGGCCCGCCAGTCAAAGATTTGAAAAATGAGCAATACCAAGCATTACTACTTATTCCAGTTTATTATGACAGTGACAATATATCATTAATGCAAGAGGTCGAAAGGTTATCACCTGCATTTATCAAAAACCTTCGCGACAGAAATAATTTTGCGGGAATGTCACACAATGGTTTTGAGGAAAAAGGCAAGGCCGTTTCAAGATCTCAGAGCCTTTACAGAAGCAAGACAATTGTAGCAAATGCAACTGCGAAGTCTAGAGCAAAAGCTGCCCAAGAAGAACAAGATGCAAAACGAGATCCTGCTTCGGTTCAAATTTTAGCTGAGGACATCATTCTAAGGCTATTGATAATTAAAGGAGAAAAGCAATATGTTGCACGTAGATTGGATCAACGGGAAAGATTAGCACATAGCATTGCTACAGAACGTTTAGCCAGAGCAGCAGCAGAAGGAAAACTATACTGAAAAATCCTTTTATGGTTCTTAACTCAATGACAAGGTTTAATATAATGTATGAAGACTTTAGATAAACAAAGAAATAGAAGTGAATAGCTATGAATGGTACAATAATTAGGTACAAACTGCCTTATCCGTACATAATTTTTTTTATTTAAGGAGTCCTATTATTCAACTTTACCCTCTAACTCCTCAATCGACAGTGCTAATTTAGTTAGGTTCTCTTCTGGTAACTCGGAATTATCATCGTTGTGAATGGTGGTATCGTCGGCCGTGGTATCATTGGGATCGTGCTGAATAGTTGTATCGTTATTTTCTTGCATAACAGTAGAATCCTCGTCATTTGTTCCCAATTTAGAATGAGCTTCCAAATCGAGTTCCTTTTTTTGCATTGTCGACTCACTGTCAGAATTCTTCTGGTCACTGTGAGTCGTTGCAGAATTCTTTTTCGAACTGTAATTTTTGAACGCAGTCGCACCTTCTTCGAATAAGATTCTTGTTTTCTCACACATGGTAGTTTGGGTTTGAGTTTCATTTAATGTCAGTGGCCAACCATAATCCTCATTATCTATAAGTGCTTTCAACGCTTCAATTTTTTCTTCCCGCATTTTGCCATCTTCATTTTGCTTGCTGTGCACGAAATTAGATGTAAACTCATCATGTGTGTTTGGCTCGAAGAATAAACGGTAAGAATTTTCACAAATAGAAACTTTCAACCCTGAAGTTACTTGCCCTTCACACTGGTCCTCATCAACAGCTTCAATAAAAGACCTGGCAAACGGCATATTAATCTTTGATGCTGGAACTCCCTCTGTAGGATGAGACATTATGTAACTAGTCACATAGTAGTTATACTTTTCTTCAGCACTTTCATGATCATTAATAGTCAAGTCATCTAAGCTAACAAACTGAATATCCACAGTGCTTACGTCCTGTCTAAACATAATGTTAAACATGTTTTCGTCAGGCGACATTAAAGATCTCACTTGCATGCGATATAAAATCTGATCCTTGGCTGTTGAGCAAGGATTTGATCTATCACTTTCAAATAATACCACTATTTCAGATGTTTTTGCGTCGCTGACAATAGTGTGCATGTGCTTCACCATTGCCTGAACAACTTTATCAACCGTGTAGATCTTATAAGCCTTATTTCTGTAACCTTGACGTATGCTTTCTTCAAACCATTGGTGCTCAATTTCACCTTCAATAAGCTTTTCGGATAATTCTAGGACCTGACGATAACAGTCTTTTGATCCCGTAATTTGAACTCCCATATCTTCGAGCTGATGGGAAATCAAATTTAAATCTTTGGCAAATTGTGGAAACGTTCTACTTCCAATTTCTTTGCCAATAACTTCATTCATACCCTTGATCTCTTCTAAACGTTCATATAATGTTCTGAAATGACGGAAAAAAACATAGGTTGTTGTATTACAGAAAAGATTGTATTTTTCCCGTTTTTGATCAGTATTTTCATTATCATCAAAGCTGTGGTTTGCACTAGTAGTTTTGATCCATAATTCTTTTGACTTCTCAACCTCTTCTGAAACTTCTGAGTCGGAAGAGTCGTTTTGTTGTTGAATAGGTGAGTCGGAAGAGTCCTCCTTTTTAGATTTTGATTGCTTTTTTAACACATCTCTTAATAAGTCATTTTCACGGCTACGTTTTTTGGACAGCAGGATTGTTTCAGAATTTGATTTTGAGCTAGATTCCTCCTGAGTCTTATCGGATGCCTTTTCTTGAGTATCCTTTTTCTGGATTGCTTTTTCAATATTCTCGGGGGGGATATCAAAGAAAAGGGAAACAAAAGAGATAAAAAACTGGCCCAACTTTTCTCTGTCATTTACAGAATAGTTTGAAGATCGATTGATAAAGGCATCAGCTAATCTGATGATATCTATGATAACATCGTTATCTTTAAACTGATAACTTAATTGCTCCTGAGGCTTGGGTGTTAATGGATGCAATCTCTTATTCTGCTGCTCAACTTTAACCGTACTGATTTCACTAACCAATTGCCTTACTGTTAATAACTTTTTATCGGCTTGCTTAAAAGTCAAACCCAAATGATCAAGAGATTTGAAAAATACCTTTTGTTCCATTTCTCTCCAAACTTTATTCCATTCTCTCTGTGCTCTCTTCCATTCCTCATCCTTTTGTTTTAAGCGCTTTAAAACAATTGGAACAGCAATAGCAGGATTTTCGTGTAAAGCATCAATAACCTCGAATCCACGATCCTTATCATATATTTTTCTGATCACTTTTTTGTAAATTGTTGTTGAATTATGACCTAAGCCTGGGGGCAATTTGAAATTTGCTTTCTGCTCAGGTGACATATTTGCAATTCTATTAGCAATAGTTTCCAAGATTTGAATTGTTCTTAAGTTGGATTCCATATGGTAGTCAAACTCCAATCTCTCCTCTTCGATTTTAAACAAAATTTCCTCATATTGGTTTTTACGATGTGCAATGAATCCAGAGTCTTCTGAAGCCCAAGTAGGATGTCCAACCCATTCATCATTAAGAACCTCCCAACACATTTCGTCTCTTCCTGAACATGGCATAAAAGTTTCTGCTTTTGGTAATTGCCGGTAAGATGGGCCATAGGCTTTACACAAACTTAGTTCCAATTGGTGTTTTTTGAATGTAATATTTTCGATGTTTTGAGGCTTGTCTTCATATCCCACAAACATTTTGAACCAAGTAAATAACTCAGGATGGGTATCACCAATGAAACTATCAACACGTTCAACCAAAGTAGTCTTGTCTATTATATCTTGCGAAAACAAATTAAGCATTTTCAAAAAGTCATTGTAACTTTGTTTGTTACCAATAGCCTTTTTGACCTTGTCGAAAAATGACATCTCTTCTGATAAAGAAGATGATCTTATACTCCCAGCTGGAGGTACTGGTTCTGGTATAGCGGAAATCAAAGTGGGGTTCACCGCAGTGGACATGGAACCATTTTTAATTGAGGAACCCGCTGGCTTAGAGGATGTTTTAGAGGTTGAAGCACCACCAGCTCTGGCGTTTGACACCTGAACTTCTTGTCCCATTTTCATATCATATCCATAGCTGGCATCCGAAATAGACTTGTGATTTCTTTGAGTCATGTGGGTACCCGCTGGATGGACCAACTGTTGGGAAGAATCTGGTGTACCATTTGTTGAGTAAACATGCTGTGAAGTGTATTCATGCACACCATTTGAATTTAATCCATTAACACCCAACGGAGGCTGAAAATTTCCCACGGGTGGCAACTGTGCTTGTCCTGTGTTACTATCATAATACTCGGACTTTTGCGAGGGAGAAACCTGGCCTTGTCGAGGATACGCTTGGTTGCTTGTATCAGGTAAAAACTGTTTGAAATCATCCAATAAGTCTGGCGAATTTGAAAACAAAACAGTAACTTGCTCATAAACCTCGCTAATAGGTTTTTGCTCACGCTGGTATGTTTGTAAAATTTCCAAAAACTGCTTGTAAATATCTGGCTGATTAGCAAATCTTGTTTTGATCTTATTTACATAAGATATAGCGTGGTTGAATTCAATCTGACCTCCTGCTGGCTGTGCTTGTTGTTGTAACATAGATCCCTGTAATTGTGAATCTTGTGATGGCGCATGTCCATCTTCGTTATCCCAATTTTGATCGTAGCTTGCACCATTGAAATTGGGGCGGGTAGTAGTACCTGTAGGTGTAGTCACACGAATGGGGTTAGGATCTGAAGGGTCCAATGAACATTCAATTCTGTATCCGGGAGGCAAAAAAGTATTGAAGCCTTGGATAAGATTGGGATGCCCTTTAAATAAAGTAGATACTCTGTCAATAACACCGGGAGTGTCAATACTAGAGAATACAGTTAGTAAATCTGGGAGTGCATATAAATATGAGCGCCGACCTGACTAAAACATGGAAAAGACGTTATAGCACGCATGCGGCTATCAGCGGAAATAAATCGAACTAAGGCTGAGATTCGCACGACAAGGTGAGGGGCTAACAATAAATATGAAGTAAATAACATACCTTTGAGACTTGAAATCTTTCATGATATCGAGAAAGTTATTGTAAACATCAGCTTGATTGTAGAATTGAATTTTGACTTGGTCCAAATATGACAACGCATCCTTTACGTTAAGTGGTCTGTAAACATTACTTGTTGTGCTTCTATTAGGTACACCTTGAGCAAGAGTCTGACCAACCAGCTGTTGAAGGGCGTGTTGTTGTGGACTCTGCGCAGATCCCAGGAGTGGCGGGGGTGGTACTGTCGCTACTGTCGCCGCTACTGCTGCCGTTGCTGCTGTTTGTGACTGCAACGGTTGCAGTTGTTGAGTAGCCAGAGCCTGTACAGGAGACTGTTGCAATGGCTGCTGTTTCAGCTGCTGGGCTTGAGACGGGAGTTGCGGTTGCTGGGACAGTTGAGGAAGTGATGGTTGCGGCTGCGCTGGTTGCTGAGACTGTGGTCTTTGAGACAGCAGTACAGCAGTTTGATGTTCTGTTGTCACCAGAGGAGCTGGTAGCTGCGCTGATGTATTTACTATAGCCATTCCTTGAGAAGTTCCAATCTCGGGATTTGGTCTTGCGCTGTCAGTTGGAACCTAGTATGTGTTAGTAAATGCGCAACGTAACTTTAAGAAAAGAAAATAAAGACATACATGATTGATTTGTACAGCTTCATTGCTATGGTTGATAGATGGAATACTAAATCCATGTGCCACCTGTGGATGGCCAGCACCATTGCCCAAACTGGGTAAAGTAGGCAAAGGATAAAACGACTGTCTTCCTGTTATCGAAATGTTAGAAATGGGATTCAAAATACAGCTAGCTAAAAGCTTGTTAATACGTACCTGTCTCTAAAGTTGCTGGCGGAGGTAAGACTGGTGGATGTTGGCGACTGAAGCGCGAATCGTTAGTATTGGCAAGAGTTAAAGGAAACTATGCGCCACATGCTGAAGCAAGAGCCATACCAAATATACATACTTAAACTGCTGACCAAGCGGTCGCTGTTGATTATTCCACGGATCCTGCTGGTTCGTCATTATGAGTTTGCCAAACCACTATACCAAGTTTTGTTTGATTGGAATCACAAGTGTCCTGGGGAACTAGCACGCGTGTAAAAAAATCACAAAAAAAGCACCTGAAAGAGATCGGCCAGGGTCCTTGTTTTAGTTGAAGTCTGATGAAGCCTTATAGATGGTCTAAAACGCTACTTAGCCAACAAGGATGTGCAATTTGGTCCGTATCAGGATGCTCTTCCATCACAACAATTTTGGGCCCTTTGACCGCTCAAAGGAAAACCGTAACATACACGCATATGTTTATATGCAGTACCCATTTTAAAGGGCGGGTAAATACTATTTCAATAACATGTAAATATTATGTATTGTTTTAAAGTCTTTGCAGTTTGAATCCCAATTTTTAATCAGCTTTAACCAGCAAGACTTGAGTTTTGCAAGTTGCATCCCAGCATCAAAACTTTAGTTTTAAATTTGGGCGATAGCATTGAAGAATCCTTTATATTGAGTTAGCCCTTCAATCATGAATGCCCCAGATAGATTTGAGCTTTTCATATTGCCTGAGGGTGTGGATAAGTATGCGATTTTTTTTCATTCTGCTTTTAAATACTTTCGCAAATTATAATACTAACTTTCTAGAATCAAAATTACACCAGACACTAAGGTACCTAATGCTGCCATTATAAAAATAGAAAGAGAAGACCATACATTGGCAAATCTCTTAAGAGCACAATTATTAAAAGATGAAAAGGTTATATTTGCGGCATACAAGGTGGAGCACCCTCTTTTTGCCAACTTTGTGCTTAGAATACAAACACAGGACGACTATACTCCCAGAGAGGCACTTAAAAATGCTTGCTCTGGCTTAATTAGTGAACTTGATATCATAAAAACGAGATTCAAAGATGAGTGGGCCCTTAAGTCTTTGCTTAATTCTAATGAAGACGATTATTAATTTATATGTGTATTATCATTTTCCCTATTGTATTTCTATGAAGGGCCAAGTGTGCCTTATTTAAAACAACTAGATGACGTGAGTTAGTAATGAAAAATTTACCGTTATTGTCATTTGCGAACACAACTATATATTGAAAGGGTATTTGTGATATATGTAGATTAAGGAATCAATGAATATTTTCAGTGAAGACTTTCAAATGAAGATATTGATAAACATTTATCCGTTTCAACATGCATGCACACTTCTGTGTATATTTGAAAATATACAATTATAGTATATTCAAATCACAATTGAATAAAAACAGAAAGCTAACAATTTATAAACATGAGTATTTTTTCAATGTGTATTTATTTTTTTAAATTGAGGTAACAAGCTATGTAAAAGCTATGATTTCCAACTTTAAATGCAAACTAAAGAAATGGATTATATATTTTTTTGAAATTAAATGCTATGTGTAATTGAGTCAGACGGAAATATTGATATACCTCTGCTTCTTCTTTCTATTCTCTGATTATAATTAGTTCTCATCAAATGCCTTTCTTTTTATTTCTTCCTTGATAATTGCAATTCTTTCCAAGCAATTTGGAAGATCTGATGAAGGGAAATTTCCTTGCTTAAGGACCAATATGAGAGGATGTGTTTGCGTCATACGATTAGGTGAAACATGGGTGATAGCTAAGCCACACTTGGAAATGCAAATCTTGTGGTGGTCCTTAAAGTTAAATTGGAAGTTACCATTAGTCATTTCAAACATAATATAGTCTGAAGTTCTGGTATAGCGCCTTAAAAATACCGTTTCCTTTCTTTCTTCGTTCTCGCTAACCTTTGACAAGTTGCTGTTCATATACTTGGCAAAAAAATCAACAATCTCTAACTGTCGTTTTGATTGAGTGGGTGGGTGGTTTACCGAGTTTTCAATGCAAGTCCAGCCCTCATTTTCTTGGTAAATCAATTCCAAAAATCTTTCAGAGTTGTGAAGTTTTAATATTGTGTTCTCGTCATTGAATAAGACACCAATATCATCGTTATTTAATTGGTAAGAGAAACCATATTTGTTAGAGTAATCGACCCATTTGCTAATTAAAATAGGGTTTTCGCAGCGTGGTAATTCTAAAGTATCAATAGAATCATGTTTAGTGTATTCCAACCTGCGCATGTTTTGATAACTTTCAAAACAAATTTGGTTAAGACGTTTGATTGTAGTAGCGTAACTGCTATTAAAGTTGACTTTTCTTGAAGATCTACCCATCAGAGTAGGATCAACTTCCTGGTACTTGTTGCGGGTATCATTAGGTGACAATGACTGCGGAAGCATTGTCCGAGGCTGCTCTGAGTGTAAGTCTGACCGCAATATTTCCACTGGGTTTTTGCTCTTGGGGGTATAAATTCCAACATTGGCTTTAGTAGCAGTAAAATTAATGGCAGATTGAGCTTTAGAAATTTGATCAAGACCTTCTGGAGTTCCACTTAAACTTATTTCGTGAGTCTTGTCGGGGAATGGTCCCTTGAACCAGTCATAGCTCAAAATTTCGTTAATCGTAGGTCTATTCAACGGGTTCAAACTCAAAATGTCACTTATTAATACTTTGGCTTCATCAGAAATAGGCTTATCGGCTGGGAAACTATACTCGGTTTTTTTTATGCGTTCGTATATGACTTGTACATCTTTGGCTTGAAACGGAGGTTTCCCTACCAAAAGTGCATACATCATTATTCCAATAGCCCATATGTCAACCTCAAAGCTATGGCCGGTATTTTTGCCACCAAGTACCTCTGGGGCAATGTAATTAGGAGTGCCACAAATAGTATACTTTCTAGAATCTGATGAGGGTAACACTGAGGCTAATCCAAAGTCACCAATCTTCAAGTTCATTTCGGGATCAAAAAAAATGTTACCAAGTTTCAAATCACGATGAATAACTCGTCTTGAATGCAAGTATTTGATTGCACCAACAATCTGCACCATGAAATATCTCACTTCAGGTTCCGAGACTCTTTTTCTTGTTTTCAAGAGCTCCATCAATGACTGGTTGGGGCAAATCTCAAGTAAAATATATACGTTTACATCGTCTTCAAAACAATCCACAAAATTGACAATGTTGGAGTGCTTTAAGGACTTGTGAATTTTGATTTCGGATAGCAACTTAGTCTTGGTTTTCTCGTTTGTTATGGATGCTTTAGCAACAGTTTTGGCAGCGTATATTTGACCGTAGACATCTTTCATCTGGAAACAGCGTGCAAAGCCTCCCTCTCCCAAAAAATTACCACGGCGGTAGTCCCTACCATTACGGGTACGCACAATAGACGGGGGAGTCTTACATAATGCTGATAGTTTCTCCTTCTTTTTTTTAGGCCTAACAGCTTCAGTTTGTTGGTTTTCTTTGGAACGAAGCACCGGCTTGATGGGTGTAATGTTGTTAGCCCGCGCATTGAGCTGTCCGTTATTGAGCGGCTGCAATGGCTGAGAACGAATATTAGACATAGTTGGCGACTTATACTCCCAATGAATTTTGAAAATTATTTAACCGCTGACGATATAGTAAAACAGAATCAACTTTAAATGGCGGCTGTTTGAATAAAAAAGAAAATAACGAAGCTCCGTGTAATGTTCTATGACTGAATTATGAACTATGAAAAATGCTTCAGTTTACCCCTGGTTTTTTGTTATGGAAGGAGAGAGCTGCGATATATATCTACTCGATGCTTATATGGGTATATAGTAGTCTATTTCTTGTATTTGTGATTTCCTCCATCAGTACTGCAATTCTATTTACATTTTCCGTTTTGGGTCAATGACAAAACAAACTTAATGTTTACAAATTGTGCCAATTCAGACATCATGATCACGTGAATATCTCAAATGGACCGAAGCACATTACCGACACAATCGTTATAATGGCAAAAAGAAGGGCTTATATATTTATGAAGAGGCCAAATAGAGGTGAATTTACTGAATTCCTGCTGTTTGTGTGGTAGCAAATCTCAAATCCATAAATTGTTTTATAATGGGACTTTTTTACAGATAAAACTACATGGGATAATATATATATGATCGACATTAAGGAATATGTATTGTTTGAGAAGTTATCTATAAGATTACCCTTTATAGTGTGTAATAATTAAAAAAAAAACAAGATTAATACTTTGTAAGATAAAAAATCAATGGCTTAAACTTTTGGTTCTATTGAAAATGCTTTTCGTATTATTGTGACGCTGGTTTGTAGAACAATTATACTTTGAATGTACTATTTAGAGCTTTTGAAAGAAGCTGGTTATCCATTCCCGGAGATGAAGAGATAATTTACTACAACAAGCTATTATATTGGTATTATGTAGTTTGAAGCCTGAAATTTGAGATACTGTAATTGCTCTTTTTTGGAAATAATTTGTAAAAAGTCATAAATTTGATAAAAATTTGTTCAAAAATAACTTTTAAGCCAAAAGATCACAAGAAACGGTTTGAAATTAAGAATTTCATTTTTTAATTTTGTATTTATATAGAAACCTTAATGACATATTTAAAGCTTGAGAGCTTCATCAAGTTTCAAATGTTGTGATTTACATGATTTTTACTTCAAGTGGTTTAGATATGCTTGTTTGTTTGCATATTTCCGTGAACAGAATAATACTGAGCGTGAAAATTTAAATTGTTATGTAAAGAATTAAAAATATATTTTGTCAAAAAATGTCATAAAAATTAATTGACTCAAAATAAACATCCTATTCTTTCAAAGAATTACTTTCAAGGTGTACAAATGCTTTTTGGTCTTGTAGAAATTATAGGATAAATAGCATTGTAATTTTGTTCAGAATTTCGTTCCCTGCGTTCAAAAAATTTTAAGCCATTATTCGATTATGTTTAGTAATAAAACGAACTGAGCCATCCATCTGCATTAACAAAGTTTACATACAAATCAACAAATAAATGCCCAGTTTTAACATAGTGTCAATTTAGCAAAATGTGTTTAAATAATGTATTTATAAACTCTACTCTTTAAACATTTAGAGCTTAAATAATTATACAATGCTGTATCCTTTTATTCAGCGAATATAGCCAAACCAGTTTTAAGTGAGTAAAATCCCATATAATATGAGCTGAAAATAATTTATACTACGGTGCTATATTTAGAATTTTATTTTTAAGTCTCTTGAATTTCTAATCTCAATTAGTTATTTGAAAATATATATTTTCAAGAATTGTCATAATTAATTAGTTCAAATAACCCTTGCATCCAGGAGCTCCACATAAACACCTAATACGCTCCTCGTCATTAGTTTCTCTTTCGAACTTATAGTCATATGTCAACTCTTCGTTAGCCTCAATGTCTCGCAAAGCATATATGACAATACGTTTAGTACCCTCAACTTTTATAATTTTAGCAGTGCAGCTGGGATTACAACAGTGGTTGATAAATCTTGCTATGCCGCCTTTTTTAGTAGCATCAACAACAGTGTTTTCATCAATTCTAAAAAGGTATGATGAACCGATTCCTGTCTTTAAATAGCTTTTTTCCCGATGTTCAGCTACTTGCTGACGAATACTTTCACCCACGTACTCAATAATCATTTCCTTTGCTGCAATAGGTTCCAATGCATATAAGCCCCAATTGTGAATGGCAGATCTAGCGAAAGAAACTGGTTTCTTTCGTTTTGTCAATGTATTCAAACTCAAAACTTCAGTTTCTGTACCTAATTGAGCAGTTATATCAGCTGCGAATCTTCTATTATTGGCCCTATTGACACGGGAGCTTTGTACAGCATTGCCACTTGCAGAACTAGGATTACCGTTATTCCCGCTATTAGTTGAGCTTGATATATTGCTTGACCCACCATTTAAATTAGAGCCATTTGCTGAATTATTGCTCGCAGTTCCCATAGGTAAAGCTTCATCATCATCACCTTCGTATTGGATAGTCTTGATAGGTTTGTTGAGTTTGCGACGATGAGGCAAGTACTCTGTTTTATCAGCATCGGGAATTTTTCTGTAGCCTTCACTTCTAAATGATCCAGTTTTGCATTCTAATCGAGAGTCTAGTGCTTCAATTAAGTCAACATCCTCCGAAATTTCCTGGGACACATTTTTAATATCTTTTTGCTTCCATGCCCAATAGTCAATATTAGGTATTTTAGAAAGTAAAGTGTTAGTTTCAGCAAAGAGCTTACATGCATACTCCAAATCTTCTTTATCTTTGATTACATTCTGTAATGCATCCAAGTCAAATGGATCTGATGATGCAAAAATTGTTTCTTTATAAACAGTTTTAGGCCATTTTTCGGTAGGTTGATACTTCTCTTCAATTTTAGAATAGTCTATTTCTTCTTCGTTTAAGGTAGCATTATCAATCTTGCATTCTGCACTTTCATTCTCTTCTTCTGAAGACGATTCGTACATAAAAGGTTGATGTAGTGAAGTGGTTTTTTGTTTCTTAGCTTCAACCTCAAGTTCATCAATGTCCTTTCCCATTTCATCAAAAGATGGACTATGTGGTCTCTTCATTGTTGACAGCACTGGAGTGATCGAGCGACTGGATTCACCATCTTCCTCTTCATCTTCACTAGAATGATCAAAGTTAAGCGCATGTTGCATCGGGATAATCTGTTTTTTAATAGAAGGTTTAAGCTTAGAAGCAAAAAGGCCTTTCTTTTTGAATGAAGGCAAGTGTGCCAGTTGATGATCTTGCCGTTTTTGCTTTAGGATTGACAAAGCGTTCTCTTTTAAGGTATTGGAACTATTCACCACAGGAATTATACTTTTTGCAGCTTCTTCTTTAGCTTTTAACTCCTCCACCAATGCTGGATACTTATCATTGCTTAATAAATCAAAAATTACAGGTGCGATTACTCTTTCTCTAATATCCTTAGCCAAAAACGATTGAAAGTCTTTGATAAGCATATTAACGGCTTCGTCAACAGCGTTACTGTTGTTCAGTATAGCCTGAGCCATATTTTTATCACCTACTTCTTGAGAAAAATCGTAATTCTCAGGAATCGCCATTTCCATATGCATGTTGTACTCATAAAATCTATTACCATCTTCATTGTAAAAACACCGCTCACATTCCTTTAAAGTGTTGAATACGATATAAAAACCTGTTCTGTCAGATAGAACCCGGGTCCAATCATATTTATTGAGTGCACGTTTCACATCCAGCGAAGAAATCTTTTTGGTTGATATATATTTGTCATAAATGAAAAGATATGGTCTGTCTTTAATGTATCTATTCAATTCTTTGGGCAAAAATATACCAGAAACAACTTTATTTTGTTGTCTTCTGGAAAGTATTGTTGTATTTGGCTTATATCTAGATGTGCTTGAATCTGTTGTTTTATTTTGTTCCTCTAATTGTTTAATCTTCTTTTGTTCCTCTAATTTGATTTTCTTTTGCTCCTCAAGCTCCATTTGACGACGAATTCTCTTCTTTTCATCTTCTTCCCTTTGGTTTTTGAGCCTAAAAGCCCGTAGTTTTTCCAGGGCAATGGCGATTTTACTGTCTAGCAAGTCGTTTTTGTGGTCATTAAGCCCGATTTTTAGCTCAACACCATCTATCTTGGGTTTTTCTGATTTTATTGTTTGTATCAATTTTTTTGCCAACCGCATACCCTTTTCTTTATTACCAAGAAACTTGAAAGTAGCAATACCTAAGGGTACAGCATTTATGGGATCGTTAATAAACTTGATATCTTTGATAGGATCACCATAACTTCTAAAATAGTTTGTCAAGTATATTTCGCTGACAGTAGGTGGTAAATCCCACACCACTAACTCATTTTGGGGTGGAGGTCCCAAAGAGTCTTTGTCAAAAATAAATTTGGGTTGTGGAAGTTGCTTGAATGGAAACTTCTTAGAGCGTTTGTTGGGTTTTTGAAAGTAACCAGTAATATTTGTCTTTCTGGGATCATGCACTTTTTCAATACCCTCTCCATTAAACCTTGTTTTCTTGGACCTTTTCTTTCTCTCTTCTTTCAGTAGTGATTTATCTAACTCTGGATTGTAAACAACTTTGTAGTTTTTTTTCGGATCAACTTCTTTAAATAGCGGTACTGTGTTTCGAAAATCTTCATGGTATAAAAGTTTAATAAAGCTTGCATCATGAGTGTTTTCACGAGTCTTTATATCCGAGCCTGATACTGCAGGGGCTTGTTTATTGACTTTACTGGTATTTGCCAGCGATGTGTAATTTGTTTCTCTCATGCTTCGCGGTCCTGAAGGGATCCGTCGGCCCAAAGGCAGATCAGCTTTAGAATAATCCGCTGTAGAGTGAGTCGTTCTATTTAAATGATATTTCTTATCATAGCCAAATTCTGATGAGCTATAATCATCGCTTTTAGGTGTAGCACTACCTCTATCTCGATGCGCTATTCTGTACCCGGAAGGCATCTGGTCCCTGTAACCTTTTGCAATATTTCTGAAAGACATATCCTGTCAATCCTCTATTAAATCCGAGCCCAGTAACTTCAAGATGACTGAGTTATAATATGATCTTGACCTTTCCCGCGTATATCGCGTTTTAAGTCCACCTATGCTCTAAAGACAACTTTCAATCTCGGAATTCAAACTGAAAAATTCTACGTACAAAGCACCACAAAAGAGAAAGCAGAGACCAATTCTAACTTCGATCAGAGAGTAAAGTTACTCTAGCTTGAAGCGTGCTAAATTAGAACGTGAACAAACCTAATATTCACTTATCCTTTGGTGTCAGGACTTGAAAAAACAATCTTTCAACCGTTAAACTGGTTATATGCACAACACGGATGAGCTAAACTACAACACTCATAAGACTTCTACTGATATGTGTAGATTCAAGTACTATATTCTTTTGATTATATTAAAGTATGGTAGAGTTACTTGGTTCTGATATGCTTTAATGGCCCTGCCGAGTGAAGAAAGTTGGTGGCATACTCTTTCTTTCTAAAATGTCTCTTTTTAGGTTCCTGAATGTAATGGTCCCATCCTTGGCCTTGTGCAAAATTGATAGCTGCTTCCTTTGTGTCAAATTTCATAATAGTACCTTGCATGTAGTCAGCACTACCCTGGTATCCCATCAAGTCATTCTCCCATCTATTGTCCTTTCCAAGTACATCCCAGTCTAACTGCCAATTCCGGCCGTTGTTATGTCCAGATTGTGTGGCTGGCTTTGCAGCTTGGTAAATTCTCACTACTCTGGATGTAACTAACTCCTTGGGTGCTCCTGAGACTATCTCCTTGTTGCTTGATGGTGCTTGCTCAAGAACATCTGGCACTTGTTTTTGAAGCGAGAAAATGCTTGTAGAGAAAACGCGGCTGCCGTTTATCGCCACATTTCTGGTTATGGTTCTTGACAACATGGTACGTATTTGTATTGAGCCTTTGCTTATACCTCTTTTCGTAACCAAAATTTTAAAGGTTCTGGTTGGCTCAATTACATTTTTTGTTGTACGGAGACACTTATGATTTTTTACCCGGCCCAAGATATATATCACGTGATATATATTTAAGAATTGATGATTATAGTGTTCTTTAACCTCACCGGCTCCCTACCTCGTTGAGGATTGATAGGCTGTATGAACAAACACTCCCAATCGCTAAGCGATATAATTCCCGGCTACCAGGGAAAATTTCCACCAGAGCTAGTTGCTTGCACAGAATCTTTATATCAGTTGAGCTTTCAAAAGAGACAGTCTTTACCTAATAGATCAGAAATTGCACGGTCGCACGTATGTGCTTATTTGGCTATAGAAAAATACCAAGAAGCTTTAGACTTACCAGAACCTGATATACGTAAAATACCATTGCAACCAAAGATTGTGACTCGTCTTTTGGATGATTTTCGTGAGAATTTATTAAACCAAATACGTTCCGCATCTACCACTCCTCATACTAGTCCCAAAAAGCCTAGTACATACTCAACACCATTGTCTACACCTATACGAGATACTTTGGTGTCTCCAATAAAACCCAAAACCCCGCGGATAAGCTCCCCATTGAAAAGGTTGCAGCAATTACGAGAAGAAGATGACTCCCCTAGCACACTGGATAATGGCAGTGATCTTAGGGACACTAACTCGCCTTTTAACCCCAAAAAAGTAAAGTTGGCAAGTCCTAAGAGTCCATCTATATATAGATATGATAAAAAACATGTCTCAATTGCCGACTTCATTGCATTTGCTAATAACTTTTACATACCCAAAGATATCACCCCGCGGATGGTGAAGACATTTCTAATTCACAAGCACAAGTTTGCTAAAAAGAGTGAATGGCTATTGGTATGTGGTATGATACATGCAGCCTACATACGAATTAACCACAAGCTTTTTCAACGTACTATTGGGGCAAGACTGGAAATGGTTGGACAACTTTTCCAGTATCAAAAGGGGGGGTTAATGAAAGATACGATGATACTTTGGTGTGATATTGTTGATGACTGGATAAAGGATGAGCTGTGGATTCTTGAGCTTGAACGCAAGTACACATACAAAAGCCAATCACAATCACAATCAAAATTAGATATGGAGGATGAAGCTCGAAATGGGCCAGGATGGGAACTACTCCAACAATTCGGTTCTATGATTCATGGCGATGTACTTTATCAATCAGAATCTCAAAGAAGCTACTATGACACTTGGACTAAAAATGCATTATTACAGTTATAGTATTTTGATAGTTGCAATGGCACTTATAATAATTACCCGGACATACGACGAAGACTCTTGGTGTGGATCAAATGCCATCACAAAATTTCACAATTTTTCAGACTATAACTGTTGAGGTTATACATAGTTGAAATAGATATCTATTTCAGCGCACCGTTCTTAATATACCATAGAGCCTACTTATTTTAAGCTAGTGCAGTAATATAAAAAATAAGAAATCTTCAAGATAATATTATGCCAGTATATCCCAAGAGGAGTTTATCTGATGATTTAATAAATGGCGATGCGAAACGCGTAGCTGTTCACGATGTTTCTCTGGATGAATCTTATTCGGAGGGCTCTGCTTCACCTCAACCTATTTTTGATATGCCTGTATCAAACACTAACCAATGGCAAGAAACCATCACAAAAGTTGTTAACACTGTGGTTTCAATCCAGTTTACCCATGTAAGCAACTTTGACACAGAATCATCTATTGTGAGTGAAGCAACAGGATTTGTTGTTGATTCAGAAAGAGGCTTAATTTTAACCAATAGACATGTTGTTGGTCCTGGTCCCTTTACAGGATACATTGTTTTCGATAATCATGAAGAAGCAGTTGTAAAACCCATCTACCGCGATCCCGTTCATGACTTTGGATTTTTACAATTTGACCCCAAGGAGGTTAAGTATTTGAACTTAACTCAGTTAGAATTGAAACCAGATTTAGCTAAGGTTGGTACGGAAATCAGAGTGGTAGGTAACGATGCTGGAGAAAAATTATCCATATTGGCTGGGTTTATTTCAAGGTTAGACAGAAATGCTCCTGATTATGGTGTATTAACATATAATGATTTTAACACAGAATATATTCAGGCTGCAGCATCTGCCTCTGGTGGCTCTTCTGGGTCACCGGTAGTCAATGAGGATGGTCATGCAGTTGCTCTTCAGGCTGGTGGGTCAAGTGAGGCCTCGACTGATTTCTTCTTACCAGTATATAGACCATTACGTGCATTGCGCTGTATTCAAGAATCACAACCAATAACTAGAGGTGACATCCAAGTCGAGTGGCTGTTGAAACCGTTTGATGAGTGCAGAAGATTAGGATTAACCTCTGAAGCAGAGGCTAAGGCTAGGTCTTTATTCCCCAATAAAATTGGTTTGTTGGTGGCAGAATTAGTATTACCCGAAGGCCCTGCAGACGGATTCATAAAAGAAGGAGACACCTTAATTTCAATTAATGAGGAGCCTATCTCCACATTTGTCAAAGTGGATGAGTTGTTAGATGCCAATGTTGGCAATGAATTGAAATTTACAATTCAAAGAGGTGGTGCAGAGATTGTCCAAAATATAAAGATTGGCGATTTGCACAAGATTACACCTGATAGATATGTTGAAGTTGCCGGTGCCTCGTTCAATAACTTATCGTATCAAATTGCTAGATGTTATTGTATTCCTGTCAAAGGTGTTTTCATTAATGACTCTTCTGGATCTTTTGAATTCTCTACAATTGAAAAGACAGGGTGGTTATTAGAGTCCGTTGATGATACCCCAACTCCAAATTTGGATGATTTTATCGAGGTCATGAAGAGAATTCCGGATTGTCAAAAAGTAACCATTACTTATCGTCACGTTTCAGATCTTCATACTGAAAATTATAGAGCAATTTATGTTGAAAGGCATTGGCAGTCTACTTTTCGTTTAGCGGTGAGAAATGATTCCACTGGATTATGGGACTTTACCAATATTCAAGAAAAACCATTACCTCCTCTTGAACTAGAGCCTAGAAATGCTAAGTACATTGACCTTCCATTCAATTCCAAAGATAAAGAAGGCTGTTCATCCTTGGTCAGATCCTTTGTTCAAGTTAGAATGGTGGCGCCTATTTCTATGGATTCGTTTCCTTCAAGAAAGGAAATTTGTTACGGTGTTGTGGTTGATGCCACAAATGGATATGTTTTGGTTTCAAGAAGATTTGTACCTCATGACTTGTGCGATATATTTGTCATTTTTGCAGAATCAATTGATGTTCCTGGAAAAGTTGTATTTCTCCATCCAAACCAGAACTATGCCATCATCAAATATGATCCTAAGCTTATTTTGGCTGATGTCAAAACACCTAAATTCGGCACCCAGGCATTGAAGAGAGGAGATACGTCTAATTTTATTGGATATAATTATAACTTGAGACTTGTTACAGAGGATGTAAAAATCAGTGCAATTTCTTCGTTGAACATTCCTGCGGCTTCTCTTTCTCCTAGATACCGTGGAACAAATTTGGAATGTGTTGTATTGGATAGTAAGCTCTGTCAGGAATGTGATACTGGTATTCTTGCTGACGATGATGGAACGGTTCGTTCCTTTTGGATCACTTATTTGGGAGAGACTAATTGCGATCAATCAAGTGACAGAGTTTATCGTATGGGATTAGATGTTACTGATGTATTGTCAGTAATTGATAACTTGAGGCAAAACATAATTCCTACCAATTTACGGATTTTAGATGCAGAATTCACCTCAATGACTGTATTACAAGGAAGAACTAGAGGTATTTCACAAGAGTGGATAACTAAATTTGAGGAGGCTTGCGATGATGAAATTAAATTTTTATCTGTTGATAGGGTTACTGCTCCTCGTCTTAACCAAAAGAGCAATCCATTGAAGACTGGAGATATTATTCTATCTGTAAATGGATTAATTGTGAAGACCATGAGAGACTTACTGATTATGTATACTAAGGAAAGCTTAGATTTTAAAATCATTCGTCAGAAAAAGGAAATTGACTTGACAGTACCCACTGTTGAAACATCAACAATAGACACTGCACATGTTGTGTTCTGGTCTGGTGCTATGCTCCAGGCACCACACTTGGGAGTGAGACAGTTGATGGAGAGTATTCCATCTGAAGTATATGTTACACGTAAGAGTGCAGGTGGGCCTGCTCACCAGTATGGAATTGCTACGAATAGTTTTATCACTCATGTGAACGACCAAGAAACCAAGACGCTTGAAAGTTTAGTTAGTATTGTTAAAGAGATTCCGGACAATACTTATATCAAATTAAGATTAGTTTCATTTGATAATGTGCCATTGGCGATATCCTTAAAAACCAACTATCATTATTTCCCCACCTCTGAGTTGCGTAATGAGAGCGGCACATGGCACGAAATAGAGCATAAATAAAAGGTTGTTTGAATATACTTGAAATAGTTTTGGGAGGAGACGGTTATTAAAATAAGAGGTGTACTTTGAGCAATTAAAATACGTGTATAGAAAAGATTTATTGAAGTAAAAGAAGTACAATAATGATTTACATTGACTATTAATGGTTAGGTAACGAAAGGCGTTTAAACCTTTAATTTGTAGATTTCAGTAAACCATTGTGTTATTGAAGTTCAAGTCGAAAATTGCAGAAAATGTTAGTGCATTTTACAGAATAATTTTAGTCTCACCTAACTTCTCTTGATTAAATCTATTCGTTTGCCACATTGTTGTTATTTAATACTCTCGTCAACCTATCATACATAGAATCGGCTCTTCACTAAATCTTACCTTATTGCTTTTGTCACTATATTACTTACTAAAATAAATAAAATTTTTATCATTATCTTAGCCACCCGCTTATTTATTATTGTATAGTATCGTCTAGTCACCCTCATTGCACCTATCGTATTATCCAATTACAAAAATTCGTTTTTTAATATTATATATACAAGGGTTAAATATATTAAATCAATACATTAGGGCATGTACCTCATCAACTTCTTCAAATGGCCACCCTTATTATCTACCTTCACAAAATGATCCAAATGACACAAAGATCTAGTACTGAATCCACCATTACCATGATTACGTCCAGCTTGTTTGCGCTTAATGCCAGTTCCAGTCTTTATAAACCTCTTTGCAGCAGCGCTATGCGATTTCATTTTAGTTCTAGTTTGCATTAAGACCACGGTTTGCTTCCTTAAAGCCTTAAATGTAGGAAATATCGAGCCAAACATTTCTCCTGATAGGTATACTCTTGTTTTATTCAAGCCCTTGACTATCTGCTCTTTTTTAAGATTGACGGGGACTGATTTTTTTCGCTTCTTCCAGCCAATGGAACGAGGAAAGGCTAAAAAAATCTATATATAAATTCACCTGAGCACGACCTGTTTTCATAAATATCGTATCTACCCCTTATTCTTCACCCAGGGATGAAGAGTAGCCAGTAACTAATACCTTTATTGCAGGGTTCTCTCTTTTAGTATTTACAGACAGATTTTCAAAAATTATTTCTGTAGACGGGTTCCCAGGCGTTATCTCTTTAGATCGAATCTCTTTAGCTGGGACTTTGCCAGCTGGGACTTTTCTAGATAGAGCCCCTTTTGAAGAGAGTTCCCCCATATTTCCTTCCCCAGATGACCCTCGGACTTTTTTCAACCTAACCGTTTGTAAACCCACCTTTACTTCTTTTGCATCTTTTTTAATTTTTCTCTTCTCCTTGAATATCCTCAATTTATGCTGCAATTCCTTTTGATGATCTGATTCTCTTTCTAGTTCAGCTTGGCGCAAGGAATCATAGAATGCTGCTGACTTCGCGTCTAGCTTATAAAGAGAATTATGCAGTTCCAACTGCAGTTGGTATTCTTTTGACTTGCGCTCTATACAAAAAGTGGTCAGTACACGTGTTAATCATAACAAAGATAACATATCAAAATAAACATCCCAAAGATATTCAAAGATATCTAAAAATGTCCCAGGAAGATTTAGTAAGACATTTTTGTGATGTCTCAAAGATGGTTTAAACAAGTTTACGGGCTCTTCACTAGTTCTTCGCAAACTGCCTCCATGTGCTCCACAATCTTACTGTCTCATTCCATTTATACATACCTTTGTCTAATTTCAATTGCTCTGCCAAGGACGTTCTTTCCAGTGGTTCCAGTGAGCTCATTTTTCGTGTTGCAACTCTTCAATCCCTTTTTTTTTTTGCTAGCTATAGCAAACTGTTATATAGCAATCACGTGCCCAAAACCAAGCAGAATAACTATTATACGAGGTAATATACAATACAACCAGCAGCCAATGATAAGGCGATTTGGATTTTCTGGATTTCAACACTACAACCAACAACAAGAACAACAGTAAAAATAAGAATTCAATGCTTGTGTTGTGTGACTAATCTGAAACTCAATCTGAAACCCAAACCCAAACGGAAAAAAAGAGAGATAAACGACAAGTATACCAAAAAAGAACCAACTAACCAATAGTTATGATGATGGAAAAACAAACTTTACGCCTTGAATATTTGTCTCTTACGATTGCTGTGTCAACCAGCTCTAATGTAAAGATAATCACTATGCTCTGAAGCAATAATCTTCTGGAATCTACTGAAAATCTCATTGGTTGATTCAATTGTCTGCTACTTTTTACCGAAGGCATCATGCCAGATACCAAAAATGAATGATCAGGAAAATGCAAGAAAAATTTAAAAAAATATCAAAAAATTGCCGCGACATGATATTGTTACCTGCAGGAATGATGATAAATTTATTGTAAACGTGAATTTTTAATAGTGATCATTTTCGCTAAATAGTGTTCACATCCATTTAACGCAATCGCGGGACCTATTGTTGACTACTGGCTGGTCATTTTGGTGCTAATCGTTTGGCAGCGATTGATGTTTGCGCCATGGAAGTGATTGATATCTCATTTAGCATCGATAATAGTCGTTTGGAAGACTCGTTATTCAAGATATGGAAGCTTACAAGTTGTCGGGACCTGCAGAGGCCGCCACCAGCTATTTTGAGACTTAATAATCGTTCATGGAGATTACTTAACTCGCGGGTTTGGGATTCTGAGGGAACAAGGAGGTATGGAACCAAAACAACACAGGATTTGTTGAAGGATGTGCATTCAAACATACGAGTATGCGACCAAAAGACCGGGGAAGCAAGAGAAGTAAGTGATAAAAGAAAAATAATGAAACCAAGCGAAATTCATGAAGCTAGTGAAGTAATAGGTCAATCAATAATAGCTTCATTATCTTCACCGCTGCAGGCAAACCCACTGCCACCACCTCCACCTTCTTCACTTTTTCTACCTTGTCCCAACTTGAATTTAGATTATTCATTTTCCAAAAAGAAGAACTTTACTCATAGCATGAGTCTCGGTTCTGGCAACAATATGAATCTTGGTCTGTGTGATTTTGATGTCTCGGATATTTCGGAAGAAGACACCGAAGGAGACCAACTACAGGGTAGAGAAAACAGTGGCTTCAAATCAAAGAATAGAATGAGTAGCGATGATGGTAATTTATCAGGCCGTAAAAAACAGGATCTGCTGGCCAAATGGTGGCTAAACACAAATAACATTTTTTATATCGGTAATTCCCCCTCCCCACGAAACGAAGGCCAGGATCCAACAGACGTGGCTCATAACAATACGTTTCATAATTGCCAGTCAAAGCTTGAAACTTTGCTGCAAAATGCTTCACATTCTCATAGTGAGAGACTTGTTCGAAATTCTGTTTCCGCTGTCGCTCCGCCTCACCAGCCTCCTAACATAAAGCGCCAAGAATCATTGTTCAGTAATTTTTCGTCTAACTATGCAAAAAACAGTAACACGCCTAGCCTAATATCAACTTCAAATAACACTGGTGGTGTTTTTGATGATAAAGGCAACGAAGGATCTTTAATGAGTAACTCCTCCACTGATATTTCTGAAGATGAAGAAGAGTTTTCTGATGAGGAGGATGTTGAGATTGAGGATTTGAGCAAAAAAAAATCTAAGAACATGCCATGTAATGAAACTAATGATGACGAGTGGCTATCGATATCATCGGAAGATGAAGACTCCAAAATCTCCCAAAATGCCAGAAGCACTCTTGAGTTCAAAAAAATTCAAACCAGATCAAACACTGACCCGGTCATTTCTATCACAGCACCATTGGCAAATAAGCCTAGAACGCTAAGTCAAACTTCATCACATACTCCATTGAAAAGGAAGTCTCTTCTTTCTGGATTATTTCTTAACGAACTTGGAGACCATCCGCATCGTGCTCATCTGGAATACCAAGTGAAGATGATGTTGCCCATTACAAAACCTGTATTGAAAAGATCATGTACTACAGGATTAGTGAACGGAGTCGGAAATACTGATGCAAAGGATAAAGCTAGAAGACCTTGCATTTTACTTTCAAAAAAGTTTAACTCTGCGACCGATATTGCCGAAAATTTTCGGTGTTACGAAATAACTGGGGTAAGTGCTCGTTCAAACTCATTTGAATCGAATTTGGCTGAAAATGTGTTTCCAGTGAAACAACGCTCGAGTGTTGGAATTACCAATTACAATGCCACCGCCAAGTCATCGACCACTCTTTTAAATGAACTGGTTTCAATTACTTCCGATGACTATGGTAACACTGTATCTTCAAGCTTAAGCAGGATATCTCGCTCTGGTTCAAGCCGATCAATTAAGGATTTACTTTCAAAAAGCTCCAACAACTTAAACAAGCTTTATAAGTCATCCATGTCCATTTTTGTAAAACTGGACGAGACTACTACGGGAAAAGAAGAAAAATTCAAACCTGAAAAGCTTGTGGGGCCTTTCACCTTAAAGAATGATGTTCAAGATACACCCCTTACATGTAACACTCAAAAACAAAATATATGCTCACCACCCTGCTCACCAAGAGATACCTCAAGGGCTGCTGAAACTGTTTTATCTGGAAATAATTTGTTTGATTCCTCAAAGACTTACTTAACAACTGACCATTGTTCAAAAGATTTATCCAAAAAGCCATCCAAGTTATTACCAAAAACAATGTTCAAAGAAAACCTTTCTAGTGAGTTGAGCGAGTCACTAAAAAACTCAATCCTAATTGATTACAGGTTGGGTAAAATACCTTTACCGACAAAGGTTGTGAATAGCGATGCTTTACTTCGCAAGATGACTGATGACGACTATGATTTGGATGACTATCACTCCAAGGGCTGGTAATCAAAGTCTTAAAATGTATATTCCCGAAAAAATAGCTCATGATATAATTATATACTTGAATCAAGATTGAGAGATGCAAATCCTCTGTATACGTATACTAGTCATAAAATGTAGTTCATGAAATTTGATAAAACAAAATGGGTATAGAAAAAAAAAAGCGTAGATCGCTCTGGTTACTTCTTCGCTAAAAATAACCAGAAGGGCTAAGCGGATTTCAAAGTATGAAGACTTGCTATTATGAATTGTTGGAAGTTGAACTGAACGCTACTGAAAACGAATTAAAAAAAGCATATAGAAAAAAGGCTCTTCAATTACACCCAGATAAGAATCCTGATGATGTGGAAGGCGCAACTGTTCGTTTTGCAATAATCAGAGCAGCATACGAAGTACTATCAGATCCTCAAGAAAGATCTTGGTACGACTCTCATAAATCTTCAATTTTGAGAGACGACGATGATGTATATGAAGAGCTGGCAGATGTTGAAATGGTCATACCTTCAATTCCCGAAGATGAAATTTTAAGATACTTTAACCCATCTTTATACACAAAGTGCGATGATTCGCAGAGTGGGTTCTATAATGTGGCGTCATTGTTGTTTGAGCGTTTAGCAGCAGAAGAAATTACACACGGCAAAGCCCAATCATTGCCAAAATTTTCCAAGTACAAAGATGATGATATTACAAATATTAATGCGATTGACCCGTCGCTTCTTTTGTTTCCACGTATGGGAAATAGTAGCTCTAGCTATGCCACCCATGTCAGAAACTTCTACAATGTTTGGTCTAGTTTTCTGTCTGTGAAAAGCTTTAATTGGAAAGATGAGTACCGATACTCCTCTGCGCCGGATAGAAGAACACGTCGATTGATGGAACGCGAAAATAAAAAGAATAGAGATGTTGCCAGAAAATCATACAATGAAACAGTACGAAGCTTTGTCCAATTCATAAAAAAAAGAGATCCTAGAGTAAAGGCCGGTGTCTCTGAGTATGAGAAATCAAGAAAAAAGCGCCAACAACAGGAAATAGAAGAGCAAGCTAAAATTACCCTTCAGCAACAGAAATTGAAAAGCATTATGGAAAATAATGGAGATTTTGGGGTCCAGGAATGGCAAACCCTTACTGCAGAAGATTTGAAAGAATTTGAACAAATGCTTAACGAAGAATACAATATTTCGTCCGAAACGGATACTGATAGCGAATTCGAAGTATTTGAGAACCCACTTGATGAATTTGTGAACCAGACTTATGAATGTTTTATCTGCAACAAAATATTTAAAAATAAGAATCAGTTTGAGGTACACGAAAGATCAAATAAACACAAAAAACTTCTCAAGCAATTAAAATGGGAAATGAAAAAAGAGGGGATAGAACTAGGAATTGATAAGAATGACATAGATCTTGACGAATTTGAGACTGCAAGTGATGAATTTTCCTCTGACAATAACATATTAGATGATAGCTTTTCAGAACAACCAGCTATAGACAGAGCAGAACCTGAAAAAGTTATAAATACTTTGAAAACGGATAATTTAGACCTGATTGGAGTTTTTGAAATAGATAATGATGCTAATGAATCTGAAAGTGATCAGAGTGACCATGAACTATTGTTGCCTAATAAAAGTAAAAATAGAAATACAACAAAAATTGGACAATCAAATTTAAAAAGAGATCAGCGTATGGAAACAGAACTTGAGAGATTAGCAAAAGGGCTAAAGCTTGATGACAGTGATGATGATTGGTCTGTATCAAATAAAAAAAAGGATAAAAAACAAAAAAGCAAGCGAAACATTAAAGAAAATGAGGTTAAGAATTCTCTGATGGGAAGCGCTTCAGCAATATCAAATGTATTCGACACAGCTAACAATGCTATAGAACTGTGTGCTGTTTGTGGAGAAAGCTTTTCCTCGAGGAACAAGCTTTTTCAACACGTTAATTCTACAGGCCATACTGCTCCCATAAAAAATTTGAAACGGAAAAACGGAAAAAAGAGAAAATAGTCTATAATAATAAACCTAATTAATATTCCTGTCTAATATATTCTGAAGTCTGTTACTTTAAGCCGGTTTTTGACTTTTTAATTTTTGCAACAACGGGCTCGCTAATGCCTTTGTTACCAACAATACCCAATCCTTCACCTTGAACCCATCCTAACTTTAATAGTAATTTTCTTCCTATATTGTCCCCACTGATTTCAGGAGCTTTAGCACCAACAACATCACCCTCTTTATATAAATTAGATTTTCCTGAAATACTACCACTCAGTTTTACCTTTTTGCGATCTGACAAAACTATCTCTTCTTTTAGCCTCTTTCTATCGGTTCTTTGGAAAAATGGTCTTTGTTTGATAATAGCATTAACTTCATTAATTCGTGGTAAATATTTGCCAGTTCTTTTATGCTTAAATACCTTGACATACAGATTCAGACCATTTTGACCACAGGTTTTTGCTTTCAAATTGTAGCAACTTGCTAGCTTATTTAAAGTTTTGTGTCCATGGTGATCAAATGGAGGAAAACTTAAAGTTTCGCGAGAAATATCAAGAAAAAACAGTTCGAGCTCGTCCTTCATTTCTTTAATATGCATGCTGTATGGATATTTCACCAATAAATTATTTCTTGAAAGAGCTTCTTGTCTATTTTGCTCTGATTTGGAAATATTTTTTAACCGCTTGCCATTTTTGCGGATCTGAAACTGTTCCATTAAGGACTGTTTTAAGTCATCATCTGCATCCAAAGTATCAAGATTCAACAGCTTTTTCTTGTTCTTACTCCTAGTTTCAATACTTATGGTTGGTTCCATGATTTCCATTTGATTCATACCATTCTTTTGCAGTTTGAAGCAAGATATTAAGTCATCTATATCAACGTCGACATCTTCCATCTGCAAATGATTTATCTCTTCATCCTCTTCATCCTCATCCTCATCAGATGTTTCTGAGATATATACATCAGAAACATAGTTTGTGTTTGAAGGTGGGTCAATGAGACCATTAGTAATGTAAGTCAAAAAGCTACCTAATCTGTGTTCCTTGACCCCCTTCAGTAACACATAATCAACAAACACATCCTCGTCAATCCAATCAAAGTCTTGCATTGAGCCGGTCAAGTCTATATTACTGGTGTAAAACTGATTTTTAATACCAAATCTTACATTTTTCACCGCAATTTGGGATGTGTCATATTCCATGTCCTCAGCTAAAAAACCGTAAGGCTTGTGTTTGTCTTCATTATCGCCGCTATCATTATTGCTGTCTTCTGAGTCTTCAGAAGAATCACAATCAGAACTATCCGAAGCCATTATATCAAAGTTTGTCTGACTAACATAGCCATCTTCGTCTTCAAAATCGCTGTTGTCACACATTTGGTCCATAATGTTTTGAATGTAATTTTGAGAAAAACCATTGATGTCATAGGCACTTGGATCAACCCCAAAAAGTTTTTGATCTTTAAAACCTTTTGATGTATTCATTTTTGGTAAGTTTATATAAGTATTTCCATCTGATTCTGTTGTAGTATTCATTGATAATTTTCCAATATTTATAACCGGATCGTGATCAATACCATCACTTTCAAGAATTTCATTCTTGGAGTTTGATGATGCTATATCAATTAGTGTAGGCTTTGATCCTGTGTATAAATCACGCACATCCTCCAGGCCATGTGTATCAATAAAAAAGTTAGGCTTTTCAAATTCGGTTTCCAATATTTTTGCATCTGTAACAGGAGATCTTATTTTGAACTGAATATCCGAATACATAGTTTCTTCTTCCATCTCATCCTTCTTTCCTTCAACTTCTTGCTGATCTTTCTTTTCACCTCCACTATTTTTTTGGTCGATGTCATTCAAGATATTAGTTGAACCATTTTCCTGCTCTTTATCAATTTTTTCAAAATCATCAAATTGCATTTTGTCTATTTTACCGACATCACTATGTTCATTCATGTCTTCCTCTTTTAAGCTAGAGTCATCTCTATCAAGAATATCATCATATGACTCGAAAGAAAGCAATGAGTCGTAGTCCACAGAGGACTCGCGTTTAAAATCATTCAATAACTCAAGTAGCTTCTGTTCCTTTTGAAAAGTTACTGGTAAATTTTTATGTAACGTGCTTTGTTCCTGTAACTTTTCCATCAACTCTTTTTTGGGGTCATAGACATCTTTGGCCTTAATAAACTCCACCGGCTTATTGCGCAAGTTGCCATTAGACTTTTCTAAATTATTCTCGTCTGCTTGTTTTCCCGGTCGTTTTGACATATATTTCATAGAGAGATTATCATCAACTGCCATATTTTCATTCAAATCAAGCAATTCAGTATACTGAATCCTACTTCCCGCTCGATGATTATTTGAACTTCCTTTGCTTTTTCTTTTATTATTGAATCCTCCACAGTTCGATGTTCCTCTTGAAGAGTTTCCACATTTTCCACCACCTCTTCTAGATCTAGACTTACCTCTTCCTCTTTTTGGCATTCTTAATAAAGAACTGTTGCTGCTATGAACTGCAGCACAGAGTTTGCCACTGGTCTAAAGCGACTACTATATTGATTTTATATACAGGACTCGTAATTTTCTATCAACCCCTGTGTATAAGCATCAAGAAGGAGGCGGCAAACCATCAGAACTTAAAGTGTAACAACCACAGAGTCTCTATTGCAACATTATAATGGATGATAACCACAAAGAGGAAAGCTCAATTGGTAGTAATAATAGTACTGACTTTGACAACCTATCTAGACTTTCGCATATGTGGCAGCAAATAAAAGCTACCCCAGTTATTGCCAGAAACGATTTTAGTGATAAAGCATTGGCGACTATACTAGGTAAGATTTTTACCAAGCAATCAGAGTTTGAGAAAGAAATCTACACAAAAATCTGGGTAACGTATAGGTTTGGGTTTGAGCCAATTCCCAGGTTTGTAAATGGGCCCTACCCCCTATCATTCATTCAGTCATGTATATTTAGTAAAGGAATGATTATGAATACATGGAGTAACCTTCTGAATTTGGTTGATAACGATAACTTCACATCAGATGTGGGTTGGGGGTGCATGATACGAACATCTCAATCGTTACTTGCAAATGCATATATGCATATTTTGAACCATCCCAAATATGCCGAAGAATTAAAGAGGTTTAGAATTGGCAACATTATCAAGCTTTTTCACGACAACTCAGAGGAGCCCTTTTCCATTCAAAACTTTGTTAAAGTGGCATCAACTCTGCCGTTAAAAGTGAAGCCTGGAGAGTGGTTTGGTCCAAATGCAGCTTCCCTAAGTATCAAACTTTTATGCGAGAAGATAAAGCCTAACACACTTCCGAATGTACAAGTATTAGTTAGTGAGAGCTGTGATTTGTATGACAAGTATATTTCTGATTTGTTCAAAAAATCTCCTCATGGAATTTTGATTTTGCTCCCAGTACGACTTGGGATCGATAGGATCAATCAATACTATAATTCAAGTTTGCTTCAGCTCTTGTCGCTCGAACAATCAGTGGGTATTGCTGGTGGTAAGCCTTCATCCAGTTATTATTTCCTAGGCTACGAAAATTCCGATTTGATATATTTGAATCCTCACCATCCACAACCTTACTCAGAAGATATTGAAATCGAAAGCTACCACACCAAAGATTATCAAAAACTCCCAATTGAGAGTGTTGATCCATCTATGTTAATTGGAATGCTTATACTTGATATTGATGATTTCAAGCTATTTAAACAGCTGTGCATCAGTGGTGAAAACAAAATCGTACATTTCCATGAGTCTGAGACTGTCCCGATTATGTCGGCAGTGCCAAGGCTCTATTCCGAGTTTGTCAATGTTGAGCATAATGACGCAACGAAAGACGACGAAGAATTCATATATATCAATGAAGATGATGCTAAGATTTATAAAAATATTGATGACTTTGTGGATTTGGGGTCTGAAATCACTAATGATCTCACTGAAAAGCCTGTGGAGACACTGCTAGACGTCTCCACAGATACAATTAAATCAGAGTATCAGATTGTGCAAAAATCGACCTCTTGCACTCTACAATATGACGAGACTATAATTTGAGGTATGGACACTATATATGAATCTATAGAACGTACTTGCTGGTCAAGAGGTTCCATATATCACTGATGTACGTATATTGTAGTAGCTCTAGTCGTGTATTGCACCAGACAATTTGTAGTTAATTTTTGGGTGCACAACTTAAACCGTAGAACCATCTCTTCTAAAGACCAGAACTCAATATATAATTTAGCATAAGTACATTGGCTAAGAACAACCCATACTTACCACTTCAGAATTGAAAAAGTGACACTTTCATAATACTGATAATAGAAAATGATGGACGATTTCAAAATATGCACAGTATGTGCCTCAAACAATAATAGATCTATGGAGTCACACAAGCAGTTGAGAGATGCTGGGTATAATGTAAAGTCATTTGGCACAGGATCAGCTGTAAGGCTTCCAGGACCCTCCATAGATAAACCCAATGTGTACGATTTTGGTACTCCCTATGACGATATTTACAACGATTTGATTTCCCAAAACTGCCGAAAGATGTATGAAGCAAACGGATTAATTCACATGTTAGACAGAAATCGGCATGTAAAAAAGGCACCAGAGAAGTGGCAAAGTAATTCATATGCGGGAAAATTTGACCTTGTAATCACTTGCGAAGAGCGATGCTTTGATTCTGTATTGGATGACTTGATGTACAGAATGTACAACAAAGAATCTGAAAACGATGTTAAAAAAATTGTTCATGTTGTTAATGTTGATATCAAAGATGATAATGAAAATGCGCTAATTGGAGGTAAAGGTATTTTAAAGCTAGTGAACATGATTCATGATTTCAAAAATAAGCAAAAGGAAGATAGTGAAGACCTTTCTGACACACTATTGGAAGATCAAATGATGTCTATATTAACCCAATGGCAAAAGGATCATACTCACTTACCTACATTGTATAGTGTCTCATACTACTAATTATTATCGTAAATAATATATTCGGTTGGCAACTCCATTTCTTAAGCAAAATTAAAAAAAAAATATTATGATGACCATCAAGACTTTAGAGCTAAAATGCCACCAAAGCCAGGTATCAATGCAAAAAAAGCTCGGTTATACAACAGTAGAACTATCAAGACACAACTAAATGACTCCAGCTTTGTTGAAAAAGAGCGGTTAAACATTCCTGACTTCTTAAAAGCCAGGTCCTTTGAAATTAAATCTTTTGAGCTATCTCAACTAAGATCTAAATATGCATCGTCAAACCGAGTGTTTCAGAGCTTACCTAGAACTCTAAGACGTAGAGCAGCATCTCATAATGTCAAGAGAATTCCCAAGAGGATGAGAAATAGAGCATTGAAGGAGATGCAAAACTCTATTACTGGCGTTCCTCCTAAAAAAGAGCATCTTAGAGGACGACAGTTATACCGCTTGAAAATGTCCAAAAAACTATTGAGACTAGCCAGTAAAATCAAATTGTTGAGGAATGTTCCGGAAACAAGTGCGTTTGATAAGAAATTAGACTTACGCACCAAGATTAAATGCCTTCTGCAACAAATAAAGGCAATTTCGCCTGAAGCAAAAGTCATACCAACTCGCAACAATTGCTTGGGTTCATATGATAACACTGGCATCAACTCCTTGGCTCCAAGACCAATGGGGAACCTAAAGTACTATAAAAGACAGCAGGAGTTTGTATGGATGCCAACTCACGTTTGGCATGCCAAACGGTTCCATATGATTAAACAACATGGATTCCAAATACCTTTGACTCCAACTCAAAAATGCTTTAAACTGATGAATCGCTACTCTAAATACGGCTCTGTTGCTTTTGATACATCTTATATAGGAAGTATTGTTGTCAAAATGAGTAATGACGACGATTTAAGGCAATTGCTTCTTGAAATAACAAAGTATAAAACCAATGTTCCCAAAAGCTTATTTGAAGGCACTAAATCTTACTGCAATTGGATTTATATTGGGCCAGGTAAGGCTAGTATTGGAAAGGGATTTATTTATTGCAATTCAAAACTTCATAAGATTATTATTCGCCTCTTTCCATCCGTCTACGATGATTTTTTTGACTGGTTGAAGGAAAGAGTATCTCAGTTTACTTCACAAGGACAAGTATTTGATTGCAGGTATTCATTGGGGAGTTTAGAATTAGCTGGGCCGCATGCAATGCACTCATTGAGTAAGGTTTTACATTTATTTGATAATGAAAATAAAATAATCAGAGATGTATGGTCAAGATTAGCTGCAATTAATGATTCAGATTTCATACCTGTTGGCACAACATTTAGTTTTGATGTGATGGACCCAAGATACTGGAAAAAACCTATTGGCATGCCAATTTCAAGCAATGAAATTAAAATAAGCTCAGCAAACGACTTGATCATTTATTTATCGCAAAACGGAGATAATTTGATATGTCAAGAATCGCTCGAAAATTTACTTACTAGCGAAGGCAGAAACAATTCATACGAAAATCAGCTTTCTACTAAAATTATTTCGCAAAAGTTTGGCCGCTTGAATCCAAATCAAAAATCATTAAATAAAAATGAGTTAGAGAATTCTCGAATTCCTTTATTAATTTCTAAATCTTCGACACATTCGTGGTCCGTGGTCTTACCTTGGTATTGGGTTCTTCCATTATGGATCAATCTTATTAAAACACAAACTCTCAAAATTGGTGGTTTGAAACAACTACATCAGTTCAATTATGAAAAGGGAAAGGCAACGTTTCCACAGGATTATTCATGGTTGCGCGATGGGTGGGTCTACAATGAAACTTTAGGAAATCTAAACCAGAAGAAATTTGAGAGCTTGCCATCACATCATAAAAACAGCTCAAGAATAGACTTTACTTCGCCAATTATTATTAGCCCTTTCAAATGCGATTGGAGACTGGTACGCGACTTGACATTTCTAAAGAAATACTATAAAAAAACACCTGCTGAGCTTTTAGTACACACCCCTTCATTTGCATCATTTAAAGGTTCCTGTTTGACCAGAGATGTTAGTAGCTATCATGATCTTAAGCAAGTTCTCTATGACCTCCAATCTTCAACTGAATACAAACTACCTGAAGCATTGAATATTCCAATAGAATTATACGATAATAATTTGGAACAACACCAGCGCTTTCTTGAAGATGACTATGAGATAACCACTGTCCAAAAGGCACTCACTACCAAGCTTCCGGTAATTCAAGTACAAGTGAAATTGGTAAGAAAAGGATTTATTAAAGACAATGCTCGTGTCTACTCTACTAACAGTCCTTGTGGTTCCGATGGTTTTCCATTGGAATCTTCAGATATCATTGGTTTTATCTCTAGTGGAGCCTACAATTTAAACGAAGGCTGCTGTACTGGGATCGGATTAATCAGTGCTTCCATTTTGAAAAATTCGTCTACGCATGTTTATGTTAGAAATATAGGCTGTACAAATTATTATTTAGCTACTTATATACGGATCGAGTAATATATCACTATATAGAAGAATAACTTGGACTGGCTGTATACTTCTTTCGTATTATCCACACTACTATCCACACTACCTAACTAAAAATACACAAGAATTATATGTTTATGTTACCCGGATGATGAAAATTTTACTATAAATTAACTTTGAGCTCGCCAGTTTTGAAGGTTTTTTTTTTTTTTTCTCATACTTACCTGGAGATGTTGTAGAAGATCAAGAAGTTCTATAACCATTCTCTCTTTTGAGGCATTGCACAGCGCCCTGAGAGAAAATGCCAACTTTTCATTCGTTTGCACCTTCATCCTTTGGATGTTGGCTGCAAATTGAAGAGTGTGGATCTTTTAATTTTTGCTTTCCCTTCCCACACCACTTCGTTGAAGTTCGGTACAGGATAATCCAGTAGGTGTTGACAGTGTTTAAAAGCATTGGAACCATCTGAATTCTTTTTAATATTTGCAAGTCTGGTGATTTGCCAAAATTAAATGAATAAAGACAGTAAAAATTATTTTGTTTATTATAAAGCTATTGTGTTCTAGTACTAACTACTTGTGAGCTCCAGGCTGTTATGATCTCCTTCGTTGGTGGTTATGAACTTCGAGCTCTCCCACATTTTCATAAGCGCTTTCTTAAAAAGATCAACGTTATAGTCAATAATGGTGAAAGACGTATCTTGGATCCTGGAATCCACATCTTTACTTGATTCCCCGTTGTTGATGAAAGATTCATTTTGCAGTTCATCGTTTCTTATTAATGCTACCAAGGCTAATCCTCTTATCATTTGTTTCAAATACAATGTTGATCCGTTCAGTAAATGACTAATTGATTTAAGTTCTTTTGGCTTAATTGAAACCTTTTTTTTGTCTCCATAACCATTATTTGAAGTATCCGAAGCATCGCTCTCGACATACAAATCATCTAAGTCTATTGTAATGTCAATAAACTCTGCGCATACTTCATAAGTCTGTATATCAACAGGAGAAGAATCTGTGGCAACATAAATCTTGGAGTTAACATCAAACAAGAATACCTTGTCAATAGATGAGTGCTGTACCAAATTATCAAGCATGTTTTCCAAAAAGGGAAGTTCTGGTATCAACTTTTGCACGATACGTGAAAATGCTTCGTAAATTGAGTGATCGAAAATGGATGTTAAATAAAATGATACTTGAACACCTTCTAACCCTAAATCTAAAAGCTCGTCACCTGTTCTTTGCATTATATCTCTTTGTGCATCGATCCTATAGTCTTCGGATAATCCATCAATCTTATGAATCAACACCTCAATATTTATCTTCGGATTCACCTTGTAAGCGAACTCCACAATCATAGAGAGATTAGTTAATGCATTTAAATACTCATCTTGTGAGTCTATCACGTATACTAGTGCTCCAACACTGGAAAATAGTCTTTCGGAATCATAATTGGGTTCAAAATAATTTAACTGACCTGGTAATTCCATAACAGAAAGATCAATTAGCGATGAAAATTGCTCTGAAGTAGGTTTCGAAGTACTCTCAAGGTATAAGGTATCTAACGGCTGCATATTGTGAAACACGACCTTACATATCGAAGATTTACCCCCTCTTCTTAAGCCCATCAATAAAATTGTAGCATTTGAGTCCTTGGGATTAGGCAAAATTGTCGCCTCCATTATAATGTAGCTTTTTTGTTTTATGCAAGTTTGGCTATGATGATACCGCTAGACAGTATATCACTATAAAGACTGACCAAAGTTTAATGTTGGTCAACTGGTGATAGCTAAAACCTGGTTTTTGATTTTGATAATTTGGATGGCTCGATTTTGTTCAGGACACTACAATTATATAATAATTAATGAGCACTATTAGACAAACGTCGTTTAATTCATATTTGCAAGTTTATGGTCTTACACGTCTGGGGTCTCTGGGGAACAAAGACGAGCGGCGGATGTTCTTCAAGTCCAAAAAGAACATAACAACTCTTTCTAAACCAATACCACCACCAGCATGGGGAGGACATCCGTAAGAGAATGCATCGATATAATCGTTCAAACCAGGTACATTGGGGTCAATTTCATGAGCAGTCATGCGCTCTTTCAAAAGAACAGGATCATGAATACGCTGGGCACCTGACAAAATTTCTTCTCCTCTCATAAAAAAATCATAAGAGTTGGAGTAACGGGGATCCTCAGCATCTGGCATAGTATAGAAGGGTCTAATAGCTAATGGGAACTTGTCCAAAATGTAAAAATCAGTGTCGTATTTTTCTCTGACCAACTTACCCAAAAGTTTCTCGTTTTCAGTAGACAAATCCTCAAAGTCGTCTACATCCTTACCGGCCTCTCTTAACATCTTGATACCTTCTTTGAAATGGAGCTTGACCATCTCGCCGTTTTTGGGAACCTTAAATTCCTCAACTGGGAATTGCTTTCTAACTGTACTAATTTCGTTCCCGAATCTGTTTTTCAATTCAGAGAACATAAATACAAACAAGTCAGCTAAGGTGTTGATAGTCTCATCATAGTGCTCTTCAATGGCCATTTCCATATCCAATCCTGTGAATTCAGTCATGTGACGGTGAGTGTTTGAATTCTCTGCTCTAAAGACAGGGGCAATTTCGTATACTTTTTCAAAGTCTGCTGCAATCAATTGTTGCTTATATAATTGAGGAGACTGGGCTAAGTAACCTTTACCCTTGAAGTAATTGATCTCAAATACATTTGAGCCACCTTCAGATGGTGCAGCAATAATTTTGGGAGTATGAATCTCAGTGAAACCCTTTTTGGATAAAAATTCTCTAAACAAGCTGCAAACAGCAGCCTGAATCTTGAAAATGGCTTGATTAGTAGGTGTTCTCAAGTCAATAACTCTAGCATCTAATCTAGTATCAAGGTTAACAACAGGCAATTGAAGAGCTTCAGCATCAGCATCAGACCTAGATGCATCTTCAATCAATAAAGGCAATTGCTCGGGAGTTTCTTGCAAAGTCTGAATTTTTTGTACATGAATTTCCACATCCTGAATGGTTGAGGACTTGATCAATTCATCAACCTTACGAACAGTACCATGAACTAAAACAATGGACTCCAAATTGATGGAAGAAGCCCATTTGACCATCTGCTTAGAAATAGCCTTGGAATCGGTTTCCTTATTAGTTCTTACCAAAGTCTGAATCAACTCAGTTTGCTGTCTCAAAGTCAAAAAGAGCAATGTAGCACCTTGTTGTCTGGACTTGTGGACTCTAGCTCTAAACACAACTTCTTGACCATCATTTGCTGCACTCAAGTCCTTAAAGTTGATTCTTGACTCGCCAGTTTTGCTAGAAGAATTGATCAAAGGTAATTTTCCATAGTTTTCTTTAGCAGGATCATTTGCTGCCTGTGCTTCCTTCTCGGCCTTTTCCTTAGCCAATTGCTCTTCGCGCTCGGCCTTCTTTTGAGCCTTTTCTTTCTCTTTGGCCAACTTCTTTAAAGCTTTTTTAGACAAAGGCAATCCATCTTCACCCAAAATGACTTCCTCTTCTGCAGCTATCTTGGAGGTTGGTTCAGCTTTCGGTTCTGGTGTAATGGAAGGTTCTGTTGACATATTTGTAACAAAGATGTATTAAATATAGAAGAAAGTATAGTACTTTTTATTGTCGAGTCATTAAAATTTTTAGTCACATTCGTCTTTTGATTACATAATTCATAAATATCTACCGTTTTTTCACAACTATTACACCTAACATATTGCATAAAGGAAATGGTATTAAAATATACGAATTGCTTTGAAATGGCTGGCTAGGAAACCATTCAGTGGTATCTTATAAAGGCTATTTTACTTTGCTTCTTTTTCTTGCAATTCTTTCTCTTGTTTTTTTTTCAACTTTTCAGCACGAACTGCTTCCCGTCTGGCCATTCCTTCCATAATTTTGCGTTGTTTTCTGTCTTCCTTGGATTCAATTGGTTTAATTACGTTGTTCTTTTTGTTTAATTTTGATATCGCCTCATATAAATAGTCAAGTTTTTTGAAATTCTCCTTAAATCTATCAAATGAAAGCTTCGTAATTAACTTCAAATACTCTTCACTAACAAACGATACTAAATCATTTTTTTCATTCAAGTATCCAATTGGTATATCAAGTTTGATCAGAATTCTTATTCCCACGATATTATTACTTCCAATACCCGATTCTCTGAACCCACAATTCATTGCTGTTGCATATAACGAGTTAGCTGAGTGTTGATCCCGGCATTTGACATGAAGTATAAGTGGTTCAAACTTGTACAATATGTACCTGGTATTGGCATTCAGCATACACTCAAACTGATCTTTTTGGGAATATTTAAAATTTATGGATTTGTACCAGTCATTTAAATTAGATGTCTCGTGTGTAACAAAGATCCAGTTCCCACTGTTTCCCTTCGACCCGATCTTTACATCGTCTTCTGATACATCTTTAATGCCTTCCAAAAACACTGACACTCTACCTGAACACGATGAGGTAGTGACCATATCCTCATTGCTATTTATGAGGTTTATGATGGGTATGCAGATTTCATCAATTGAACCCTTGGGTGAGGCATCTTGGGTACTTGAGTTATCGATCTCTGCAAGTATTGATTTCTTCTTTTGTTCAAACGGGTCTAGCATTGATAAGGGCTTTATACATGATGACTAGTTTTTTTTTCTTGCGTTCATAAACTTACAAAAATTATTTTAATGCAAGGAGGAACTTCTTTTCATCCTCAGGGGTGAGTTTGAATAGAGTTTTAACAACAGGTAATAGTTGTTCCCTCTGCTCTTTGTGCTCAATAAAACCAAGCAAAACATTTTTCAAATAAGCAACATTGGTATCACTAGCTCCTTCGTCTGATGATTTGTCTTTGGCGTTAGATATAGGTGACGTAGGTAACTCGCTTTTCGGGGAGTTGCCTAGCTGCTTCATTTCTCTATATTGCAGTGTTAAAAATTTGTAGTTTTTGGTTAACCTTTCAAATTTCATGTTTGATTCTTCATTAAGCTTTTTCAAAACATTATTTAAATTCTGATACTCTTTAACTTTTTTAGTAGCTTCTTGTAAAGCATTTCTTAAAGTATCAACGGTATGTTGTATTTCTTCTGATACTTCCTTATTGTTCAGTTTATCATCAGATTCTAAAGTATTCAATAAAGACTTGTGCTGCTGTTTCAAATCTCCCAAATCCTTTTCCAACCCTTGAACTTTAATAAGGTAACTATCCGAAATAGATCTCAATTCATCAATTTCCCTTTGCTTTTTACTGATTGACGACTGAAGCTGTGCTTCATTCTTGACTCTTTCCTCACTATTTTTGCTTACTTCATTAGCAAGATCTTCATCTTTTTGCTTAAGTTGTTCTTTAGCATCTAATAATAGATTTCTAATAGTAGAGGCTTCTCTGCTTCTCTCTTGAAGCATACTTCTAGCTTCAGATAATTCTTCTTCAAGATTTTCTAACTTTCTGTTGGACTCTTTAGTCTTCATGGAAAGTTCTTCATACTGCTGTTTAAATGACAGCATTTCATTATTTGAGCTTGTCATTTCTCTTACTAAAGAGTCATATTTTGATCTCAACGTTTCTAAATCGCCAGAAATTGACTGTTTTTCTGTTTGTAATTTACTCAACTCGTTGTTGAGAGTGTTTCTATGCCCTATCGCTATTTCTTGGTTGGTAATAAATTTGCTTTTTTCTTCATGTAAACTTTTGTTTTCTACCAAAAGCTCTTTGTTTAATTCCTTCAATTTTTTGATTGATTCTAATAATTTGGTTTCTTCTATTTTCAATGATGTAATTTCCTCATTACACTTTGCAATTTTCTGGTCTTTATCAGCTATACTAGTTTTGAGAGACGAAATTTCTAATTTGAGGGAAGCGTCATTACTCTTAAATTTAGAAAGTTCTTTAATACGGCGTTCTTGGTCGTCTTTTTCCTTTTTCAAATTTTCAATTTCTTTGGTCGAAGATTCTAATTCTGTGGTGAGAAGGCGCCTTGTATTTGAAAGCTTCTCTTTTTGGTTTTTGAAGTTTGTTTCAGCAGATCTCAAAGAAGTCAAATTGGCCTCGTATTTTGCAACCTCTTCCTCTAAATTTTTTATTCTGGATGTGTATTCTTCTGAAGTTTCCATCAATGTTTTTATCTGGATATCCTTTTCCGAGATGAGGTTATCATACTCGCGCTTTGCTTTTTCTAGCAAGTTCTCCATCTCATTCAACTTTTCAGTAAGCTCGGACTTTTCTTGGTGTAACATTTTGCTTTGTTCGTCAGATGCTGAAGCAATTTTTTTTGTTTCATCATTTAACTTGGCTTTTAATGTCTTGATCTCATCGCGAGCTTCTACCAAGTCATTTCCGATTTCCTTCAACAGGTCTCTTAATTCTTCCACCTCTTCAGTTTGGGATTCTAAAGTTGTTTTCAAATCCCGAGTCTTTTGAATCAAATTCTCATTTAATGACAAAACTGATTGGTACTTGTTCTTGATCTCTGAGACTTCCTCCTCTAAAATCTTCTTTTCGTTTTTGAGAGTCTCGATAGACTCTTTCAATTCGGAATTTTGCTTTTCTGCTTCAGCAGAAGTTTCTTCAGTTGATGATTCTAGCAAACTCGATTGGCTTATGCTATTTGGAGATGGTTTGGATTGAATACCTTTACCCTTTTTACCCTTTTTGCTTTTACCATTTACAAGGCCAGAACTCTGTTGTTTCAATTCTGATTCTAATGTCTTAAGTTTTCTGTTCAACAGCTCGATTTCTTCATCCTTTTGTTTAACACTTTTGAATAAAGTATTTGATTTCTCAGTGAGATTTTTTTGCTCACTACTATGTTTATCAACCAGTTGTTGCTTTTCATTTTCTAAGTTTGCAATATTTTTTTTGTGGGTTACAATTTCTTCCTCTAATAGCTTTACTTTGGATAAAAGTGCGGTGTATTGTGATTCAGTTTGTTCAAACTCACGAGCCTTTGCTTGCCATGAATCATTTGATACTTGAGCTTCTTTAAGTTGAGAAACAATTTTTTCTTTCTCCTCTTCCATTGCCCTTTTGTCATCAGTCAATTTCTGTTTCAATTTTTCCATAGAGCGTTCAAACTCATCAATAGCTTCTTCATTTTTTTTGACTGTGGCTTTTAACAGATTTATCTCTAGCTCTAAATCCCTTCTTTCTTTTCTTACAAGTTCTAACTCAGAAGTATTTTTCATCTGATTTTGCATCTGAGCTTGCAATTCATTATTTTCATTTTCGAGTTGATCAAGTTTATGCTCCAAGTCTTTTAAAATTTGACTTTTGTCATTAGGCACTTCCAAAGAATTTTCATTATTAGATTCAGCCTCTTCTCCTTTCAAATCAACAGTATCGGACTTCTTTTCCCGTAAACTTTCTAATTCAGCAATCTTCCTTTTTAAATTTTCAACCTCAATATTAACATTTATGTCAGTGGTGCCAACATTTTCTTTGAGCTTTGCTTCAAGCAATTCAACCTTTTCTGATAATTCGCTGTTTGTCCTTGCTAAAACTGAGTTTCGCTTAGAATATGTCCTCAATTCAACATTAAGCATTTTTGATTTTTCATTCAAACCATTAAGGTACTCTATTAGTAACCCTGTATCCGATATATTTGATATAGGAGTATATTCCTGTAATACTTTCTCAAAGGTAACAATCAATTCACTCTTTCTTTTCTCTGTCTTGAATGCTTCCAATAAAATAGGATATTTCTCTTCATATTTGGCAAATTTTTTCAACTTTGACCGAATAGATGGAGGCAAATCTTCCACACTTTTTGGCTTTTCACCTTCGGGTTGTGGTGTAGTGGATTTTGATATAGGTTCATCTTCAGGTTGAACCAATTCCTTAGGATCCGGCGTTATTGTGCTCAATACTTTAGCTTCACTTTTAAGCTCACGTATAGAGTTTGCAGTCTTATCATTATTGGTGACTTGACCTCCCTCATTGAAGCTCTTCGCCACATCTTCTGAAAAGTGCTTGAGCTTAGAAAACATGGTTATTGTTAGCTCATGAGCTCCACTAACACGTCTGGATGATCAGTACTTGTTTCAATACCGACCGACGGGAGTCTCTGTTCATACACGTGACTCGAAGAATCAATTTCCGTTAACAGAAACAGGGTGAAACTGATATGATACCCCAGAAACTAATACAGACTGCAAGAATGGCGCCTTCCACACTGGATGTAGAAAATTCTGTTAGCAAAATCAAAGATCTTGTTGAAGAGCTTGAATCTATGTTAGAAGAGCGATCGCGTTTGGTAGAGATTCTTAATTTATCACCGAGTGCAGACGATAATTATGAATTGATAAGCTTATTGCAAAAGTTAAAGAAATACTTTAGGTACTTGTTTGGAGACATTCTGAAAATGATAAATGAGGGATCTGTTAGCGTGGATGAATATATGTCTGCTTTTAAAAATTTGAATCTGCAATATCTAAATTTAATTAATAAGTTGTCTGAAGACGCATATATCAATATTGGGGAATACCGGTTTGATGCTGAGCCATTTCCAGTAACAGCACCTAGAATAGACGAGTCTTTACAGAAAACAGTGCGATTTAAGGATAGCGAAGTTGAAAGCGATTCGTTGCGTACTGAGCTAATGGGAACGCGGGTTTTTAAGCCCTACAGTGATTCGGAGCCTCCTGATGATTCGGAGTCTCTTGATGACACAAACCATCAGTTATTTGCACAGCATCAGCAAACGCTTTTGGAGCAAGATAATGACTTAGAGGTATTGCACTCGTCTATTTTACGACAGCATCAGATGGGTACTGATATTGGCACAGAAGTAGACAATCATTTGATTATGTTGAATGATTTAGAGCTGGGAATTGACATAGCACAACATCGCTTAAACTCGGTATCTCATCGTCTCAATAACTTTAGACAAAAGTGCCGAGAAAATGGAAGTATTGTGACTATTGTTGTTCTCACGGTCATTTTAATTTTATTATTAGTGGTGTTGAACTGAAAAAGCTAGGTGTTTGTAATTGAAACCTGAAGGTAAGTACCAGAATTTTTTATGCCCAAACACCATAATCTTCTTTTCTCAAATATTAGGTTAATCCTTTTATTCGAATATATATACTACAAAATTTTTATAGATTGACCATCAAGCACATCAAATTCTAAATCGTTGTACTGTATTCAGCTAAAAATTGAAATCATCATTCTCTTCCTCATTTTCACTGAAAAACCATATAAAGACAATAATGTCCCCATAAACAATCAACCCACCAATTATACTCATGACCATGGATCCAAGCTCAATCAAATTGGTATGGTAGAAAGAAATAGGCAAAGCCACCCCACTCACAATTAAAAATCCCGTCAACGACTTACAGAATTCCAGAAATGGGTTATTTGCACCCTTATCATTGCTGCTAAATGTCAAGAAGTCGTCCCGCGCATTCTCTACCAGTTGAGCTATTATATTAGGCAAAGGTGCAAGCAAAAAGATTAAAATTACCCACAAAGGCTTGTAATTATTATATAATGCGCATGACAACAAGATTAATAGAAACCCAGAAGCCAAGAACGCTGATAAAAAGATGATCTTATTCAATGGATTCATCACCAGTACCTTCTAAGTGATGGCTCTTGTGAATCTTTCTAGTTTTACCAGTGCTTCTATTCTGGAAATTGGAAAATATATCACGTGCATATTTTGGAATCTCTGCGATTATTGTACTCTATGTTACTTTAACCAAATGAACAACTATCAAGGAAGTACTTGTTATAGTTTGATACATTTTGTATAGTCTAAAAATTAATGTATAAGGTTCGGTATTTAGTAACAATACACAAAGATTAATCCTAAAAATTCGGATGAAAATATATTTATTTACGCGGTGATATATTAAATTTTGGATGAATCTGAACCATGTTAATTGAATTTCCAAGACAGTAGTACATATAATCTCCCATCTACAAAAATAATTGAATATAATTGTGCAGTTTTTAAGTAGGTAAGAATTCGATGGTTTTGTATTAGTGAAGCTTATTGCGAAAGTGAGTTTCATTAGCAAATAGCTCAAGAACAAACCGTCACACCCAAATTTGATATTCTATAGTAATTCATGTTTTGTTTAATATATTTGATAAAAGAATACTACAAATAATTCGCAATTACTTGATTCGATTCAATGAGTGTTGTTGGTCTCGACCATAGTAAACATTGATAATATCAAAGTTTATCTTATTCGAAAGAAAAAAGAAGGTATTTCTTTTCGCTATTTGTTTCAAGTTCATCTAGGATTATTGCAAAAGCATCAACTTCCATTTTGTAAGAATAGAATATGACTATCCTTATAGTGTGACATATTGCTATAGACTTTTATGAAGAAAATAAACACTTTCCAATTCAATTCATCAACACCATGAATTTTGCACCTTAAAAGTATCTTTATTGATTGGTTAATATTAAAAGCAAATTTATAGTGTGCAAAGTTCCAAAAGTACTTTAATGCGCTAACACGCTCTTTTTCAAGTAGTACAGTTGTAGAAAAGATTATCTACATAAAAGATTAAATACTTTCAAGCAAGAATCCTGTTATGGAGTATTTACTTTACATTCGAACTATAATATAAAATTCAATTGATATTTTTGTTTGCAGGAACTAAAGAATTTATATAGCTATTAGTTCGCTGCCGCGTCCAAACAAAAATAGCTAGTATATTTTTTGAACTCTTTAAACCCTGTGAGCTTTAAGTAGTTTGGAAAAGTTTTTTTAAAAAAAACAATGGCTAAATCAGTAATAAAAATAAGTGTGATAACCTCGACCGCCCAACTTTTTGATAAATTCTCCTTAATTCTAAAATTACTCTATCCGTTTATTGAAACCTAACATTATTTGCTTTAGGGATGGCTCAAAAACTTGTTTTATGTATTTTTGAAAAAATATGGCATTGAAGCTATTTTTTAATAGAAAGGAAATGTATATTAAGTTAAAAAAAGTTGTTATTAATCCTATTACTTAAAACACAGCCTTTAATAAACGGGGTTGCAATTGAATTTTTGATAATTAATCTTAGAAAATGAGTTTTATCAAATTTTAACAAATTTGTTATCATTGATGAATGCAACTTTCCCAAAAAAATAAAATAACTTCTGCTTGATTAAATAAGATTAGCTTGATATTAGTATATGAACAATTCGTTTTACAAATGTTACTTAGATACAACTGATGCACTATTACTACAAAGGTAGCGTATATTATGAATTCCTGATAGAAGGTATTGGTTAGTTTTGTCTTACTAAACTTTAACTAAAACAAATATTCTTTAAACTATATACAGATGTCAATGAGACTTAATCTTTGTTTGAACCCTTGAACCATTTGTTACAGCCCAATAAGCTTTTCTTAGCATCATTTTGCTCCACTTTTTCCTCAACATTAACCCATGTTTCAGCATCAAGGGGCTTTGTCCTTTTAATTGTCTTGGTAATGGATGTACCATCACCAAAATTCTCAGTACGTATTTCGTCCATTTCTACCATATTAGTGCTTGGATTGGTGTTGTACTTGGTTTGGATCGAGGTGGAAACTACATTGGAAGCAATAGCACTTGTAGTTGGTTTTCTTGAAATTTGTTCCTGTTTATCACTTTCATACTTGGCATTTCTCCACCGAAGCAAGTCCTCAAAGTGTTTGAAAAATATACCCTTGGGTCCCAAATCAATTGAATTATCCGTGGGCTTTACATTATTTTCTTTACAAGCATTTTCAAAGTCTTCCTTTGTCAAGACCTTGTGTGGCAAACGCTGATTCTTAAACTTGAGAAAATCAACAGGAATTTCCTTGTTAGGAAACAAACAACGCCAATAACCTTTAGAGTCCCACAAAGATTCACCTTCTTTGTTCATACAGTCATTGTACTGTCTTATGGTAGGCGACTTTTTCGAAAAGTACCCAAATGGAGTCTTTCCCTGGCAGAAACCTCCTGCGAAAAACTCTCTGAACGGGCTATTTGAAAAACCGGCGCCGAACCAAGGTTTCAGTTCACCCAAATAATCATCGTGTCCTGGATCCTTTGCATCGCGCACTTCATAAATACTAGGAAACAGTACCCCAGATTTATCGTCGTTTTCCTCAAATATCGACTTCAATCTGCTACTAACCTCGGCAAACAGAGGCTCAATCTCATCTAAATCAAATGCGGCCAGCAGAAGCATATCTGAGGTATACTTCTGAGCCATTCCATTGATGTCTTTTAACTTGCTTTCTGTTAAATTGTAAAGAGACTGTGAAATAGATCCCAAACTTGATTTTAAATCAGACACATCTTGGATAATCTTTTCCACTTCGTTGTTGTTTGTTGTTTCAACAACAGAGTTGTCTTTAATTTCATTTTCCTTAATACCCATTGTTTGCAATTTAAGTTGTATTCGTGTGTTGTTTGTTGTTCTGGTATCTATCCCCCTGAAGACATGCTCTAGTTATTATATAGGGCTGATTTTGCCACCACCCAAGACGGATTTAGCCACAATTCGAGACGGATCTGGTCACGATTTAGGACGGATTTAATCACGATTAGAGACGGATCTGGTCACGATTCAAGGCGGATTTAACCCTAGCTGGAAGCGGATTTAACTACAGTTTGAAACGGAATTTGCCACCATTCAATAGCAATCAGAGCGACCAGGATCGACTATTTTTGAGCTCGATATTCAATCACGAGTAGCCGGTTATGTAATTAATATACAGGATAATAAAGGGTATAATATATACAGAGGTGAAGCCAATGAACATCATATGATCTATTACGTTAATGCATATCTCATAATATAAATGGCGAGAGACAACATCCGTGTTATTTGAAGTAAACTATTAGTGCAAAAAGGCCGTCTGATGTATTTTTTTTGTTTTCAGTTGATGAGCGCCAATTGTCTGATATTAGGCGAAAATATAGCGACATTAGTGGTATGGAATAGGTAGGGTATTAACATGCTATCAGCAAAATGAAGGAGTAACCTGAATAACAGTCTTTAGTAAAAATATTAAAGGTAGTTGTGAAATGAAGCATTCAAATGGTGATAATGTTCAGTTGATAATATGTAATGAAATACTGAATTTCCTTAACATATTGTTCCAATAAAACCTCGTCAAGCTAAGCTTTCAGCCAAAACGCAACCAAAATGCTATTCACTTTTTTTATATCATTCACCATCCTCTCTGGCTTGGCTGCGAACTCCGATTCTGTGACCCGTAAGTTTGCTCAAAAGACGCATAGTTTAAACTTCCCGCACCGTTGGTATAGTGGTAGTCATTTCCACTGGTAGCTCGCTTCTTAAAGTAAGGGTTTGAATTTGGCGAAATTGTTTTAGAATATGCCATTCTGGTTTTTGGTGTCCTAGGTCCATCATTCATATCGTATGAGCTCTGTGGGTGTACGCCATAAAGCTCGCTGGCACGATGAAACCTGTAGCTTGGTGGTGAGCTCTCCGGTTTATTTTCGGAGGGAATGCTTGGTAAAAACTCTAAATCGCTCTGGATATCGAAAGACTTGTGAATATAGAATTTGGTCTTGATAGATTTAAACATTTGCATCTTTTTTATATCAATCTGTGATGTGGCGCTTAAAGCAGTTGGCGCTGGCGAAAGCACTGTGTTTCTAGATCTCATGTTACTACGAGTTGTATCTAATCTTGATGGGTGAGGTGAAGCGTTTATCATCCTAAATCTGTATATATCGTATAGTCGCAAAGATGAGATGCTCTCTGTTTTTTTTTTGTCGTTACTGTTGTTTGTACAGTACCAATTGTATAGAAAAACATTATAGGTGCAAAAACCGTGGAGACAATCGTATCACATGGTCTGTCAAATATGATGGATTTAATGTCAAAGAGGCTTTACTCTAAGCTCGGAAGTGCACTAAGAAGGAACAGAGGAAATGCAAGTAACAAGATACCAATATCAGTGCATCCAAAAAGCCCCGCTAGAACAAGGTTTGCACCATCTCCAACCGGCTATTTACATTTGGGCTCATTGAGAACAGCTCTATACAACTATTTATTGGCTAAAAATACAGGTGGACAGTTTTTGTTGCGTTTAGAGGATACCGATCGTACACGATTGATTCCAGACGCAGAAAAGAATATTTATGATAGCTTGAAATGGTGTAATTTGAACATTGATGAAGGGCCAAACGAAGGAGGCGAGTACGGACCATATCGTCAGTCAGACCGGAGAGAAATTTATAAGAAGTATGTACAGATTTTGTTGGATAAAGGGCTTGCTTATAAGTGTAATTGCTCAAAGGAGCGGCTCAATAGTCTTCGTGAATCGGCAAAACTATTAAAACCGCCAACAACAGTGTCTTATGACAGAAAATGTCTACATGAGTCGCTGTTAGAAGGGGAAAATACTGTTATTCGGTTCAAATCCCCAGATTCGTATAAGGAGTTCCAAGATTTGGTACACGGAACATTGAATTTGCAGCCTCAGTACAACTATGACGATCGGAGGTATGATGATATAGTCATTATGAAATCTGATGGTTTGCCCACTTACCATTTTGCAAATGTTGTCGATGATCACTTGATGAAAATAACCCATGTTATTAGAGGTGAAGAGTGGCTTTCGTCTACCCCAAAGCATATTGCATTGTATGAGGCATTTGGGTGGGAACCGCCTGCGTTTGTCCATATTCCTTTATTGACTTCTTTGGGCGACAAAAAGTTATCAAAAAGACAAGGTGACATTGGTATATTAGATATGAAGAAAAGAGGCATATTGCCTGAGGCTATTGTTAATTTTGTTGCGTTGTTTGGCTGGTCACCTTCAAGGGAAAATCCAGGAGTGAAATCCAACGAGACGATGGATATAAATCAATTAATTGAAAGCTTCTCTTTGGATAACTTAACAAAAGGTAATGCAAAGGTTGCTGATTCAAAACTTTACTTTTTTAACAAGTTTCATCTTGGTAAAGCTATAAAAGACCCAATTAAATTGGAAGTTTTGACAGATGATTACTGGAAGAAATTTCAGAAATTGACAAATAACTCATATGACAAAGATTTTCTTCGCAATTTGTTAAAGCTATTAGGAAATAGTTTGAACACTCTTGATGAAATTGAAACCATTCACTCATATACATTTAGGCCAGTTGACTACAACGAGGTCCCTATACCTCCTGATACACAGGCTATATTGAGTAAATTGAGTAAGCTTGCAGCAAGCTCTTTTGATTTAAATGCCCAGACATTGGTACAAGAAATACCAAACATTCAAAAAAAGAATGTGTTTCAAGCAGTTCGGTATGCTCTTTCTGGAGGCACACCTGGCCTAGCTATTCCATTGTTAATTGAGCTTTTAGGAGAGAAAGAGTATTATAGAAGACTACAAAGTGCCCTTAATCATATATCTGATATTAATACTTCTAATTAAACTAATTTTGTATATAAACCATTTCAAGTTAACAAAGCATGCCTGGTAAAATCCATGAAATCTGGCTTTTCTGTTTCCTCATCAACTGGGTCTATTAAAGGTCCGGTATATATACAATGTACAAGCATCTGAGGATGATAATACAAACCAGTAAGTAGCTTGGGTGTTACCAAGAAATACTGCGATTTGTTGTTTTGGCAAGCTGTGTGCACCAAATATCTATGTGCCATTTTTTCATTTCTTGGGTCCATGCCTTGATTAATTTCATCCACAACCCTAAATGGTGCATCAGTGAGCCCCTGAAGAGACATAATAAAGAAAATTGTCGATACAGCACGCTCACCACCAGACTGAGATTGATGATCTAAAACCTTTAATTCTGATTCTTGCCTGAATTTCACCATTATTTGTAATTTCCAATCCAAAAATCTTTCATTCTTTGCTAAATCAATTTGGCCATCACTAGCAACTTTAGTAAATCTCTTGTTGAATGCAATAGAAATTTTTTTGACTAATTCCGTCAATTCAGGCTCCCACTGGCTTTGTATTATATTGATTCGGTCATCTAGCTCTTTTTTGTTTTTTTGTAATCTAGGCAAATCCTTCTCCGCGCGAATAATTTCATCTAATTTGTGTCTCAAATTTTCTATTGAGCTCTGGTCTGCGGTGGACATAACTGATTTTTGATCCTCAAGTAACTGAATCTTTTCACGAATTGTTTTCTCTGTAAAAGTTTCATTTTCAACATATTTTTTGGCCAACTCTGATAGCTCTGTTCTCTCCTCTTCGGTGTAGTTTTTACTTTGTTCCTGAATTTTTGCAGCTGCATCACTTTTTTTTATCTCGTCGTACTTTTGTTTAGCATCTTGGTAAGCCTGTATTAACTCATCCTTTTTCTGTTTGAGATATTCTATCAACTTTTTGGCACTTATTTGTCTATTTTGGGCTTGTAACATTTCAAATTCTTCCAAATTCAAATCTATCGCCAACTTGGAAAGTTTTGTAGAGTGATTTGCTGTTTCAACCATTTTCTTTGCACTTTCAAGAGATTTTGACTGGATCTTAGATTGAATTTGCTTAATCTTTTCGGTGTAGTCCTTATTTGAGTCTCGTTTCATTTTTTCGATATGTTCATCCTTGGCTTTAATACGCCCTTCCATATTGGCTATAGCCTTTTTCATTTGGTATAATTCATCACGGCGAACTTTGTACCCATCCAACTCTTGTGAAGCTCGCTTTTGTTTACTGCGAGCTTCGTTATAGCCTTCTTGGTATTTCCTGAACTGCTCCTTAAGCTCATTTTCGTTTTGTTTTAGTTCCTGGATTTTGCGCTTGTACTCATCTCTCACTTCTGGAGTCAAGCCAACTGATGAAAAATAGTGAGATTGTTTTATCTTTTCGGTTGTGTAAAACACTTGCTGACGGCCATATCTGGATTTCAGTACGTTAAAAACAGTGTCGCCAGCTATAAACTTTCTGAATAGAATTTGACCATTATTTCCTGGAGTGGTTAATTCCTGAATTTGTTTGTCAGATAGCCCGCCTTTGCAGACAGGAATGTTTTGGATCTTAGAAGTGTCGCACAACATAGACAACACTTGATGTGGACCTTCAATAAAATCAGACAAATATCCATCAAAGCCAAGTCTGCGTAGTTCACTTTCATCAACTATTGGCTTAGGAACCCCACTAGTATTTGTGAGTCTCATTGGAACATTGTAGTGTTCGAAAGAAAATCTAGAGATTTTATCATAATTATCTTTGTTGGTAACAGTAATAGAAAATAATGTATTATTATCAATAACCTTTTCAAGGTATGGTGCGTACGCTTTATTTGGCACGTTGCAACAAACCACTGGTGCTTCAAAATAGTCACCAGCAAACTCTGTTTTTTTTCTTAATAGGAGATGCGCATTATACGAATCTTCTTGTGCCTGGTTATTATAATTTCCTCTTGGTTCAAGAACAGCCAATTTATCCTTACTATTAAGTCGTTGCTCATTTTCCGCAATCTGTGACTGAAACCGAATAATAGAATTACGAGTACGGCGTAATTTGTCTTCGAGCTCTTCCACTGATGTTTTTACCGAGTTTACTTCATCAAGCTTTTCGTCCCTTAATTTCTTCAAGTTTTCAAACTCATTTTCGTCCGGAACAGTAAGACTGTCTTTTTGAATAAAAAGAGCATCCCTTTCCTGCTTTAATTGTTCAAGCTCCTTCTTTTTTTGTGCAGATTTGTTAGCAGTAGCTTTAAGGCTGATCTTAAGTAGCTCTATATTTTCATTTAAGGTATTTAAATCCAATTGAGAATTTTCAAATAAAGACTTTATTTCTTTATACAGCTCTTGTGTCGATAGAAGTTTGACTTCCCATTCTCCCAAGGCAGATGTTGCATTCTCTAATTGTTCTTCAATTGGTTTAGAATCAACTTGAAATTTAAGCAATTCTGCTTTGGCATGATCGCGCTGTCGCTTTATATGCCTTTGGCGTTCTTTCAAATCAGATAATTGCGCATATGGAACAAGCTTGACGTGATTATTTAAATCTTTTACGATTTCCTGATACTCCTTATATTTTTTTGCTTCTTCTTCTAGTTTGGACTTTTCATTTAAAAGCTGCTCTAAACTCTTTGAAATTTCCTCTATTTGTAAAATCAACTTTTGCCGGTCACTATCCTTAGAAATTAAATCTTCATGCATCAGCAACAAGCTTCCGTCACCCAATGTCCGCTCTGTTTCTAATAAAAGTTTTTCAGGTGATAATGTTGCAAACTCAGCTACGCGTTCTTGGGGCAAAAAATGACAGAGATTGTCCATCTGAATATTGAACTTTTTGCAGGTTTCTCTGATAGCTTTCTCTGTGCATAGGCGTCCATTAATTGTCCATGTGGACTCCTTCTCTGTAAATACGCGTTTTATGACTAGCGGGGGTTCATTTCCAAAGTTTTTCAACACAATCTCTATAATACCCTGTGTTTGTCCTGACTTTATCATGGACTTCATATTTTTTCTTCTAATAAGATCAACTTTCCCTCCCAATCCGAGGCAAATTGCCGCTACTAAAGTACTCTTTCCTGTTCCATTGGGTCCTATTATCATATTAAGAGATGGTGAAAGATTAAACTCGGCGTATGAATATGTAGTAAAGTTATGTATCTTCACTGATATGATATATCCAGGTCTGAACTGCAACTTCTCTAGCGTTTTGATCTTTTTGCGGCGAGGTTCATCATTAGCTCGATTACTATGGTGAATCATCATTCAATCAGTTTTATAATGGTCAACTGCTATTGTATTCCCAATTAGTTCTATCTTGATATGTAGAAAAAAGCGTAATTCATACGGCCAGTTGATTCCAGCTGCTATATTGTATAGACTATTCGCGTATATCCTATATTTCTATATCCTATCCTCTAGTACAAGCCGTGTCACCCCCTGTAAAGAGATAAATCTCAAGAAATATAACCAGTTTTATAGCTATTCTCTTGAATTATTGCCTTGAGACACTCCTGTGATCCTCAAAAGGGTGTTTGGTGATAGTTTTTTACCAAATAGTTCCCGCTATATACGCGTTTCATATTGATCCTCATTACTCGTCTCTATTTGAATCACACAGTGAATCTCGGATCGTCCGGGTAACAAAATTAGCTGTTTACATTTACAAAAAAAAGCCAAAGCTGTGTTGTTAACGTTGACCTCAACAACATATATTTCAAATGGTATGTGACCTTATAGATAACGTATGTCATATCTTCCTGTACTAACAAGCAGTCCCAAAACACCAAAACTTACAAAGATGCTTTTGCGCTTTTCGACAAGAAAGGTACCGGAAAGATCCCTGTGGAACACTTAGGTGATTTGTTACGAGCCGTAGGCCAGAACCCAACTTTGGCTGAAGTAGCAGAGTTGCAGTCTACAATAAAATCAAATGAATTCGATTTTGAAACATACCAGAAGATCATCAATAGACCAGATGGGTTCAAGCCTCTTGGGTTACCAGAAGATTATATTAAGGGATTCCAAGTTTTTGATAAGGACCAAAGCGGGTATATTGGAGTTGGTGAATTAAGATACATTTTAACCTCTATTGGTGAGAAGTTGACTGACTCTGAAGTGGACGAATTACTAAAAGGTGTGAACGTTACTGCTGATGGCAACGTAGATTATGTTGAGTTTGTCAAATCCATTTTAGACCAATAAGTACCAAGATTAAGGATAGAGAGAGGGTTTTTAACTAGAAATAAAACGTATGATTAGGTTAAAATTTATCATCTTTGCAATTATTTAGAAATTGTAACTAACTTGGTTAAGTTATTTAAAGTGGTCAAATCCTATAAAATGGTTAAGTTTTGTAAAGTGATTAAGTTTTGTAAACTAGTTAAAGCTTGTTGAATATTTGGGCTATGTTCAATGGGATCCCGTTAATTAGCCAAGTCTTATTAACCAGTTGGGTTCTGCGTGAACATTACCTTTCTATATGAAAAATTCTTAGATTTTTTTCAAAGGTTAGCTCAATCAATAATGACAGACGTTTCTGCTGTAGATATTAGTCAACCAGATCTTAGAGTTAATGAACGATTCCATTTGTATCCCAGGGATCGTATACAGGCTCTTGGTATTACCGGCGGGATTGTTGGTGGACTTTCTGGTTTCTACGATGGTATAAAAGTGGCTTCAGTACGATACTTGACAGAGAACGGCCATCGACTTCCCAAAACTGTCGGAGGTTGGTATTTCTATCATAAAAAGAAAAACTATGTTATGATTATAAACGGCTTCCAAAATGGAGTCAAGCAGGGTCTTAAATACTCTTGTGCTGTTAGTGGAGTTTTTGGTTTAGAATGGCTCTTTGATTCGATGCGAAACAGAAAGGATTTTTTGAATACCACGACTGCATCGATGGTGTGCTCTGGAATATATGCCATGTATTACAGACTTAGCAAAGTTCAAACTCGAAACTATATAAAGAATGGTATTTGCTTGGGACTCAGTCTTGGATTTGCTCAGGATTTGCTTATTTTTACTAGAGGTGGTAATGTCTGGTATATTGAGTGGTTGGGCATCAAGAATCCGCAAGCACCCAAACCATTGCAATCTTGATACTTTATACAATCATTCATCTATTCTTCATCTGAGTCATCTAAATCGGGAACAGGATACTTCAATAACGCAGCAATTCCTGTCAACTGGTTGAGCTGGACTCCAGACTCATGCAAACTAGAAAACACAAACACTTTGGCTCCATTTTGCTTTGCCTGTTCAGTCAAGGCTATGTACTGCTTTCTAGTCTCTATGTCATCGCTTCTGAACAACAGGTCTGTTACCATAAGGTATCGCACTGCATCTAAATTAAGGGCCTTAGTCACTTCTTCCAAGCCATACCATGCACGATCGTCACCGTCATTGAGCGCTTGTTGAAACTTAGAAAGAGCCTCAGATTCTGCTGAAAACCTTGTATCACTCAACTTCTTCTTGGTGGCTGGGTCGTTCAATGCCTCCTCAAGACCCTGGAGGTAGCCAGTAGATGAGTGTGAGATAATAAACTTACTCTTATTTTTAATAATGTCGTTGTAGATTTTACTTCCCAGTGAGGACAAACTTTGTGCTGTAGTGCATAACTGTATTATCTTTTCGTATAATGACTTGGCCACAAACCCAGGAGATGCCAATAGTATCACCTTTAATTTATTGAAATCAAAATGTCTGAACATAGCTTCAGATACCATATTCAAAAATGTATCCATGGCCTTATCAAGATCGCGTGTACCATAGTCCCTGTTTTTACGAGGAATCGACTTTTCGATCTTGGTTTTCATCACGGTCATAGACTCAGTAACGTAACAAATGTGTGCTACTCCCTCTTCAAGTACCACCGCACCAATATCAGCTTTGTTTTCCACAGAGCATAAATCCTTCAACAACGATTTATCATATGAATCCCAATTTTCTTTGAGTATCACAATGTCTTTATTGAGCTCTACTTCAGCTGTATGGTAACTATTCAACGGAACGTATTCGTTGGGCTCTACTGATTTTCCACTTAATCTCATTCCTAAATCTGACGCAACATAGTCTATATCTTCAAGTACTAACTTTAACTTCACTTGAACCTTCTCCATTTTGCTCTTACCCTTTTGGATCTGTGCCTGGTTGCCCTTTTTCACATTACGAGTAGTTGATAACTGTACAATATCTCCAATAGCGAGTAAATTGTAGATATACCATAAATCCTCTGAGTCTTGTGGCACAAAGGTCACTGCAACATTCTTGTCCTTGAGCTTTACTTCTTTCTTGACAATCATAATAAGGGTCTGTTTGTATGGGCAGTTGGTAGTTCTTCTCTTACTTCTTGACCGTTGCTAATTACAAAAATTCTGATGCTATTCTTATATGTAGGCCCTAGCTAGCAAAATCTAATACATGTATATAAAACTAGTTAACCTTGGCCTTGACAATAGTAGAGTTTTTACATACTTCACCACGGGCATTAACCAATTTCTTTGGCTCCTTACCCTCCTCGGTGTAAGTAACTTCAAAGTTCTCGGTAGTAGAGAAAAGAGGTTGAAGAGTCTCCCAAATCTTCTTTTTGGGGTTCAATTGCTTCTCAGGAGTACCATCGTAGCCCTCAAAGAAAAGCTTGTCGCCAGCCTTGGATCCAGCAGGAGGGTTGACAAACTCAACCTTCTCTTCATTGGAAGCGCACAAAACCATACCATATGACTTAACTCCTCTCATGCTTACAGGCTTCAAATTAGCAATGCAAACCACGTATCTCTCCTGCATATCTTCGATTGGGATATGCTTGACCAAGCCTGAGCACACGGTTCTAGGACCCTCTTCATCACCCATATCAATAGTAGACATGTACAAAGAGTCAGCATCCGGGTGCTTAACACATTTTTGAATAAAACCAACTCTGATATCAACCACCGAGGGGTTGAGAGGCACGGCAGCAGCCTTTTGGGGTTGGTTGGCATTCTGTTCAGCCTTAGCCTTGGCCTTGGCTGCCTTCTTTGCCTTTTGGGCATCAGCCTTGGCTTTCTTTTCCTCTTCGGTTAATTCTCTCTTAGAGCCATCGCCCGAGGCAGAAATAGCTGCTGCTGCTGCTGCTGCTGTTGCAGCCGCGGCAGGCGCTGCTTTAGCAGCAGCTTCGGCCTTCTTTTCGGCGGGTTTCTTCTTTTCCTTCACTTCTCTGGGAATCTCGATATCGTGGTTAATAATAACTTTATCATCGCCAACACTAACCAAGGTATTCTGTACCAAGTCGACCCATCTCAAAATATGTCTAAACTTGGCCAAATCATCGGTAGAAGTCCACTTCTTGGCCAAAGGCAATATTTGTTCAAAAACAATCAAATCAGCCTTGGATGGAACATTACCAGCGACAAATGTTGACCCTCTCAAGGAGTCATTCAATGCCACTAAAGATTCAACTTCATCAAATCTAGATGACAATGTGCTGAACTGTGAGTACAACGCCTTTTGTTCATCGTTTAACTCGGGAAATACCGAATCTTCAACACTCTGAATATCGTTCAATTCAACCTGTTTAAACTTGTTAAGAAACTCTGCCATCTTGGTTAGGTTAGCTCTCTGGTGTTGGCCTAACTATAAAAATTTTGTTGTTGAAGAATATTGTGGTCACGTGGTCATTGACCCACTATCGATACTGAGCCCTATTTACATGTAAGTATTTAACTTAGATTTGAGCTTTAATAAGTGATATTAATTGCCTGTTTATTTGTGTGAGTATGCGTATATTTGGTGGGATATCCGAAGAACAACGAGTTTTTTGTACTGAATCACCAAAAATTGTTTCAACCTGTCATTTTATTCTTTCACTATACAAATAAGGTGACTCAGTTTATTAAAAGAATATTGGAACTCAGCTTTATCACTCTAATCAACACAATTAAAATATCTACTTTTTTTGTTAAGAAACACATCAGAATTAAGAGAAGTAGTATAGAAAGCAGGCTTGTCAATTATTTACCTCTTATAGAAATTTGCGTCATGTTAAATAGAATTATACCTACTGTGCAAGAATGGTTCCTATAAAATGTGAAATTTATTAGTAATTTCTCTTTTGGCTGTTAATACGGACATCTTTTCGTGGTTGCATGTTCTCTTATAGATATATACATCACACTATCATCGTTTTCTCCTTCTGTTTTAATCCTTCTCAATAAAATATATCACCCAACGTCTCTTATAATTGTGTGATGGTAGCGCCAACTAAATTCAAGGTCAAAACGGCCTCGGAGATCATTTGTTTAAACCGACGGCCGCTTCGTTTACAGGTCATAATATCCCATTACACTAATAGATGACGAAATGTCAGAAAACTCCAAGCCTGAACCTAGTTCTATTATAGGTTCAATGAAGCCAGTATGTATTATTTGAGCTTATAAAATAATGATTTATATGCAATTTTCTAACCCTTTTAGAAACGGCGTAAAACAAATAGAGCATGCAACCACTGCCATAAAGCTCACATGACATGTGATACAGAAAGACCATGTAAGCGTTGCATTCATCGTGGATTAGATCAATCTTGCGAGGATGCACCCCGAAAGCGAAAGAAATACCTTGCTGATGTCCCCTCTACCGTTTTATCGAGAAATATCAATCGAGAGGACGGAAGCGTTATATTCAGCACTGAAGATAGTAATAGTAAGACTATTTACTCTCCAGACTTGTCTCGCGTGAAACAAGAAGACTCATTTTCTGGATATGGCCCGGAACAAAGTCTTCTTCCCAAACTGCCAATTATCCTGTTGACATCTGCCCAACACACTGTTAATCCAGTGCCTTTACAATATTCACAAAGTGTTTCCTCGCTGCAATTGCCTCAAAATTTACAATCACAATCACTGCTGCTACATCTGCCTTTATTACACCAACTGCAACTGGCTATTTTTACTCGGCCATTAGAGCCATCCCATACTAGCATGCGTGAAAGCATGTCTACGCAACCTACGCAACAATTATATCGTAAAAGAGCAAACTTTTTATCTTCTGCAGCTGACATGGAGTATAATACGCTTTCGAGCATACTTCACGATAACTTTTCCCAAATTAATCCGTCTTCCAATGAAAACACCCCAAGCTCAATAAATATATCACCCGCACTTTCACCAAATAATGTGTCACACAGTATGAATCATTTGAATGGTAATGACGTACAGTTTGCTCAACAGCATTTGCGACAGGTTCAGCAACCACAAATGCTGTATCAAGCTCAAAACATGACACTTAACGTACCCATCGCCCACAATTCACCCCCTGGCGAAACCGCAAATCTTAATGGTACACATTACAACAACAACAACAACAGTACAAACATGACTGGTATTGGTAACAACAACAACAATGATAATAATAATAATAATAGTAATAATAAAAACAACAATGATAATAATAATAGGAATAATAATTATCCAAGGTATGATAATTATATCAACCAATATTTCTTGGGGCCTGCGAACTCTGGTCAGTTTATCATGTACCCAGATGTTATCAACGCCATTGAAACTTTAAAGCTAACGGACCGGGCTACTTATAATGAACGTGTTTCTAAACTGGAACTTTCTTTTGCTATTGGTTTTGTTCCAAACGACCAGTACTATGCTAATTTGGGAAACAATAATCATGAAAACGAACTTTTCAAAGAGCCAGAAGAAATATATGCTAAGGTTTCTCAACCCTTTCTATATACCCCTGGATATCACTCACTTATTGCGTATTTGAGAAAACGATTTCCAAAGCACATGTTGGTCAAGATGGCCGAGTCAATGGCTGCGTATAGACCATCTTTTATTGCATGCACTAAATCATTGAAGGAAGGGGACTTGATATTTATGGAGCAGTGCTTTCAGCGAACATTGCTCACTTATGATAACTTTATTCGTTTGAGCGGCACACCCACTATTGTATGGAGACGCACTGGCGAAATTGCGTACGTGGGTGATGAGTTCTGTATGCTCACTGGGTGGCTGAAGGATGAACTATTGTGCAAAGAGCGCAGGTTTATTGTGGAGCTATTTGATGATGAGTCTGTGGTGGAATACTTTCAGCTATTTCTGCGCATTGCATTTGGTGACTTTTTAGGTGCCACAATGACTGAATGTACTTTATTGACACCTAATAAAGATGTGAAGGTGAGAACTGGGTGTATGTGGACATTAAAAAGAGATGTTTTTGGAATTCCAATGATGATTATTGGAAACTTCCTACCTATACTATAATTCTGAGGTATTTTGACTAGTTCCTTACCTCATCTGATAAATTTCTGCTGGGAGTAAGTAAATATCTAATGTTTACATATACACTTACTCCTGTTAGCGAGTTTGCAAAACCACTGCGAGTGTTGGTCAAAAAGTTAATAAAATACTAAGTGCTTTCGCTTTCTAATGACTTTATATTTCCTTTTTATTACATTTAATTTGCCATTTCAACTTTATGTTGTAAATATAGAAGTTGTCATCTTTCCACTGAATTACTTTGGAACTGAACTCTTATCATAAAAGTGTGCATATAACCAATTTTGGTTTATAATAGAAATGGGGGTTTCCACAATCTGTATTGACAGTAAGGGCTGATTACAAAATATCTACAGAATGACAACAAGTGATACCAACTCTGGGTTCACCAGAGATCTTCTTTGTACAGTGATGATTGTATGTCTTGGGTCTCTCCAATTTGGTTACCATATGGCGGAATTGAACTCTCCTGAAACCATTATTTCATGTCAGATAAGTAAGCCTGGTGCTGGACCAGTCTACAAGGATTCATTCTTTGGAAGAAACGGTTTTGTTAAATGTATTCCTATGAGTCCTGAACAAGTAGGATTAGCTACTTCAATTTTTAGTATTGGGGGATTATTAGGATCATTTTATGTTGGAAATTTGGCAGACAAGTATGGCCGCAAGTTCTCTGGGTTGTTTCAGTCTATTGTATTTACTCTTGGTTCACTAATCAATGGTTTCAGTAATAATTACCTTAGTCTCTTATTAGGTCGTTTTATTTGTGGGACTGCTGCAGGATCAGCATTAGTGATCACCTCCTTGATGATCAATGAGATATCCCACTCTTCCATGCGTGGACTTTTGGGCTCAATGAATCAAGTGTCAATTAATTTGGGGATTCTCTTGACACAAATATTAGCATTGCGGTGGTGTAATGACTCGAGTTGGCGCCTCTTGTTGTTGGTGCCTGGTATTTTAGGAGCTACCAATTTTGTTTTGCTCATTCTGTATGTGGGAGAGCTGCCTATTTGGCTTGCAAGAAACGGCAGATCTGATGAAGCATTCACTTTATTACACAAATTACGCGGGGGTAATTATAGTGAATCGCAGCGTGAAGTTAACAGTTGGTCTTCATTAAACAACTCCGGTTCCGAAGTTGGGTCCTCCAACATGACCAGCTCCCAAAATACCGGAATCACTCTTAAACAATATTTGACTCAAAATGAGTATTACCCTTCTCGACTTGTTGCCACAGGAATACTCATTCTCCAACAATTTGATGGTATTAATTCCATCATTTTCTATGGTGTTTCAATGCTTATATCGCTTTTTCCGGATTCAGCAATTCTAATCAATTGTTTGATATCTACTGTTAATGTCACCATAACATTTGCATCGGCGATGGTTGTAGATCTAGTTGGTCGCAAACCCTTGCTTTTGCTTTCTGTCTCCCTTTTGGGTGTACTGACGGCCATTATGGGGCTAGGAATTGTCTACAGCAATGAAATACTCGCAATTGTCGGAACATTCACTTACATAACCTTTTTTGCGATAGGAATGGGTCCTATTCCATTGATGCTTGTGGGAGAAGTTACTCAACCAGAAGCCAAGGCCCTGGCACAAAGCTGGGGTACTAGTATGAATTGGCTTGCTACGTTTATCGTTGGTTATTTTTTTCCAGTATTGAAGAGTGAAATTGGCGGCTCTGTCTATTTTATATTTACTACCATGTGTGCTCTTAGCTACTGGTTTATCTCAACCCAAGTCCCCGAAACTAGGGGTTGCAACACTTACGAACAGGTTTGGCAGAGATACTCGTAGTTAAAACGAGTCCGTTATCACGTGCTTTAGATATTTTAGGGTTATTGCCCCAATCACTATTCTGTATGCACACCACATGTATTTTTTTTTTTTTCAGTTTGTCGCTTTGGTGCGAAGCTGAAAAATTTATCAAGGTGAAAAAGAGCACACTTTCTTTAGCACTAATCTACATCATTAACAATGCCCACTAGATTAACCAAGACCAGAAAGCACAGAGGTCACGTCTCGGCCGGTAAGGGTAGAATCGGTAAGCACAGAAAGCATCCGGGTGGTCGTGGTAAGGCTGGTGGTCAACACCACCACAGAACCAACATGGATAAGTACCATCCTGGTTACTTTGGTAAGGTCGGTATGAGATACTTCCACAAGCAAAGAAACCACTTCTGGAAGCCCGAGATTAACTTGGAGAAGTTGTGGACTTTGGTCCCTGAGGACAAGAAGGACGAGTACCTCAAGTCCGCTTCTGCCTCTGCTGCCCCCGTCATTGACACCTTGGCCCACGGTTTCGGCAAGGTTTTGGGTAAGGGTAGATTGCCCGAGGTCCCCGTCATTGTCAAGGCCAGATTTGTCTCTAAGTTGGCTGAGGAGAAGATTAGAGCTGTCGGTGGTGTCGTTGAGTTGGTCGCCTAAGTTGCATTACGCTGCTTAATTTTGATGTATAAACAATAATATATGTCTATCGATATATACACGTCGTAATAAAGGTCTATTTGACCGTTTAGCCAATGACTACTTTTGCGAAGGATAAAATTGAGGTCAAAATGTAGATTTGTCTTTTCTTAAACATTGGTTGTAATTGAAGAGGAAAATTATGCCCAATGGCTGTTGGTATGCATTGGAGCTTAATGTTTGGAATTATGGGCCCTCAAGTGTATTGAAAATTTTAAAAAAAGGCGAAGATGTTTACATTTTCCAGGTGCTTTCAAACTACGAAACCTAAATATTGATTTTGGTAGACGACGCTCAATACAGCCAAGCCATTATATCGCGATATGTCGTCAACCGGTCAGGAAAGTACTTGCCGTTTGGCGCCTGATACTTCAGAAAATACATGGATGCCAGAGAGTGCTATACCCAAACATATTCAAAAGCTTTTGGTTCCACAGGAATCACAACGTATGAACTATATACAAGCATTCATTCAAATCGTTAGTTTATTGAAAAGTCAAAAGCGCACTGGTTGGATTGATATGGGGATTCCGTCCCAAGATGCTGAAAGTATTGGCGACCATATGTACCGCATGGGGATTTTGGCGATGATGATACCCAACGTGAACATTGACACTGCAAAATGCACAAAGATAGCGCTTGTTCATGATATTGCGGAAGCGTTAGTTGGCGATATTACTCCATTTGGTGGAGTAACAAAAGAGGAGAAACACCGTCGTGAATTCGAGTCTATCACATTTTTGGCTTCTTTAATCAAGCCCTATAATGAACCATTTTCTGTTGAGATTGTGGAGTTGTGGATGGACTATGAAGAAATTAGAACAGTTGAGGCTAGGTATGTGAAGGATATTGATAAGTTCGAAATGATCCAACAAGCTTGGGAATACGAACAAAAATACGGTTTACAGCATAATTTGCATGAGTTTTACCATAGCCGTTCAGCTATTGTCACTCCTGAGATTGGGGAGATGTGTGATGAAGTCATCAAGCTCAGAACAGCATTTGTTGAACAGACTAAACGACTGGATACATAAACAGAATACTACCACTGTTAAAAACTAAGGCCAGTAACGAAATGCTGAGAATAATAGCGTGGATGGTTACGATAAAAATGTATACTAATAAAATAATTATTTATTTAATAACCTCTGAATTTATTTAGGGTTTTTCATTTGCAATATGACTAATAAGTCTGGGGAAAACATGTTTACCATAGTTTGGGTATGGCCTTTCAGTATTGATTTCTGGCTCTAACTCTTAGTGTTTTTTTTTTTTGAATTAGTTTGCAACTATCTCTGATTAAAATTGCGTAATTGCAGGCTTTTATCAATATCTAGATAAATCACTTCTTTTTGCGTATACTACATCTCTATTATTTGAAGCACCGAATATTCCATAACCTTTCTTTTACTGCAACGAGCAAGTATTTTTATCTTACACATAAAGCCCAATGCGAAAAGATTATATCTTAAGATACCAATCACATACCTTATTCAACTTGGGAAGTTGATAAACACGTATTTTATATAGTTTTGCTAGCTGGTTATGTCACAAAAAATTCCTATTAGATGTAGGATATTATATTTTAGATAGACAATAATTGTCAACTCCACAACTTTCTACTATCTTGAAAGGCTTAAAATATAGTTTAAGCCTTGAATCGAAGTTGTGAAAACTTCCTCTCCACACAAGTGCTGATCATAGCAATTTGGCTATCACAAAGCTTCTTTTTTGGTCGCTCTTTTGCGGCAATCAAATTCCCCTATCAAAATGGGGGTATTTGTTAGAACCTACAAACCTCTTTAAAACTTTGATTATTAACTGGGCTTGAAATTACTATCTGAAAGTACACTATATTTGGGTCGTTTATTCTTGCTTTATATATATGCTCGATGCTTTTGAATAGATAATTTTTTAGCAAAATTGCTATTGAGGCATTATACATACATTAACAGCTTATTATTGCTATATGATTATAGGTACAGAATCCTGTGCTATAATCAAATTCTGGTTATTAAAAAGCCCTTTAATATTAAATGTCATCTAATATATAATCTTGTATCATTTGTTGCGATACCGCAAGGCTCTTTACATGTAGGAAATTAAATACTTGATGTAATACAGTTGGAAAGAGAAGTAATAAATGAGGAAGAATATTAATGAAGAGTATGTTAAACTGCATATTAGTGGCTATGATTTTACTATATTTCATATTGTTTCAGTACCATTATATTTACCCATTTCATTTAGTTTTTATTTAGGTTGTTATTTAAAGGACTTGGTTTATAATAGATACTATGTACTGTTTTAGGATATAAAACATTTGTTAAACAAACAATAGTTGTTGTTCAGTTTAATATATTCTGTTAAATTTAATTTGAAATATTTGATTTATTGATGTTTAACAAAAAATGTATTAAATTTAGTAAAATACATTAAATTTAGTGAAATAAAATATTGGATCAGCTTTAAAAAACCGTTAAGAAGTGAAATTATTCAAAGGCAAGGTAGAACAATTTTCAATTGGAATGTTGAAAAGCGGCTTGACAAGAAAGAGATTGAAGTGAAACTTTAACAAAATGACCATAATTCAATCAAATTGATAAAAATATAAAATTTATTGGCTAATTAAAAGTAATACCATGTTGGTAAACATCTAACATTTTATATGGTATCAACTCATTTTGTAATGAATTTATTTAGCAAAATGCAAGCTTTATTGATATTTCGTTTTATTTTTAAATCTGGTTTTATATACTTTTATATCTTTTTATTTTTTTTACACCTTTCATACCCTTCATGCCTTTATACACCTTTATATACCTTTGCTAATTTACCCTATCTTATCTTTACACCTTCTTATCACCTCATACCTCGATACCCATCATTATTAATACCATTCAATCATCCATGATTATAAATACTGGTGACAGAAAAATACAATCAAAATTTCACCTCATTACTAATGCCTGAACCCAAATCTGAACCCAAATCTGAACCTCAGTCTGAAGCTAGTAGTAGCTCCTTAGTTCTGCCTGAAATTGGAATCAGTGGTCGCAAAATCATATATGATGAAAATGGCAAACCGTGAGTTTTGTTTTGTTAATTTCTAATCAGCTTTATATCTAACTTATAGATGTCGCGCGTGCAATACCTTGTTAGATTTCCAGCTTGCTACTGGTAAAAAGGGTAAGTCGCCCAATAAATCAATTGAATCCAACAAACCAATTTCGTCTGCGTATAAACAAGACGATCCTCCTGATGTGGAAAAGCTTGGGAACTCTTCTTGGACCCTTCTTCATTCGATAGCAGCAACATACCCGGAAACCCCCAGCACACAGCAACAAAATGATATGAAACAGTTCGTTTCTCTATTTGGCAAGTTCTATCCATGCTGGTTCTGCGCTGACGACTTTAAAGCATATATAAGCACTCACGAGCCCAAAGTCAGTACACAGGAACAGTTTGGTAGATGGTTATGCGATGCTCACAACGAAGTCAATGTTAAATTGGGAAAGCCAAAGTTTGATTGTAACTTGTGGAAGCAGAGATGGAAAGATGGGTGGGATAATTAGAGGTTGTATATACAGATTGTAGACATAAATTTAATCTACACCAAGCTTAGTATTGATTTAAAGATAAAGGTTGTGAGGAGATCAATAATATGTTTGATTCCGCCGTTGACTCCACCTTGGATCCTATCTTTAATCTCCTTGGTATAAAAAAGGGTATTTTGAGGCCTTAAAGGAGGGCAAGAACATCGTGCTCTAAATGTAAAAATGAAAATGACCTCACCAGACAGTTTTAGTTACACTTTACTTTACAATAAAAATGATGGGATTGATTCTTAGCCAAAGCTCTCTTTACGCAAGTACATTTCGTACGTCTGTATTTGGAATTGCTCCAATTGTGGCACGCCGTTCTTTCATTACCGGTTGGTTTAAAGCGTTCAAAACCCAACGTATGGTGTACCCACCGCCTCCCCTGAGTTTTACGACTAAAAACCAAATTTTTGAACCATGGGTCTCCCATAAGCAGGAGATCTATAACTACACCAATCTCCCCGAGCCTACGGTGTTAAATTTCAGCTATGCGGAGCCCAAGCTGAATGAGTTCTCAAAATGTCTTTTTGACATGGTAAGTGATGGTAGCAAGTATCCTGGCGTAGTCAGCATCAACGTGGTGAATATCTTGGCAGATTCAGAAGGTGGACGTGAACTCATGTTGGAATATGCTGTTGGTAGCAAGATTCCTGCTCTCGTATTATTGAGAAAGCAAATGGTGGTGGATAAATTTGTTCCACTGGACCCCTTTAGTGAGAAGGCATTAGCGGCATGGATTGCTAGTATTGAGTAAGAGAGTGAGAGATATAGAAGAGATCGATGAATCTGATAGAGTAGTAATGGAAGAGGTGAAAAAGATGATGTTGAAGGTAATGGCGGTAATGATAATACTGGTGATAATATTGATAATGCTGATAATGCTGATAATATTGATAATATTGATAAAAACGTTAAGTATGATAAAAATGCTAAGCATGACAACGAACATAAAGATGATAATAAAAATGGAAATAATATAATTATTAACTTAAATCGGATTTATCAACTCAAATCGGATTCGTCAACTCAAATCGCATTCATCAACTTAAATCACAATATTAAATCGCTATTATAGCAAGGAATCTCCACCCAATAAAAAATTATGATCTATCATATTTTCATAACATCATAATATCATAACGGAATCTACATTTGAATACATGCTTTGATAAAGTGATCTGTTAGATCAATAATAATAATAATTGCGTCCTCACTCTGCGTACCAACTTATATCTACGCAGGGACAAGTCCACTCCCGCAATAATTTTCTAACAACGGATTCTTCAACCAACCACATATTCTGAAAATCGCATTAATACGTTTAAACATGAAAGCTCGCAGATTCTACAGCGCAATAACGGAATGTTTCAAACAGGGTATTCAGCATCCTCTATTTTGATGCAAAGGTCCGCCAATTAAGGCTCATTTTGCTGATCGATAAACGATACATTTTTGATTTCTGTGTCAAAACCACGCTTGCTATTATTGCTGCTTGGTATTGCATAAGATTTCACTAAACTAACAACCGGGGTCTAAACTTTGATATCATATGACTACTTTTGTGACAGTTTTATAAAAAATTTATCAACATAGCAATGCAACTTCAAGTAATTGATATGTTGAAATAGTCCTTAGAGATGTCCCTGTTCCTTTAGCAATCCATTCCGAACCCAGAACCTCATTCTTCTCGCTAAAGAATGTGCACATAGATGCTGGATTATGGCATCAGGCGGAAGAAAAAAAATAGCCAAATACGCTGAAATTACTAATTGGAAGTAAGGGCCCTTGAACAGTGAATAAGCCTTACAAACATTTGAGGTATAAAGGCAGGCTCCTTTTACGAGTTTTTTAAAAAATGGATAACGATACTACAACAACAATGAGTCCTATTCCTTTGACTTCACCAGTTTTAACACCCTCCAATAGCTTGCTGGACTACGTACCTCAGTCACCACCCGGAACCGAACAGGCAGAAGCTATTCGTGAGACTATGAATTTTCCTAGCAAGCTCCCTGAGGTTAGGTGTCTTGCTCGAGCACGAATTCCCACTACTCAGGGACCAGAGATCTTTTTGCACTTGTATGAGAATAATGTTGACTCCAAAGAGCACTTGGCGATAGTTTTCGGAGAAGACATACGCCTGCGCTCTTTGTACCGCCAGAGGGAAGGCGAGACGCAACAGGATCGTATGACTAGGGGTGCATATGTTGGAAAATTGTTTCCTGGCCGGACCGAAGCTGATTCTGACGTGCAACTGAAGAGACAGCTTCATTTTGATGAAAATGGCGAGTTAGTGCGCGAAAAGAGCACTACCTTTAGCGATCCGGTTTTGGTTCGCATCCACTCCGAGTGCTACACAGGAGAAACTGCATGGCTGGCACGCTGTGACTGTGGCGAGCAGTTTGATGAGGCTGGTCGGATTATGGGTGCCAGAGGACATGGATGCATGGTTTACTTGCGTCAAGAGGGTCGCGGGATTGGCTTGGGTGAAAAACTCAAAGCGTACAACCTACAGGACTTGGGAGCGGACACGGTACAAGCTAACTTGATATTGCGGCATCCTGAGGATGCCCGTGATTATTCGCTCGGGACAGCCATTTTGCTTGATTTAGGGTTGGCTGAGATTGAATTACTCACCAACAATCCCAACAAAATCGTTGCTATAGAGGGCAAAGACCAGTCGGTTAAAGTTATAAAAAGAGTACCAATGGTGCCCTTGGCTTGGTCTTCGTCACTGGGGATCAAGTCACTGGAAATTGAAGGTTATTTGAGCACAAAAATTGAGCGTATGGGCCATCTTTTGGAGAAACCTTTAAAGATTAATTAAGTAAATAGAATTGAATTGAGACTGGGATAAATTTTTTGTTAGGATGTTGTTTTGGACTGTGATCTTGACACAAAGAGGGTACTTTATTGTACAATCAAGAGCGTAGAGACTGAAAGGCTCAAGGCTAAAAGGTGAAAGCCGTTTTAGTGTACGAGACATTTCCTAACATGACTGCACTGAAGCGAAAATTTTAAATTCAATTATCAATTCCCCAGACTAGGTATATCTATATGCTGGCAGGCACCCGCAATACCCAACAACGTATCCTTTTGTATTTGTTTGACTCTTAATCTTGCCATTCTCCGTTGAAAAGCTTCAAGATCAAAAAACACCAAGTTTGGCCTAGTCATGCCAAAGAGAGAGCTGCCAGATAAAATTGCCTCAGACACAGGCACCCCGGTTTTCAACCCGCTGGTGTCCACGGTACCAATGGGATCGACAAATTCAAACAAACAGGGGGAACACAAGCGCAAGCGTGTGACGCGAGCATGCGACAATTGCCGCCATAAAAAGGTCAAGTGTGATGGAAGACAGCCCTGTATTCATTGTACGGTATATTCATACAAGTGCACATACGACGATCCTGGTATTCGGAATAAGAATACAACTAATCCGTTGCCTACACAGACCTCGCCGGTAATTTTAGCAGCCGCGGCTGCTGCTGCTGCCGCTACTGCTTCCAAACCTGGCTCTACAATTAATGGGCTAAAAATCGACTCTCATGATCCGCATTTGGCATCGTCGCTTTCTGGACCACAGCTTAATCTCACGAACAACCTTATTGTATGCCAAAATATCATCAATCTCTTGTTGCCTTCTTTGAAGCTTAACTTTTTAGATGAGTCAGAGCAGCTACAATTCGACTACGATAAGTTTCTCAAGGCATATGAGCGATCCGTGGCTCAACATGGTGGAGCTGTAATATTGAATGATATTGTGGATCAGTACAGTATGTTTCAGCTGGGTGGGGTCTCCAGTGTGGTTCCAAAGTCTCCATCGCCTCCAAAAACAACTATACTGGCAATACAATCCCCTAATGTTCTTGCTGCATTGGGACACGTAAAGCAGCGCAAGGGTAGTCAGTCTTCTGTTTCGTCTTTCGATGACACTCCTATTGGTAAAGAGGTCAGGTTAATTTTACCTTCCAAAGCTGATGCACTACAGCTTATTTATACTACGTGGAATAAAGCATGTGTCTTGTTTAGGTTCTACCATCGGCCCTCTTTGTTGGAAGAAGTTGATTTGCTTTATTCCCTAGATAGCTCCAAATACGAAGATCGGCAGCAAAAGTTTTTACCATTTTTGTACTCTATCCTTGCCTGTGGCTCGCTCTTCTCTAAGTGCTCCACCATGTCGACTGCAGTGAATGAACATTTAGAGGATGAAGGTTTCAAATATTTTTTAGAAGCAAGAAAACTCATTGATATTAGTAATGTGGGTGATATAAATTCCATCCAGACTATTGTTATGATGATTATGTACCTCCAGTGCTCGGCAAGATTATCTACATGCTATTCTTATGTTGGTATTGCAATGAGAAGTGCGCTTAAAGAGGGATTACATCGTAATTTGACTATATTTCAATCAACCAAACGAAAACTAGACCCCATTGAAATAGATACGCGCAAAAGGCTATTCTACACAATCTACAAAATGGACATCTACATTAATTCACTATTGGGTCTTCCAAGGTCAATTAATGAGGATGAATTTGACCAGGATTTCCCTTCAGAACTAGACGATGAAAACATTACTCACGAAGAATACTTGACAGAGAGGCAAGGCGGAAGATTGTCTTCAGCAGCTTGCGCCAATCACCACACTAAATTGATGCTTATTCTATCACATATAATCAAGCAACTTTATCCGGTAAAAGTCAAATCATCTACAACCACGCCGTTGACACCTGGTCATATCCACAATAAAGTAACCGAATTGGAAATGGAATTAAAACGGTGGTTAGATAATTTGCCCCTTGAATTAAAACCAACAGACCCCAATGACGCAGACTCGGGTAAAAACATTCCTACCCGATTTGTCATGGCGAATTATTATATCCACTTAGCGTTTCTAAATTGCCAAATCATGTTGTATCGTCCCTTCATACACTTTATTAGCAGTGGGTCAACATTCGTTGGTAATTCTGAGCCCCGGTCTCTTATAAGAGGAAGAAATTGCATTAAGGTCGCACGTATGGTGGTAAAGTTGGCTAACAAAATGATTGACCAGAATTTACTTGTGGGAACCTACTGGTTTTCAATGTACACGATTTTCTTTTCAATTGCCTGTTTAATATATTATTACCACTTTGCAAACTACAACGATGCAAATCTCGGTGGCGGGGCAAATTATGCTGGTGTTTTATTTGATGACGATTTAAATATTGATATCATCAAGAAGGATATAGAGATTGGTAAGAAAGTATTGGATTGTTTGAAAAACAATTCCAACGCATCACTAAGAATTTACAATATTTTAAACTCATTGTTTGAGCAATTAAATAGAAGAACGGCAAACTCGTCTAGAGCCGTTCCCCAGGGTATGAGCACAATATCCGAGAATATTAATAACGCCATTGAAAAAACACGAGGAAGTGAAAACATCAAATCAAGTTTTGCCAATTTCAATGATATGAACTCTTTCAATGTAACACAACCCGTGAAGCCGGCAGCGTCTACTCAAGCCAATAATTATGCAACATATACATTGAAGACCGAGGATATCCACGAAAATCAAAACCAAACATTTGACGGCATTTTGCCTGATTTAAAAGCCTTTTACAAACCAGATAATGAACCACTAGCCCCTTCATCTGTTACCAAAAGTTTCGATACTAACAACTTTACAGCAACCCCAATGAAAACCGATAATAACAATAATAATGATAATAATTTGGGAGATCGCAGCGGAATTTCTACCTGCAATAGTAGTATCGAAAAGCCTCGAGTCGACTACCTTCCTGGGGTCTTTGATAAGTTGGATGCTCAAATATTTGGTAAAATTTTACCCCCATACATGTTAGAAAAAAATGCCCCTAACTTTGAAGGCTCGGGTAAAAATGAACCTACTAGAAATGGAGAAGATTTACAAACTTACAGACGTGGCTCTACTCTGTCTCAGAACTCAAATGTGCCTAGTATCCCGTGTGTGGCCTTTGACTTTTCACTGCTTGAAGACCCTCAGAACTTGGACTACTTAGATCCATTTAACCCAATTCCTGATGACTTGCCTTATGAAAACCCTTAAACATATAAATATACTCGTTTTTGTTTCTGAACTAGTATTGGGCCTTAACTGCTTTAGTGTTGAAAAAGGTTGTTTCAGTTTCCAGTGTATAAATATTGTATTGTATATGAATCTTCATCTATAATTGGAGTTCTATGTTTTATTATGTACAGGCCTGGGAAGAGGCCCTGGGATACAAAAAAATTGGCATGGTATTTCTATCAAGTCATCACCATTGCAAGCTTCATAATCTGATAAAATGAGTGAAAGAAGAAGGCTTCTCGGACCGAACAATACTATAATACCAAATGTAGGCTTATCTTTTGACCCACAACCGGCTTCTGAACCCAAGCAGCTGGAAAAAGCCGATAGTGATATCCGCAAGTTTTTTATAAAGACTGGAGTTGCTGAAAACGCCAATGGTTCTGCATACTTGGAAGTAGGTAATACTGTTGTGGAAGTACTGGTTTTTGGGCCTAGGCCTATAAGAGGATCGTACATAGATCGCGCATCTTTCTCAGTGGAAAGCAAGTTTTTACCCTACATTAGTCAACCAAATGAAACTACTTTTAATGGCAACAACAATAACACGGTCAACAGCAATACAAGTGGAAGTAACTTTAGAGCAGGATTGACTAACATAGAACAAAAAATCTCGTCTTACATAGAAACTTCGCTTTTGCCATCGATTGTGTTGGAAAAGTACCCAAAATCCACTATAGATCTCTTTATAACAATCATTTCGACTGATAATTTCAGGGAAGACAGTGAAGACTCTAAAACCCTGCTTCTCAATTTAATCAACTGGGTTGTTAATTGCTCCTCGCTTGCATTGGTCGACTCGGGAATAGAATTGAAAGACATAGTTACTAGTGGACACGTTAAATTACAACAAGAGACGGGAAAGGTTGTTGTCGATCCCAAATATAGTTCCGAGAAAGGCATAGATGCTCTTGTAAGTTTTATGAACTTGAGAAATAATGAAATTGTTGGTATTTGTGTCGAAGGTCACCAATCGGAGATATCCGAAAACACTTTGGAATTATTAGTGGATAGTTGTAATTCAATGTCCAGGCATATTAGGTCTAATATTAATTCATTTTTATTAAATAGTCTACAATCATAAAGAAAATATACATGAAAGTGAATTGCAAATCGGGGATGTTTATAACCTCACAAATTCTTCTTCTCTTGTGTAACCAGAAAATCACCATGAGATAATTCTTCCAATACTTTTCTGTAGTCAATCAACTTTTTACCCAATTTCCTTATTGTTAATCCATTTGATTCATCATCATTGTTCAAAAAAATTTTGTAATGGATTTTGATGTTAGTGGAGGCAGAAACTAAGCGACTTAATAGTGAGTATACATGTAATACATCTTCCGATTTATTAGCAGCTCTTGCAATAGGCTGATCTATTGAATCGATATTCAACACTTTATCAAAGAGGCTAGACTTCAATGTAGTCGAAAATTCCTCAAGTGATTCGTCGCTGTCTGGAACGATGATTATTTCTGATTTCAACTCAAATGGTTCTGATATATAAGAAACATCATGCTTGCCATTTAAATGATATCTGAACTCGTAAACACCCTCTTCCCAAAACAATTTTTCCTTTTCAAACACATAAGATCCTTCACTAGCTTCACACCAAGCCCAACGACCAAAAGATGAAATGAGAGTCTTGTTTCGTGAATATGACGTTTGCGTAATTCTGTACAATCCAATCCAATCACTTGGTGAGTGCTGGTCTGAAGGTGCTGTCCATGATACCTCAATTGGTGTTCCAATATATGCATATTTAGGCAAAGACATGTTATCGGTGCGAGATTTATAAGGATAAATAGTTTCGTCGGTCTTCAAACCATGGAGAATAATTTTATAGTTTGAATTCTCAAATTGCAAGCTCAGTGACAAGTCTATAAGGTTTTGTTTTGTCAACTTAGTTTTCGAGATTCTTAATTCCTTGATAAAAGAGTCCATAGATTCAGTGAGGGAACTTCTTCTTCTTTCTGAATTATTTATATGACCATTGTCAACGCTCATTTTCCGTTGTATAACATCAGGGATCAAGTGCCTCTTAAAAGTCTTTGTAACCCCTGAATCCTTTTGTACTTCTTGCTCCCCATATATCTTGACCATATGAGATCTTTCGATAAAGTTTATTCTTATGAAATTGTTTATAATCCATAATGCACAACACACCAAGTTTTCAATAGAAGAAACCATGATAAAAACTCCCATTACACCACAGACGCCGAAAATCTGTTCTGGATTATTTAGATAACGATAAACTCCTGCTTTGGTCAAATGAGTAGATGACCTTTGAGATCTAGGGATGAAAAAATCACCATAAAACCATCCAAAATAGCCAATCAGATCAATAATAGAAGAATTGATACAGATCTGTGTTCCAATCAAAAGCAAACCGATAAAAGCTCTTAAATAAAACCAATCTTTAAGCAAAAGGTCATCTGTATCGAAACCAGCTACTAAATAACGGTATAAGTTCAAACCAAACAAAGACGAATATGTAAGATTGGTCATTGAATTGTAAAATATAGCCCAATTGTTAAGCGACTTTTCCACAGGAATATCCATTGCAAGGAACCACTTAGTAAAGTACTTAGATTGACTCTGTACAACTAAAATGCAATTAATGGCCACACATTCGATAATTTTAACAACTATTGTGAGAACAAAAATATAGTTCATGTTAACTGATAATGAGGACAAGGACTTCAAAGAGTTGCCGGAAGCTGCAAAGTATGGAACTAAAATAGAATAAGTCAAAATTAATATCAAATTTACCAGATCTGAAGCTCTAAGCCAGTTAAAGTTGATAACCCCAACCAAGGGTTTGATATTGTCAAAGTTTTTCAAGTCCTTGAGTTTTAACAACTTGGCCAAATTTATTTCGTTTTTAGAAGGTCCATAAAGCTTATCAATATGAGGGTTTTCAATATAATGCAAAAATACCATCTGTAAAACGTGGCCAAATATTGCAATCACCAACACTGTATATGACTTTGCAATAAGTGCAAATCCATAGTACCCAATGTAACCGACAGAATACATGGGATGGGGAACCATTTCAAAAACGCCATCAAATATGAGCTCTTCATTGTTGATCTGGCGAAAGAAAAAGTCACCCCAATACCACGCATAATCCTTAATCGTGTTATGAGCGTTTACCTTGACCCACAAATTAAACACTATCAAAACGGAACCAATTATTATTCTGGCTGAAACCAACCACTTGCTCTGGTAAGCCAAAAACTGAAAATCATTGTTTATAGCGCAAGCCACCACAAGGCACATAAATGTAGTAAAATCCAGCATCAAAATTAAATCCACAAACTTTCTGAAAATAAGCCAGGTATTGAACTCGACAGGGTATTTTTCCAATGTATAGTCAGGTCCTCTCTGAGAGTGAATTTCTGCTCGAATAAAGCGGGATAAAACAGACTTGTTTTCCAAGTCAAACAATCCCAAGCCCTTAGACCAGTTCACAAGTTTATTTTGATTTGACTGCAGCCTTAATAAGTACCCAATACCAAAATTGTACGAAAATCTCCAAAACACGTACAAGCCTATAAATACATTAATCCGCATTTGCCCGTCAGTAAACATAATAAAAACTAATCCATTGGCAGCGAGCAAAACAAGCACAATTAGTTCTAAATACGATTTGCGAACTGAAGGATCAAAAAGAGTTTGCACCATATCGTGCGTTTTAGGCACAATAAATGTTTGCCCATCAAATGTGATACCCTTGTCACCAGTAGAGCTGGTCTCATCATTACTAGTCATGTTTTTGTGATCAATTGACATGGTCTTGTTGGAAGTAAGTGTGGAAATTGTGTTAGCGTTGGAAAGCATGCTTTTCCACAATGATTAATAAGCACTAAAATACAAATATCTTCTTAAGCAACGTTAATTACAGTTTTTCAGTATAGCAGGTGTAAAAACACTGTGCTCTGTATAGCAAATCAACTGTGCGCAATGAGTCAATGGTATGTACTAAGCCAATTGCGTGTAAGAATTCAATTGTGCGTAATAAAGCAATTATCAGTTATAAACTAATTGTCAATAATATGCGAATTATGCTTAATCAATTGTGCCTAATCAATGACAATGACTAACTATTCTTAATTGATCTAGGGTTGTAAAACTAGCTGTAGCTATGGAATGTGGTTTAAAACTGTAAAAAGATTCTAACACACCTCAAATCTAATATACTATCTGGGCGGTTTTAGCTGAAAGTAGCAAGAAATATGCTGGCATACTGGAAAGGCTATGGTTTATATATCATATTACGATGCTTCCATAATACCGGTCTGATCCGTGTCGAAATTAAAGGTTTGACCAATGGTTGTTGAAGCTGGTTACTGTAGGACACTATTTAGGTATCACACGACAATTTTGTTGGAAATGCATGTGATTTTTGAACTACTCTCAAATTTTGAAGACTTCACTTAGATTGTGAAGAAGATAACCGGCCTTGTCAATGAGATAAGTGATCATAACCATTTGGGTGCAAAAAATGATGAATCGTGAAGGCACAACGTGTGAATGGGATGGGTTAGGTGAGAAATAGCTGAGATTCTACTCACTTAGTGAGAAGTTAAAAAGGCAAAAGCTAGTGAGCGCAAAATTATTATTTGCGTTAAAATACTTGTAGGTTTTAATCTATAAAGGTGTAATTTTTAATTGAAGACTTGAAGCTAATAATGAGTAAAAACGATCCGTTATTTTGAAAATAAAATCGTCTTATAATATATTAATTTACAACTAAAACCTTTCCACAATTCGCAGTAAATCTACATTTTTGGTTTAAAGCAATACTGAATTCTCTATAAATACGACAAATAATAATAATAAGCAAATAAACTGAATCAAGGTTTAAAAACGACGGTTGTTCATGGGAGCATCATTGCTGCCAGAACGGTATCCACCACCACGACCACCGTATCCACCACCGCGACCTCCTCTGAAGCCACCACGACCACGACCGCCACGGCCACCACCATATCTTATGTGACTGCCGAAACTTCTTCTGTCGTATCTCATCAACTCAGGAGGAACTGTCTGCTTGGCTTCTCTCATAATCTTACACAAGTCACCTCCCATCTTAGAGTTGGCTTCGGTAAAGAAGGAAACAGCTGTACCAGTGGCACCACCTCTACCGGTTCTACCAATTCTGTGCACATAGTCCTCAATGTTACCTGGCATATCCAAGTTAATAACATATGTAATACCTTTCACATCTAGAAATTTTAGTTAGTAAGAGTCGGCAAAAAAGTGCATCCTTCTCAGCGGTGCAAAGCTTTTCTTGCTACAAAAAGTGGGATGGGAACTAGACAATGAAAAAGAGGAAACAGGGAAAAACAGAGAGTCAATAGTATCAAGGAAAAAGGCATTTATTGATATATAGTAAAGCAAATATTTGGACTTTGATAACAATACATATAATTGTACTGCGCAAAAAACGATTATCTTGCCATCTCCCATTTCAATGGTTATTTTGATCTGATAAAATTTGTTCTTTGCATCAAAGCTTCAATAAAACCGTCAAGGTTTTTCAAGTGCTTTCCAATATAATAAAACTTTCCTTCGCTTCTTTGGGTCATTCTATGTTCTCTCTTGATTGTTTTATTTTTTTCTGGAACAATGTTCTTATTCTGTTTTGTTTTTTTATAAAGGGAATTACTAAAGAATGACCAGCATTCTTGTTCCTTCTCCTTTTCTTCTTCTGTTTGTATAGTCTGGTAAATTGGCGTTAAACAAAAAGATTACTGAAAGATAACACTTGAATCACCAAATTGTTAAAAACAGTTGTTCATATTGTAATCAGCCATTGTCCACCTGTTGTGCGAGAAAAATTTCACACTAGTTAGTAATTTGAGAAGGGGGAAAATACATACCAATACCTCTAGCTGCAACATCAGTTGCAACCATAATAGGAGACTTACCGGTCTTGAACTCATTCAAGACCCAGTCTCTTTCACTTTGTTGTTTGTCACCATGAATTGCCAATGCAGGCCATCCATCAGATCTAAGATAACTGGTGATATCATCACACATTCTCTTAGTAGATGCAAAAATCAAGCACTTGGCCTCCTTGTCCTCAGTAGCTGTTTCTAAATGCTTAACTAATCTATCACGCTTTTCGTACTCAGTTACAACCTCAACAATTTGAGTGATAGTGTGAGAAGCAGCCAACTCTAAAGAACCAATGGTAACTTGAATGGGGTTGTCCAAATAATCTCTGGTCAATGCTTGAACCTCCTTTGGCCATGTTGCAGACCACATCAAAGTTTGACGATCAGGTCTAATCTGGTCAACAATCTTTCTGATTTGAGGTTCGAAACCCATATCCAACATTCTGTCGGCTTCATCCAAAACCAAGTAGGTGACTCTCTTCAAGTTAGTCTTGCCCATTTCCAACATATCAATTAATCTACCAGGAGTGGCGATGACAATTTCGACACCTCTAGACAAATCTCTGATTTGCTGACCCTTTGGAGCACCACCGTAGACACATGTGTTTCTGATTCTCGAAGATGCACCAAACTTGGAACATTCTTGTTGAATCTGAACAGCCAATTCTCTGGTAGGAGCTAAAACCAAAACAACAGGACCGTCACCAGGACTCAATAAAGGCTGAGCATTGATGTGTACAATGGCTGGTAAGCAGTAGGACAATGTCTTACCGGAACCGGTAGCTGCAATACCAATCATATCCCTACCAGAAAGAGCCATAGGCCAACCTTGGCACTGAATAGCAGTAGGCTTGGGGAAACCTTGTGCCTTAACCTCCTCCAAAACGTAATCAGGAAATCCAGCCTCATCAAAAGAGGTGATAGGTTTGGGAATGTCAGTACCCTTGCAACTCATCTCGTTCTCTTTTCTAAAAGCACTAATGTCAGACTCAGTACGGCCAGTAACATGAGGGTGTTCATTGTAAAAATTCTTTTCAAATTTTGGCAATGATTCCAAATCCCACTCAGGAGTGGTCAATTCCACTCTATCATTGTAGCGAGAGCCACCACGGCCTCCGCCACGACCCCCACCATAACCACCACCACCGCGGCCACCACCATAAGAACCGCCACCGTAGCCACCGCCACCGTAAGAGCCACCACCATAGCCTCCTCCACCATAAGAGCCACCACCATAGCCTCCAGAAGAGCCGCCGTATGAATCACCGTTGTTGTAAGACATCTTGTATTAATAAAAGAAGGATGTTTTAATGGTTAAAAATACAATCAGGGGGAGATTTTGGGGGCTTTTTATATACGTTTTTTGCCGCTAATGAAATTTTTCTTTGGCAGCGCGATGAGATGAGCTTGACTTCCTAATTGGGTATAACGTTTGCGATGAGGTATAAAAGTGTGTTTTTTGGCTAATAGGTGGAGATATTTATTGTTATTGATATATGCAAAAAAGTTAAGCTTGGGCTTGATAGTGTACAAAGAGAAGAAGGATGATTTGATGACTTGGAAGGAAAACGACGATTTTGAAGTTGAATTAGTTATCAATGAGAGAATGAATTTTGGGCGGTAGGAGAACCAAAAGTAAAAGAAATCAACGGCCAACAATTGGTGATTAATAATAAAATATTCCTTGACTATCATATAATGAATTATTAATATCAATTGAATGTTATAGAAATCAAAAATCAATAGTTATCAACAATCAGCTAAATACCAATAATTAGCGAAATATTAATAGTTATCAATAATCAACTAATTATTAATAATTGTCAAATGTTGCCCATTTATCTCTCGATATTCTTTTTATCTCCACCTCCCACAATTGTAAAGATTTCCATTTAACAAATTCAAAATCTAACCCCTCTAAAATTGGGCTGACTTGATCACTTCTTTTTGAAAGAAAATCAAAATCTCATTCTTTACGGCTCAGTAGTCTTGTAACCGCCGGCTTCAATCTTTTCACTAAACTTCTCCTCAATAACTGAGCACAATTCACTCAAGTTATCTAATCCCTGGTGAAGAGCTTCAACAGCTGATATGTTTCCATAAGTTTGAATTCTGATATTAAGCTTGTTTTCTGAAGGATGAGGAATAGAGTATCCGCAAAAGTCTACTTCTGGGTTTTTCATAATAATGTATCTCAAAGCATTACCCAAAGTGTGATCCTCTTCAACAATCTGGAACGATGCCGCAGTTCCGTCCTCTGAAGAGCCTGGCAAAAGCTTGATTTTTTCCAAATCATACTCCTGCTCCTGGTCTTGTTGTGCCACTGTCTGTTCGTCAATCATAGGCGTGTCAGCCACTTCTTCAGCCATTTTTACTAATCTACTATATAGGGTACAATAAAGGGTATAAAAAAATTTGACTCTTTTTTTTTGAGGATGATTTTGGGTGTGTAGAAACCAATTTTTCAATACAGGGGAGAAAATATAGATTGTTTGGGGGAAATAAAGCTACAAATAAAAGCTATAGTTTATTAAGAAGTCGGTGTATAAACTGGTATATAAATTGACAAATAAATCGATATTTATAACCCTCTAATGGTAATATGTTTGTTGAAAATGTTTTAGTTTGTCTATATTTGCCAAATGTGATAAAGTGAAGGAAACTATTTTTCTTTTTGATTTTCCTACTTCATCTTTTTATCACTGTTTGTCTTCCTTCATCTTTTTTGTACCATTCTTCTTGTGAGCTTGTGTTTCTCTTAAAAGTAAGTTGCTGTGTTCTAAACTCTAATCTAATCATCATTTGCTATACATAAACTTCAACTCCTTCAAAACGGTGCAATTCAAGCACTTTCAAAAAAAATTACGCTTAGCTCGTTCACAAACAGATGATTTGAAAAATATACACCTCAAATTCCTCAATCATAGAACTATATACCGTTTAATTTACTACAACTATACAACACCTAATTTACTACAACTGCCAGCTCTGATAGATATTTATAAGTCGAAAGTTGATAGATATTTGTTGCTTGGATTCCATTTTTCAGTATGAGTAGCAGGCAGCTGGGATATGACGAGACTCTGCATGTCACAGAGTCGTATTTATACATGACTCCCAACCGAACCTCAGACTTGACTGGAAACCTGCATTCTAGTGGAGAATATAGCCCATATGGGGACACTGTGATGTTTAATCAATTTGCACAGGCAGTTGATCAGGGAAATACCAGATTTAAAAACACTCTGGATAAACATCTTAGCAGAAACACGGCTGTGCTCAGCCCTATACTCGGAAGTAGTGCTGACAACACCCGTATAGATGTGCATGAACCTTCATCGCATTCCACGCCACTAAAGACTAAAGATAACCAGGTGTGGCTGCGAAGTCTTTCTCAAATTCACGAGTACGAACCTTTACAAAAGCGTGGAGCTGTTAAAGAGAATGGCCTAAGTCAACACCAGTTCTTACAAGATGCAATTCTTGGTGCAGTTCAAAAAGAATTTGGCCTACAGCTGGAAAAGAGCAAAAGGGCTTTCATTCGTGCTCTTGAAGCCCAGCAGCTGGCAATGGTCGATGATAATCAGCCCAAAACCCCTACCCGAAGCTCTTCCGGTGGTGAGTCCTATGAAGATAGATTAAGCCTTGAAAACTCATTTAAGGCCAGCACTGGCGGTGCAAATGCTTCTGAATCTTCCAGTCAACTTGACGAAATGTTAGATTCTCCTCATACCTCACCTCCACGTTCTCAAGAAAACATCAAGTCATCCAAACAAAGTCAATATGATCCTTCTTTACGCCCACAAACCTCAGTGGAAAATCCAGTGTTATCCACAAGTAATGACCACTGTCGAATTGCTCAATTAGAGTCGCAAGTCAACCAATTGATACAAAATAACTTAGACTTGTCCATTAAATTGAATGACTTCGATATTAAAACAACTAAAGGTGTGGATGATGTTGCTGATATTTCGACAACTCTTTACTTTGAACCTGTTAAGCAAAATTCTGTTAAAACTGAGCGTCCTGTAATAGACCAATCGAATCAGGTTGATACGTTTGATGATTCACTGGAGAGAGATGAGCATTTGGATCATGGGGATAATATTGAACAAGGAGATGAATTGGACCAGAGCGAAAAGCGCTTGGAACCGAAACAACATTTGAAAGAAGAACACTTGAAAGAAGAGCACTTGAAAGAAGAGCACTTGAAAGAAGAGCACTTGAAAAGAACAGAACAATCAGATAGAGAGGAACTGCTTAAGCACATGGAAGAAAAATTGAAACAAAAAGAGCTACTTGCCCAAGAAGAGCATTTGAAGAGAGAAGAACAGTTAAGAATAATAGAAAAAAAGTTGAAACATGAGAAGATGTTTAATTCAGAAGAATTGTTTAAAAGGGAAGAGCAATTAAAGCATAGAGAAGAAAAGTTGAAACAAGAGGAAATAAAAACCCGAGAAGAGCAGCTGAAGCGTGAGGAGCTGTTAAAGCATATGGAAGAACTGTTGAAATGCATGGAAAAGCTGTTGAAATTTATGGAAAGGCTGTTGAAACAGGAGGAAGAAATGAAACAAGAAGAGCAGTTGAGAAAAGAGGAGCAATTAAAGCGCATGGAGGAATTATTGATCCAAAGAGAAGATCGCTTAAAGCAAAGAGAAAATGAACATTTTCAACAAGAATATCTGTTTAAACAAAATAAAATAAATCAAGATGATTTGAGAAAGAATACACAGTGTGAAAATTTGCCAATAATGCCTGAATTAAGTCAATCTAAATCAGCCCAATTTAGACAGACCCAGCCTGATCAATCTAACCTGATTCAACCTGGTCAATCTGATAAACCTAACCTGATTCAACATGAGCAACCTGATAAACCTAACCTGACTCAAACTGATCAACCTAACCTGACTCAAACTGATCAACCTAACCTGACTCAAACTGATCAACCTGATAAACCGAAACTGACTCAACCTGATCAATCGAAACTGGCCCAAACTGACCAATTTAATTACTTGTATCAAACTAATCAATTAAAACAAATGATTCGCGAACAAACTCAAGAGATTTCGCATCTTCACGCCTGCTTACAAAAAACACTTAGTCATGGTAAGAACAACATTGGAGTGCAAACAACTCAAACAGCTGAGTCACAGAATTCTCTTCAACAGCAATATCGTGAATTATTATTGGAGTATCAACGACAGGTGGGAAACGAGCAGGACTTGATAACCGCTAGTTCGGTAAACTCGCGTGTTGCGGTAGACTTTGAAATTCTCCAATTGCATCAGATTGACCTCATGACCAAGACAGAGATGTCTAACGCTTTTAAGCAGTTGTTGCTTACAATGTATATCAGTGATATGGAGAATCTTCACAAAAACTCGATCAAGTACGCGCGCTTTATCAACTCGGCAATTTGTTTTATAGACAGTCTCCATTCGATTCTTTATCCACCTAACCCTGAACAGAGACCATCTAACTACTTGGGTAGCATACACAGTAAACAGCAAGATGATGAAAGTTTGACAAAGCTTCAAAACTGCTTAGATGGAATGCTCAAGATGTGCAGAAAGTTATACTCTTAGTTGTATGTATAATTCAATCATTAAATATGATGACATAGCATAAATAAAAGACCAACTGTTGTAAAATCAATCCCTCAATTAGTATTCCGTATCAATTGATAGATTGTTGAGTAAACAAAGTCTTTTATTTAACTAATTTAGGTCGCCTATTTGTCACGCTATTAATTAAACTATTCAACCTTTGTACCTTTAATAAACTCGCCTCCAACTTTAATCGTATATGTTCTAGTGTTTGTTGATTTAACTTCTCTTCGATCGTAAAACAGTATAAAAAAATTTCAAAAAGAAGTTATTGCTACATATATATATTTACTTAAACTAAAAATTAAATTAAAGCTTGACTTGAGTTGGTACTTTACCGTTTCTTCTCATTCCTTCTCGTTTCACCATCATTTCTTTATCGGTTCTCCATCATTTTTTTGCTATTTCTTCTTTTTTCTGTTTTTTTTTCTCTATAATCTCACTCCGTTCACTAAATAGCTCTTCGCACCATTCCTATTCACTCTCCACCCTCATTTAACCACTTTAATCTTCTTATAACCCTCTCCAGTTTTCTTATGGGTATATAAACAGTTATGCGTACCTGCATATAGGTCTCATTTCGGTTTTGACCAGCTCATAACAAAAAAGCAAGACAAAAAAAGAAAGACAAGTCAGAAGCTTAATTCATTTCTTTTTAACACTATCTGAGTGCTCTCCACGGTCTTATATTATAACAACTAGACCTATCTATAGCACTTTAGCACTGGTTTTAGAGGCTATTGTGAAAATATAAGTGTATTACCGTTCCCTGAGTGGATTATTCTTGGGAACTGCTAGACATTGCTCTCAATTGCTCCCAGGAAAAATAAGGACTTGGGTAGCGTAGTCAGAAAGAGTACGGAGCCTATCCAATCACTAATATACCCTTTCTGCAAACAATCGTTTAGTTACATTGGGTGGTTACGGGTTAATTGAACTAATTGTGGTTAAAGAAAGAGAAAGGCATTAAATATTGCTTTAAAGCCCTTTTCCCATGCTGAAATCGGCCTCTAAAACACCGGATCTACATCAAAATTCCGGAGTAAGTACACTGGTGCTGTTAAAGCCTGCTACTTCTCCAAAAGAGTCTTCTAAGGGTTCATCAGTTAAGTCCTCCTATATTCCAGGCTCTCCGGGTCTTGAAATGTCTACGAATTCTGCCAGTGATGGCTCTGAAGATATCGTTAGTGACATTGTTCATAAGAATACCTCTAATGATGCTGATAAAAATGCTAGTGTGAATGATTCCAATGATGCTTCCAGTGGTGCCTCAAACAATGTTACAAATAACGCTTCAAGTAATTCTTCGGGTGAAAATGACAGTACTGCTGCTGCTGCTTCTTCAAGTAAAGCTGCAAATACTAATCCTGCTGATGCCACTTCTCCCGAGAATTCTATATCTCGCGCCCCTACTAATGGATCTATGATCTCAGGACCTCCAACTACTAACCCCTCGGACCTGTCTTCGGCTCAAACAGGCGCAATTTTAAATAGCACCACTAATGATGGCAATGATGAACTTTCACGCAGTCTGCAAACCCCTCTGCAGTATTTATTTAACCCTCCACGCCAGGACTCTATCAATACGTTGTTGAATAACTTTCCTTCTGCTACAAGTGCACAAGGCTCTACTCCTGAATCAGCACCAAACTGTACTGTGAAGGAACCATCATCTCAACAACCACAACTGCAACCTCAGTCTAGTGTACAGGGTTCGGGGCCGGTGCAGACTGTCGACGCATCGTATCCAGGTTACTACCTAAATACCCGTGATTCGATTTTAAACACGTCTCAGCAACCTCCCTCCACTCTCATGTCAGCCTTATCACTGCTGCAACCGCTGCATCAAACTACCAGACCTAGGGGTGATAGTATATTTTTGCCACCGCCTATCAATTCGCAAATTCGACTGGCGGGACCCTCTATTGACACCACAGCCACAGCCTACGACAATATTAATCCCCTACCCAACTCTGCTATACTGGCCAGTGCTAGTGGCAATGCAAGCAATCCGTTCACTTCCAGGTCAAATAGTATATTCAGTTCATTGATTCAAATTCCCGGCTCTGGGCATAACTCAGTAAGTGAACAGTCTTCTGTAAACATGCTTCAAAACAACCTGGCTAATACAAAAAGCGGAGTAAATGCCAATCCTGCGGGCGGAAGCGGCAAGAATAACAATAGCAGTACTGCCCCTAGCTCGAAAGCTAACAATTATTCGGCACGATCACGACAAGTTTCAATGTTTCCTTCAATCTCAAACCAAGGCGGTCAGGAACAAATTTCTATTGAGGATTTGGAAAACTTACTTAATAAAGAGAGTTTAGGTAACTTGTTGTCTTGGAACCTGGTGCTGCAAAATAATCCACTGCTTTTACAGCAACTTCTGCTGCTGCTGCAATATCTGTTACAACTTCAACAACAACAGCAACAGCAACTTCAGCAACAGCAACAGCAACAGCAACAGCAACAACAACAGACAGCTCAGGTATACCAACTTCCAAACCAAACTCCACTGCTGGAACAAGGGTCAAAGGCTACTTCCTCAAAGCCTAAATACGGTTCGAACGATTTATCAATGTGGAACGAAGCTTTGGGTGATAACCCTGCAAGCGGACCACAAGCTTCAATAGGAGGGTTCAATGGGAGTTTAAGTGATTTTATTGCAGGTATGATATCTAATGGGAGTATTGATTTAAGTAATATGAGCAATGAACAGCGCCGTGATTCCATCTTGAAATTATTAAACGATCTGCAAAATATAAGACAGCAAAGAACTCATGTGGAATCTGGTATTGCAAATGTAAATAGCCAATTTCCTGCACCCGTTGCAGATCGAACTACGGTACCTGGTGAAACAAGACTACGCGAAGATATATTTGCCAAAAATGAAGCCTCAAAAGGTGGAGATGATAGTTATGGTTCAAAAATTCAAAGAAGCCCTAATCTCATCGCACCATCAAAAGATAAAAAGCTTGCGTCTCCTGCTTCGTCAATGTCCTCGTCGAGATCAAAATATAATGATGAACCACAATCGCCTAAAACATCCCCTCAAATGTTTCATAAGCGTATTCAGCCTCAGCTGCTGCCTCAATCAACAATACAATATCGTCGTCAACAACAGCATTACCAGCAATCTCAGCAGCAGCAGCAACAGAAACATCAACAACCGCATCAACCACATCAACCACATCAACAGAAACAGCATCAACCACATCAACAGAAACAGCATCAACAACAACAACAACAACAACAACAACAACAACAACAACAACAACAACAACAACAACAACAACAACAACAACAACAACAACCTCAACCTCAACCTCAACAACCTCAACAACAACCTCAACCTCAGCAACCTCAACAACCTCAGCAACCTCAGCAACCTCAGCAACCTCAACAACCTCAACAACCTCAACAACCTCAACAACCTCAACAACAGCAACAATTACGCCATCTTCAACGGCAACAACAGCAACAACAAAATCAATATCAACAAAACACAGGTTACTCACAGCAGTCCCCTCAGTTGCCACAACCACAAATATCGCATCAGAGATTATACAATTACTCTTCCATGCCCATAAACAACCAGTACACATACAATTCGCAAGGTCAACAACAACTGGTGTCAATGGGTGGCTTTAATAATAACTTAGCTCCAAGTGTTACTATGAGAGCTCTGGGACAACCATCGCGTTCCACGCATCCTCAGCAACAACAAGCTCAACGACAACAAACATCTTATATAGGTTCAGACCAAGGGTACCAATCACAATATATTCAAGGATACCAAACTCAACCTGGTAATCAAGCTTCAAGTCAGCTCCAAAATCAGCTCCAAAACCAACACAAGGACAAAAATGATCATTTAGATGAAAAACAAACTAAACAAAAACGAAATGTTAGGACTGTTAGGAAGTCACCAGAACAGATACTTCCTCATACAAATACTATTATTGATGGGACTCCTAACGATAAGAATTTAGTTCCTGCCCAGCAATATGTTAAATCTGAGGACGGACGACCACTATTGGGAGCTACAAAAATTGACCAGCTAATGTTGGTTATTCAAGCTCGAGAAAAAGGCGTTACAAATCAGATTCATCAAGCTCCTGATGGAAGTATTTTGGGATCTCCAAATTTTACAGTAGGAAAGGATGGAATGGATACCGGTGTATTACCACGACCAGTGAGTTTAGTTGGAGGTGTGGATAAACCAAACAAGATCAAGAACCTTGATGGAAATGCAGGTGATAAACATAAAATGGATGATGGTGGACTAGATTCTGACCAAAAAACCAAAAAACATAAAAATCAACAATGCCCATATTGTTTTAAGTACTTTACCCAATCGACACATTTGGAAGTACATATTAGATCACATATTGGATACAAGCCATTTGAGTGCAGCTATTGTCACAAAAAGTTCACCCAAGGGGGTAATTTAAGAACACATTTGCGATTACATACGGGGGAAAAGCCTTTCACCTGTGATGTATGCAATCGCTCATTCAGTCGAAAAGGAAATTTGGCAGCTCACAAGCTTACTCACGACAACTTGAAACCTTATGAATGCAAACTTGATGGCTGTGATAAGTCATTCACTCAATTGGGTAATTTGAAATCGCATCAAAATAGATTTCATTTGAATACGCTCAACTCTTTGACTCATAAATTAGCTGAGTTGAGCGGTGAAGCTATTAACAATTTACCTCAGGAGGAGAAACAGTTATTAGATTACTTCAAGGACTTATACAAAAACTCTAACAAGGGGATTCGCGGGAGAGGTAAGCAAGTTAAACCTATTGTTGGGCCATCTTCTGAACTGCCGCCTTTGATTGGTGCATCAGCGAGTCCACCTATGGACCTTGGCAGTGTTAAAACACCATTTGGCCAAGTTCAACAAAGCGGACATACCTTACCACAACAACTGCAACAATACCAACAACTGCAACTGCTGCCGCAACAACTGCAACTGCAGCCTCAACAACTGCTGCAGCTTCATACCCAATTTCAACAACAAATATCTCAACAGCCACCAAACTCTCTAGACTTTATGAATTTTAGAGATGGAAATCAGCTTGATAGTCCCATTAGTGGATTTCAAAACTAACATTCTCAAAAGCTCCGATTTTTAATAACATGACTTTTATTCACTCTCAATTGAATATAATAACTTAATATTATCTTATGTATCATTCTAGTAGTATTATTGCAATCGCACAAACAGTCAATAGATTGGTTTTTGTCTTGAAAAACCAACCAAAAAATTTGAACTTAACAATAACTCATACATCTAAATGAACTTCTTATCCAAGACCTTGAGCAGCCTCACAGGAGGGTCTATTCCTTATACCATTAAGGAGAAGATTGTAGACCCCTTAAATCCTGTCTCTGTTATTGACTCAAGCAGCTTGTGGACAATCTACAATGGCCAAAATCCAAAGAATGACAATGCGCCCATTACCATTTTTGAGTTCAGCTTGAAGAACGCAATCAATATTAACAAAGGGTATGAGCAATTAGCCAGGAATACCTTTAAGAAACTGAAGTTGCTCAAATTACCAGGTATCATAAATATTGTGGATTTTATCGAAAACGATAACTTTTTGTATATTATTACTGAGGCCGTTGTGCCATTGCTAATGTATTTAAGAAGAGAGGAGTCTATCTCACTGCAGTCAAAGCTTTTTGGGCTACATTCTGTTGCGCAGGCTATGGAATTCATAAATATGAAGTGCAATTGTGTGCACGGAAACTTAAACTTACTAAACTCGGTGTACGTTAACCAATTAGGCGATTGGAAATTGTTTGGATTTGAGCTTTTGACAAATTTGCAATCCGACCCTGATCAACCAATTTATAGAATGTCCAGTACTGCTCCTGGGTTCAATCAAGTTTTGCCGGAAGAAGTAAACAAAAATGGAATCGAGTCTATAAGAAGTTTTGCCATAAAGCTAGATTCATACAAACTAGGCTTTTTCATCTACAACATTTTGACTTCGACAAACTTTAATGATTTAGAAAGCAATAACAATAGTTTAGACCAGAATGCTTTATCTAAAATACCTGGAAACTTGGCGAACACCTTGCGAAAGTTGGTGAACCCAAAGCTTGGATTGAGATGCACTATCGAAAAGTTTAATCAAGAAACACTATTATTCTTTGAAGAAAATCCGGTGTTTCTTTTTAACAAGCATTTGGAAGAATTGAAGTTTAAAAATGATGAGGAAAAATTGAGCTTTCTTAAGTATGAGTTATCCCACTATGTATCTGATGAAGGCTGCAATATATACCCCCCTGGATTGATAGACTACAAATTATTACCCGAGCTAATTTTCCAGTATAAAAATATATCTAATATCAAGCCCACTATTACAACTAGTCCTTCAGATATGCAACAAAGACAGGAAACCCTATCAATACTTTTGAACTTTATACTTCAGTTTGGTATCAGCCTTGAACCAATAGCTTTTCAGAAAATGATAATGCCCATTATTTTGGAGGCATTTACTCTTGCGGACAGGTCTATACGCTTAATTTTATTGACACATTTAAGTTCATTTGAGAAGTTTTTAACAGAATCAGATGTCCAGCTGAAAATATTTTATAACTTAATCACAGGATTTCAAGACACTAATTTTACTATCAGAGAAAATACGTTGACCTCGATCACTGTGATTATTGACAAGGTTTCTGTTAAGCAAGTAAACCAAGATTTACTAAAAGTTTTAGCAAAATCTCAAATAGACCCTAAACCTTCAATACGTGTTAACACATTAATTCTTATCATAAAAATATCAAGTAAGATATACAAGTCTTCTAAGAACAATGTCTTGATTACGGCATTGGCCAAGTCGTTGCGGGATACGTTTATTCCTTGTAAAATGATGGCACTTTCAGGATTTGAAACCTTGATTGATGAATTCACTTTAGAAGAAATTTGCAGCAAGATTTTAGGTCATTTAGCGATTGCATTGATGGAGCCCAAATCAGAAAAGGTTCGTAAAGAGGCAAAGCGAATCTTTCAGTTGTACTTAACATCAGTGGAAAAACATGCATCGTCTTTACCCCCAGTAGAAGAAGACGAAGACAAAGAGGAGGAAGAGTTTTTCAAGCTTTATTCGCCGAAGGCTGATCCATCCTATCAGCAGCCAACTGAAACTACTTCGGGTGAGTCAGGAGCAATTTCCTCGGGATGGAACATCGTTAATAAGTTGATTATGTCACTGTCAGTCGGTGGCCAGTTGAATAACAATTTCAACTCTTCAACGCCTGACCTTACTAGAGCTGGTACTCCAACTACTGAGTCTTTAAAGCCTATGCCAGTGGTATCTCTGTATGCCACTGATGTATCGCAAGTTGATGATTTTGAAGCTAATGATGGCTGGAATATGGATGATGATAACGATGTGGTTGTACCAGCGAAAACAAGCAGTAAAAGAGTCATTTCCTCCAAACCTCTGGCTACGAGGATAACCTCACGACCTAGTCTTTCTAGCTCCACTAGCAACAAAGGCAGCAGTCTCAGGTTGGGCCGTAAAACTGGCGTGAAAACACAATCAACCCTCAAATTAAATTTAGATGATGATGATGATGATGATGCTGGTTGGGGATCTGATAGTAATTGGTAGAGCTATTTATATATATTCTTAGAAGAGTTAATCACTGTTAGTTTTATTACGTTAAATCCCTAAATTATTGTAAAGATATTCAAAACATCCAAAACGCAGTACTTAATTAAAGTTGGCTGCAAAACTATCTACCGTGGTCTCTTATAATCAGCAAAAACTTACTTTTAAGTTCTTTGGGTAAGAAAATATCAGTTTGTATACTATTAATTTCTAATAACGAGATATGATATAAAGACATAATATAGAGAAACATGTTTTGAATATCTGAAGAAACTTTTTTGAGTTTAGATATTTAATCCCAAATTTTCAATAATTATCAAATAAAATATTTATGATAATTTGATCAATACTAAAATATTGAGCTTTAGTATCAGTTCAAGTTTTTTATACAAGTATAGAATAAAAATAACACTTTGCCATTGAATAATTTACCACTATTGGTACTTTGGGGTTTTACTTATAACAATGAAAACCTGATTAGTATAAATTTGTAACCTACATTACTTAATCTTGTTGTACAATTAAGACAACAATTTTGAAATTCATATACTACTTTACTGGTTTCAAAAGATATAAAAAGTCTTCTCTTGAAAACTTTGGCGGTTGCTAGACATTATATAGAATTGATATTAACAAACACGCAGGCCCATTTATATAAAAATAGTCCGCGAACCCAGAAATCAAAATAATCATAAACTAGCTAGAAACTATAGAAATATTGTATGAAATTCTATGTGAAGTGAAATTGATTTTAAAAAATATCACAAAAGCTAACGAAGAAGCAACGGTTCTTATTTGTTTAAAATTATGTCATAAAAAACTCAACCCATTATCACTCTATTTATAGCTCGAACCTTCAAAATGTGGGATGAATATAAATGTAGTTCCTTTTATAATTTGACACGCCGTACAAATACTAAATTTACGAGCGCAAACAGCTGCTAGTGTCTCAGAGAAAATTGATTACAACTGTGATGACAAAAAAAGACATTTAAGAATACTAGCTCACTGGTTTAGAATTATACAAGAAATATGTTTGATAGGCTTGTTTTTTACAAGCTCCAAACTTGATGATTATGCGGCAAAAATCATTGCTCGAAATAAAAAATTAACATGTTCTACTATAATAATGAGTCTGAAATAAACACTAGCGACAGATTTTATATTCACTTAGATAACTAAACAGAAGAAATAGGTGGATGTAAAAAAAAGACTATCCAAAAAAGAAATCGGGATATAATTATTTTCAAATAAGACCAATTAAAGAAGATTAGTCATTTATAAGAAATGAACTACTTCTTTAGGTTTCTATAATCATTCAATACTTATTTATTTCTCAATTTGTTTTATAGATATATTTGTGGGCTAATAAATCAGTTATACTTTTATTACCATAAAAACTGATATATGGAATATACTAAATAACCAAACTACATAATAGTTACAAAGAGTATGTAGCTTCCCTTTTGAAAATTCAAATATATGAAACACAATATGCAAAAGGCTACAAAAAAAATCTCGTTAATGAATCAGCCGGATGTTTTGAAAAAAGGTAGTCACTTGTATCCAAGCATTATGAGCTTTAGACAAAAGATAACTTACATATATACTTGAAAATCACCTAAAACCACATTGTAAATCAAAAAATCAGAAATAAATTTGATATCAATTAGAAAATCAAATAGAAAATCAATAGACACTGCCTGTTTTTTGAGAGTGGTAATTACTGCAATAAATAAGTAATCCAAAAACAGCAATAAAAATGCAATGGAAGGAATAAAATGATGCAAAAGAAGTAATCAAGATGCAAACGAAGCGAAGGATGAAATTTCACCTTGGTAGCCACAATTGACAGCAACACCTTCTAGTTCAACTTCTAATTTGAATATTACTGGCAATTGAAAATGTGTGATTGAAAGCCTGGTTAAACTTATTAGGGCTATAGCAAATCTTTCAAGAATAATTGACAAACTCGTGCCTTCTTATTACCGAAGTTTCAAAAAAAGGACTGTCCAATGTTCAATAGAAAAGCAACTTTCAGAAGAGACACAAATACATTTTTAGCGGATGTGATTAATTTCCAAAGTGACAACCCTCATCTTTAAAGAAAAGGATTGTTCAATCACTGTATTCTTTATGCTTTTGTATATCACAATACTTTAAACTATGTTTTAAACAACAGTCATCAATATTAGGAGGCTTACCGATCCTGAAAATTCTTTCTTTGCCAAGGGTAGTTGTCAACAAAATTTTCTAGCTTCGCTTTGAGAGTTAGATACTGATACAATTAGATTTCGTGAAGTATAAATGCTAAAGGTTGATAAAATTTCCACAGTATCTTAGCTGGTAGTGTACGCATAATGTCAAAACACTGATCTAAGATGTGGCTTCTTCACAGGATATTCTTAGGTTTTACGATAGCTTAGACTCGCTATACGCCTATGCAATCAACAATATATCTAATCAATAATGTTTTTAATTGTATTTTCTGTAATAAATGGCCTAATTGCAATCTAAAGATAAGCCCCACTTTTTTGCACTAGCCTTACAACCAAGCGGCTAAATCTTTACCAGCCAGCTTTTGTATTGCTTCCGAGGTATAAGTCCCCGATAAAGGCGTTACCAAAAACAGAAATACTGTTATTCAGATAAAAAGAACTGAAAATAGTTGTTTAGCACTGGCAAGTTTTAGCGTTACAGCCGAACTAAGATGCAGTGCTCCGGCATTACCTTAAAATAATAAATCTATTTTGTAGTATATTCAATCACTAAAAGTCAACATGCGTCAAAAATCTGCCGGCATTTGCAATATCTTGTATCAAGTTCCAAGTGCTAGGGAGTGCCGTACGTTAAAGGGCTTTCAAATCAACTGAAACTTTAAAAAAAAGTATGGCGTGTTTTGAATCAGGCCACCAATAACACAATTATCCGTGTAATTGTGTGGAAAAATTTCGTCAAAGTATCTAATATTGAGTGACAGTGAATTGACAGCTGATTGTTCTATTATTAGAGCTTCCACTAAAAGTCTTGATGATTTTGACCAAGGGTTCCTGAAAAATAATTTAGCTCGAAAATATCTTTTGGTTGCAGAATTTCGCAAGGCATGCATTAATAAATGGGTGCAAACTATCAAGACATGAATTCATTTTCGGTATAATGCCGAAGATCATTCAGTGCAGTCCTTATGCAGATTACTGTTTCATATCTGTTTATACAAAAAAAATAAGAAAGATCACGGCAACAAAGAAACTAAGTTCTAAAGCGACCATTCACTGAAAATATAACGCGAGTTTTTAAAAGCATACCAAAAAGATTTACAAAAGAGAGTTATTTCTTGAAATAATACAAAAAAAGTCTAAATAAAAGCTATATGATCATATAAATCATTATATTCAAGGATAATATGGATTAAGTTAGAACTTCGGTAGTACTCAAAAGCGGTATTTTATTTGTGAAAGGAGGTGGTTTTTGGGATTAGTTTCACTATTATCTATTTGAGATGACGAAATTCTGATTATGCAAAGAAGTTCTGTTTTATGAAATCAATTTATTTTAATTGGTGGATTCATTTCAATCAGCAGAAGATTTAGAAAGTATACAAAAATATTAATAAAGTATCAAGATAGCCATGAAGAGATAACATTAAGAAGGACAAGAAAAGTTTCAAGATAATGATTTAGCAGCAAATAAATTTTAGAAAGCCCGGTTTTTGGAAACTGTGCTGAAAAGAGCTACAGTCTTTTTTTTTGCTAGTGTTTATTTCTGATTCAGTTTTAGATATTTTAACCTCAAATTTATTAGAATCAAGATTTGAGCTACAGCTTCTAAATCCGGCCATACGGTTTATTTCATTTACTGACATGACCTGTTTATAGTTATAATTGTTCTGCTGCCTAAATTGTTATGCAGACGCATTACTCGCAGTAAAGAGACATTTGTAGTAAGGTGAAGATTTGAGTATTCCCACTGTAGAGATAACATGTACGAGCGAATCTTGTTCGGCTCGATATTAAATAAAATTGAAGTATTTAGAGCCACACGGCTTCATGAACTGGGGCGGGTGTTATCACGAAATAAGTGTGGCCTACACCAATTCAGTAAACTGCACTGATAAGTATGGCTTTTAATTAATTATAGAATAGTAGTATTTATAGTTCAGACAATTCCAAGGCTTATTAGCATCATCAGCTACTGTAATTCACTCCATTTCTATCAATAATTTACAGGGCTCTTCAAATACTAGGAACTCCCTTTATTAGTTTAAAAAATTGGAACAGGCATGGTTTACGAGGAAGAAAGCCAGGGCCAGGAAAAAGGTGGTGCACACCCTACTGTCTCTACTCAGTTCACACTGAAAATCCACACCATTAGCAGTACAGGTAACCGTTTGGATCCCGAAGACCATGAAGTTGATTTACAGGCTATCACGTCCCAGCCAATATCAATCGGTGAAGTAGGTCAGACTTTGACGTCAGCTCAGAAGTTTTTTATATTGAGTCGGTTGAATTTTAACGGATTGCTCACCTTAGAGGATTTACCATTAACTGCAACCTTTATGATTGAAAAGATTGAACACTTGTCAATAGAGGAATCAGTGGAGATTCTTCAGAAATTTCTTTTAGAACATGACAGTGATCCTAACATTCCCACGGCAGACTTTGTTCTCTTTGAGAAGCTTGTGGAGTTAGCACCCACAAATGGAACTGTCTCTTACAATATAAAGGAAAATTTGGAAAAGACTTTTGACAATAATAAGTCTAAAGTCATATCTGACATTTCTTCTGAATCTAGTTTGGAGGCAAATGACAGTGAATTTAACTATTTCAAAGTTACTGATTGGAACTTGCAAGTAAGATTGGAGGCTGCTTTAATTGCATACCACTCACCATATCCCGAGGTTAGAGCTATTTGTGACCCGTATGATGATCCAACAATTCCTTGCGAGACTGTTCGTGTTTATATCTTAGGGATCATTTGGACAGGTATTGGTGCTTTTATTAATCAATTCTTTGCAGAGAGACAGCCCAGTATTTCTTTGAACTCGCAAGTTGTGCAGTTGTTTCTTTACCCCAGTGGTAAACTTATGGAGCTTATTCTTCCCAAATGGAAGTTTACTATTTGGAACACTACTTTTGATTTGAACCCCGGTCCTTGGAACTACAAAGAACAAATGTTGGCTACTATTTTCTATTCCGTATCTGGTGGTACTAGTTATGTAAACTCAAACATTACTGTTCAAAAGTTGGAAATGTTTTACGATAACAAATGGGCAACTTGGGGCTATCAGGTTTTGCTAATTTTGTGCACCAACTTTATTGGTTTTGGTCTTGCCGGAATTATGAGAAAGTTTGCAGTATATCCTATAAAATCAATTTGGCCTACTATTTTACCTACTCTAGCCTTGAATAAGGCTTTGTTACGCCCAGAACAGAAAGAGAATATAAATGGCTGGACCATTTCCAGATATTACTTTTTTTTTATAACAACGATTGCATCCTTTCTCTATTTCTGGATTCCTGATTATTTGTTTCAGGCACTTTCTACATTCAATTGGTTGACGTGGATAAAGCCTGACAACCTCAATTTGGCTAACATAACAGGCTCTAATGGTGGTTTGGGAGTCAACCCTATTCCTTCCTTTGATTGGAACGTATTAAACTACAACCAAGCGCTTAATCTTCCATTTTTCAATCAAGTCAATAGTTACATCGGTCTGATAATTGCATTCTTTTGCATTGTTGGTGTGTATTACAGCAACTATAAGTGGACTGCATACCTTCCTATTAACAGTTCACGTATTTTCACTAACACAGGAGAGCCTTACCAGGTGAGATCGGTTATTGACAGTAACAGTTTGTTTGACAATGCTAAATACCAAGAGTTAGGACCTCCCTTTTACTCTGCAGCCAACTTGGTTGTTTATGGTGCATTTTTTGCAATCTACCCTTTTGCTTTTTTCTACCAAGTTATCATGGATTACAAGATTATGTGGAGCTCAATGAAACAATTGACCAAGAGTATCAAATCATTTAAAAGATCCACTTACGAGGGATTCGACGATCCCCATAGTCGTATGATGTCAAAGTACAAAGAAGTTCCCGAGTGGGTCTTTATTTGCGTTTTAGTGGTTTCAATTGTATTGGGAATATTGTGCGTTGAGTTATACCCTGTTCAAACCCCAGTATGGACCATATTTTTCGCCATTGCAATCAACTTTGTCTTCTTAATTCCTATCACTGCAATTTATTCCGTTACTGGTTTTTCATTCGCCTTGAATGTTTTAGTTGAGCTTATTATTGGCTACGCTCTTCCAGGTAATGGATTGGCATTGATGTTTGTGAAGGCCTTGGGTGTTAACGTAGATTCACAGGCTCAGAACTACATTACTGATCAAAAGATGGGTCACTATGTTAAAATTCCACCAAGAGCGATGTTTCGCTGCCAGATGCTATCAGTGTTGATTGCCTCATTCATTAGTTTAGCTGTTATTAACTTTCAGTTGACTGGAATCAAGGATTACTGTAGCCCTACAAACCTGCAAAAGTTCACTTGCCCCAATTCAAGCATATTCTTCAGTTCTTCGGTTATTTGGGGTGTTATTGGTCCCCAAAAGGTATTTGGTGGATTATACCCGGTATTACAATATTGTTTTCTCATTGGGTTCTTGGCAGTATTTCCCTGTATTGCATTCAAGAAGTATGGTCCCAAACGTCTCACCAAGTATTTCCAACCTGTGGTGATGATTGGCGGCTTTTTGATTTACGCCCCATACAATTTGTCCTACTACACTGGTGGTCTCTACTTGTCTTTTGCTTCCATGTATTACCTCAAGAAGCACTATTCTGCTTTTTGGGAGAAGTACAATTACGTATTTTCTGGTGCCATGTCAGCTGGTGTTGCATTTAGTTCCATTATTATTTTCTTTGCCGTTCAATACCATGATAAGAGCATTAGTTGGTGGGGAAATAATGTTCCTTACATGGGTATGGATGGTAGCGGTGCAAGTCTTCGTAATATTACAGAAGAGCAAGGACCTGGCAGCTACTTCGGCCCTAGATTTGGCCATCTTCCTTGAAGTGATTTGGAGCAGAGTAGTTTTGTCACTATATTAACCTTCATAAATTTTATTGTATTAGATTCGATAACAGATCTAAAGCTCAATTGGCTTCAAGATATCAAATACTTTATACATGTTTATTTATATATCAGCTTATCATACCTACAAATCTGTTGTAAATGTTTTGATTTTTTTTTGTATCGTAGAACATCATCTAATACTTTTGCACACAATAAAGATTAATATAACGACAAGGTGGGTAAAAAGAATGGTGTATTTTATGTTGTAATTAGCATTATATTTTTTTCCAGAATGAACCTCGGAGCTTATTCACAATACTAATGAACTAATGATATGTGAAAGGATAGAAAAAGGGAGATGCAATATATTCATAGAAGTCTTTTTGCACCATTGTTTATTTCATACGTTTTATGAATAGCTCTAACTCATACACAGTTTATCAACTGCTAAAAATAAAACTTACTTTTAAAAACTCTTCTCAGGCAGTTGATATTATCAATAAGTGCAATACTCCTCTACTTTCAAGATTTATTGTACACCAAAATCTTTGGAACTAACAAAACCACTAGTCAGCTTTGAAAAAAAAGAGTGAAAAGGCAAATAAAGCTTCAAAATATTGATAGTAGTCTGTTTTACAGAGCTTTATTTGCTAATATGATCCATTTTAGTATTTAAATGAATTATAAGATAATATAGATGTATATGTGTCAAAACAGATCGTTAGTTGACAATTGAAGTTTTTGGAATTAAATACCATTTGTTTGATACGATAGCCATAAATATACTTGCAATAGAGTCACAGATGTTTAACACCAACTAGTTAAGTAGAATACAGTTATTTAGATTGGATGTCTTTTTATGACAAGCGACATATCTTTTTATGAAAAGTGACATATCTTTTTAAATGGTTATGCATATGAGAAGTTCTTTGACCCACAATTTAATACACTGAACATTCATATGAGAATATAATATTTGCTCTCACTACTCTTTTAGACCTTGATTTTATATGCTTTTGAGTTCAATTGCGATATTGAGAATATCAACTCTAAATATTAGATTAATATATTACAAAGGGAGTTGATGTTTAAAAAAGGGGCGATTGTCAAGACAGAGTGAGCGTGAGGCTAAATATGCCAATATTGTTTAAGGATTAGCTGTAGATGTTTGCTTAATAATATTTTTTAAATACTAGGTCCGATTTAGTGATGTACTGAATTGTTTTATTTCGAATAATTGGCAGGCGAAGACAGCATAGTTGTCTTTTATTTTGAGTTCAAAATATAGTATACTAATAAAAATGCCTTTTTTTCAATATACATGATGTGATGAAAGTGAAACTATTAGGTGTATGGCTACGGGGGAAATGGCTTATTTACTAGGAATCTTCTTCCTTAATAGTATGCAGCTGGTTACATATAACCCTTTAAACATAAAGCAGAGTTTTTAAAAAAACCATCAAATTATAAAGGTATATAACTTGGGTTCGAAATAGTGAAACAAAGAAGAATAAAGCTCTTTAAACTGGTATGATTGTAATAGCATGTATATCTTTAAATACGAAATATGTTTGTTTTATCAATTTCAACAATCTGAATTTATTTTGTCCACCTTTGTCCTTGGAGTTTTAAGACTATTTTTTTATTACCAGACACATTATATAGGGTTAAATATACCTAAACGGAAAGTGTATATGAACCATGTTTCTAGACTGCAAATTTATCAATTGATTCTAATTAAAGTTTCATCATAGTTCATCATTATAGTTAACACATTATAAAATATAGCTATAGCATAGTAATGGATGCTAATATTGTCCCTAAAACGTTAAAATTTCTAGAACAATTCTGACCATATATACTTATTACAAAATGAACCAAAATATGAGCAATGCACCAAATATAACATAAAAAATTGTTCCTATTCAAAAAAAGTGTTTTCGTTAAAGAACTTTCATTCTAAAAGCCTTAAAGTTATATCCACTCATAGTATCTTTACTTTGTAGTTAAGATTATGTGAGGATACCAGATTTAAAAGAGGTTCTATTATATTTTACCCTCCAATAATGTCATCCATATGCATCAAAAATACATGGTCAGTTACTTTAGTGAATTTCATTAAATACCATAAGTGCAGTATAATAAGGAATAAGCAAAAACGAATGACAGTGGCTAGATAGTTGAATCAAGTTTGTAATTAACAAATTGCTATATATGGTTTATAATAAAAAAAAAAATTGAGCCGTACTGTCTGATATATTTATTATCAGAATATAAGTATATAAATACTAAAACTAAACTACTACAGTAGAAAGAATTATTGCTAAGTTATAGAGGAGTAATAAAATGTTTTAAGGGTTCGATAATAAAATTTAAAATTTTCGATTTCAATTTGATCTATCATAAATCAATTCTATTATGTTCTTTAACAATTTTAATTAAAGTGTTACTTTTTCAGATGTACGTGATCAAAATCTTTCCTTTTTTTTATCAACAATTGACAGTCAATCATTAATTTTACAATAAGATCTACAAGTTTAAGTTAAAGTCAATTAGTTCTTTTATTAAACTATAAATGCTACAAAAACCTTACAAAAGTTTTATTGACAAAAGCTAATATAAGCTCTGTTTCCAGAACCATAATTGGGAGACGAATTCCAAGTTTTATAAAAGTTAAATAATCGCAGTCAATATATAGACGAGTAGCCAATGAATAAAGCCAATGGTTCCAAACAGTAGTTATAGCATATTAACAATAACCATAATCAACCAATAATTATTTAGGTTTTGATTAGAACTGCTTTTCCTAAGAAACCCTACTACTCTAAGAATTCCTTTATTTCACAACAAAACTTTCATTAAACTACAACTTCTTCACTGTTGACCCTACAGTCCTTCCTTCACAACCTTCCTCTCCAACAAAACCTTACTACCAACATTTCATACTGCTTACATAATCTTTATGTGTATGGGCATAAAATTAAAGCATTCCATGGTTGCAAATTTCACGTGTTTTTAGAACATACCGCTTCCGGCCCGTTTAAACAATTCGATCATCAAGCGTTAAGCTTTAACAAAGTATTCACTCTGATTGGAGTAATCTATATGAATAATATAGCCATTAGAATAACATGCTGGATAATTATAGGATTACCAAAGGAGAATAGAGTTAATAGTAGAGTTAGCAAAGTGAGTGAAATTCACCTTATCTTTTAGATCAAACGGTTCATATGGAAAACACTTCTACATATTTTCTTCTATCAATCAATCTATCTATTCTTCTGCCAATCATTATCGTCTCTTTCTCTTCCTTTTCTTACCCTTTTTTATGACTCATTGTACAGAGTCAGGCCAGTTATCGGAACATGTATACACGACCAAAGAGTGTGATTGCACGTGAATGATTGCCAAAGGTATACGACTAGCAAAGCCTCGCGTTTACGAGGCAATATCCCACTCATAGCCGATTTACACCCACGTTTCGCTGGGGTATAAAACGAGGTCATATCGCACTCTTGGAGTTTAAGTTTTAATTCCATCATATACAGTCAATTGACAAACAGAGATATCATGGTTCAATCGTCTATTTTAGGATTTCCCCGTATTGGTGGACAGAGAGAGTTGAAGAAGGTCACTGAGGCGTACTGGCAGGGAAAGGTTTCCTCGGAGGAGTTATTCTCCAAGGGTAAGGAGTTGCGTGCTCACAATTGGCAATTGCAAAAGGACGCTGGTGTGGATGTGATTCCCTCTAATGACTTCTCTTTTTACGACCAGGTGTTAGATCTCTCGCTCTTGTTCAATGTTATTCCAGACCGTTATACCAAGTTCGAATTGGCTCCCATTGACATTTTATTTGCTATGGGAAGAGGTTTACAAAGAAAGGCAACCGAAACCAGTGCCTCTGTTGATGTTACCGCATTGGAGATGGTTAAGTGGTTCGACTCCAACTACCATTATGTTAGACCCACTTTTTCACACTCTACTGATTTCAAGTTGAACACTTCTGCTGGTGTGAAGCCTGTTGATGAGTTCAATGAGGCTAAAGCTTTAGGTATTCAAACCAGGCCCGTGATTTTGGGTCCTGTATCTTACTTGTACCTCGGAAAGTCCGATAAGGACTCTCTTGACTTGGACCCTATTTCCTTGTTGAGCAAGGTCTTACCCGTCTACATTGAACTTTTGACTCAATTAAAGGCTGCTGGCGCCGCCGAAGTGCAGATTGATGAGCCAGTTTTGGTTTTGGACTTGCCAACTGAGGTTCAATCTAAATTCCAGGAAGCCTACGATGCCTTTGCTGCTGCTGCTTCTTCCATTCCTGAGTTGATTTTGACCACATATTTCGGTGACGTCAGACCCAACTTGAACGCTATCTCAAAGTTGCCTGTTGCCGGTTTCCACTTTGACTTTGTTAGAGTTCCCCAACAGTTGGATGATGTTGTATCTATTTTAAGCGACAAGCAGACCCTCTCCGTTGGTATCGTTGATGGTAGAAACATTTGGAAAACCGACTTTTCTAAGGCATCTGCCTTTGTCGCTAAGGCTATCGAAAAGGTTGGTACCGCAGACAGAGTGGTTGTTTCCACTTCCTCTTCTTTGTTGCATACTCCTGTCGACTTGGAGCTCGAGACTAAGTTGGATCCTGTCATTAAGGATTGGTTCTCCTTTGCTACTCAGAAATTGAACGAAGTTGTTGTGTTAGCTAAGAAGGCAAGCGGCGATGACGTTACTCAGGCTTTTAGCGATAATGCTGCCTCTATTAAGTCCAGATCTGAGTCTTCAATCACCACCAACCCTAAGGTTCAGGAGAGATTGGCCACTATTGACGAGTCTCTCTCTACTAGAAAATCCCCCTTCCCTACTCGTTTAGAGGAGCAAAAGTCCAAGTACAACTTGCCTTTGTTCCCCACCACCACTATTGGCTCATTTCCTCAAACCAAGGATATTAGAATCAACAGAAACAAGTTTGCCAAGGGTACTATCACCGCTGAAGAATACGAGTCCTTTATCCAAAAGGAGATTGAGACTGTCGTGCGTTTCCAAGAGGAGATTGGTTTGGATGTTCTTGTTCACGGTGAGCCTGAAAGAAACGATATGGTTCAATACTTTGGTGAGCAGTTGGATGGTTTTGCTTTCACTACCAATGGTTGGGTTCAATCTTATGGCTCTAGATACGTTAGACCTCCTGTGGTTGTTGGTGATGTATCTCGTCCCAAGGCCATGACAGTCAAGGAGTCTGTGTATGCGCAGTCTATTACCAAAAACCCTATGAAGGGTATGTTGACCGGTCCTGTTACTTGCTTGAGATGGTCATTTCCCAGAGATGATGTTTCCGGTAAGGTACAGGCCTTGCAATTGGGTTTGGCTTTGAGAGATGAGGTACAGGACTTGGAAAAGGCTGGTATCACCGTTATCCAAGTCGACGAGCCTGCTATCAGAGAAGGTTTGCCATTGAGAGCTGGTGCCGAAAGATCGGACTACTTGAACTGGGCTGCCCAATCTTTTAGAGTTGCCACCTCTGGTGTCGAGAACTCCACTCAAATTCACTCGCACTTCTGTTACTCTGACTTAGACCCCAACCACATCAAGGCTTTGGATGCGGATGTTGTCTCAATCGAGTTCTCCAAGAAAGATGACCCCAACTACATCCAGGAGTTCTCTGACTACCCTAACCATATTGGTTTGGGTTTGTTTGACATCCACTCTCCCAGAATTCCTTCCAAGGAGGAGTTCATCTCCAGAATCGAGGAGATTTTGAAGGTGTACCCTGCTTCCAACTTTTGGGTTAACCCCGACTGTGGTTTGAAGACCAGAGGCTGGCCTGAGGTCAAGGAGTCCTTGACTAACATGGTCAATGCTGCTAAGCATTTCCGTGCCAAATACTAAACACAGCTTCTAGCTTTTGTCGCATCATTTCAATTCTAGTTGTTGATGCTGTATCTGTGATTACATGTATTCAACATTCATGTATCTTGCCTACTATATTACATTGGTGAGCCTTTTTTATATAATATTGTCACCATTTAACGTTAATAACGCTTTATGATTGTTTGTCTTATTAGCTTTAACGCTTTTAAGAAGGGATTTAAAATAATTGTTTGAGGGATTTCAACATCGGTTTATATCTATAAAAAAATATCTTTTCTATATCGTTTTGTAAAGAGTACCACTATTTGCCCACTTATAAGAAGCTTGGTGGCCATTTGTACAGCGTGTACAGCTGTTATTGATGGCCCTGATAATATATAGGACAGCGGCTTATATGAAGGATTTCTATACGCTGGAAAAAAAGCGTCCATCACGAAGTTCAGGATTACATCATTATTTCATATTCATTGGCCCAGTAGATAACACTCATTGATTATCAAGACCATGTCCGATTTAGAACAAGCCATTGACCAGTTTGTAAAGGTCACAAACACTTCAAGATACTTGGCAGAACAATACTTGAATAGAAATAGCAACAACATTGTGGATGCAATCGAAGACTTTTACGCCACTGACAAGCCAACAGGAGATAGTGGGAGGCAGACAACCAGCACAGCATCTAATAAAAGATCCAAACAAGGGTATGTATAGTATTCAGCGTATCGCTCTACCATAGTGTTTCATACTAACAAAAGTGAAAAATATAGAGCGAAGAGTGGGATCAGGACATTTCGCGACTTGAATAATGAAGATAACGAAGAGGAGGATAAAACAAACACCAACTTCTTCACAGGAGGTGAAAAATCCGGATTGCAGGTGGAGGACCCGAATAAAAAGGGAAGGCGTGGAAATGGAGGTGGCGAATCCAACGACCAGTCGATTATCGAACAGATTTTTCAGCGGGCTAAAGAACAAATGGCGCAGCCCGATGACCGTGATTCGGCTCGCGCAGACGCAGAGTCTGTGTCTCAAGAACCTGTGTTTTCTGGTACTGGATTCAAACTTGGGGACGGAGAGCATCCCCTGGAACAGGTTATAGATCCCAATGCAGACCGCATGCCACAGAGACCCAGCAAGGTAACCCGTGAAATAACTTTCTGGAAGCAGGGTTTTACTGTGGGCAATGGTCCGTTACACAGCTACAATGATCCTGCCAACGCCTCTGTTTTGCAGGAATTGAACCAGGGTAGAGTCCCTATGTCTTTATTGGATGTTGAGTTTGGTCAGGATGTAGATGTTTCCGTGTTTAGAAAGACAGACCAGGACTGGACTCCACCCAAGAAGCCTGTGGGTGGGTTTCATGGCAGCGGTAAGAGATTGGGATCCCCCGTACCCGGAGAGTCAATTCCTCTGCCCTCAGCAATGCCGGATCAGGATGAGTCTGAAAAAACCCAGGAAGCAAATAATATGCTGCCTGAGCCTGAAGCTCAGGGCGACACTGCAGTACAAATACGCTTTGCGAATGGTAAACGCGTTTCGCACAAGTTCCAGTCCACCGACTCGGTACAACTGGTTTACGATTTTGTCAAAGCTCATGCCTTTAATGATTCTACTCGGCCCTTTATTTTGAGCCATGCGTTCCCAGTAAAGCCAATTGAGGAATCTTCCAATGTTACCGTTGCCGATGCGAAGTTAAAGAATACCGTAATCGTCCAAAGATGGTTATAAGCTGATTAGTTGTATTTATATATATATATATATACTGATATCCACCTGTGGCCAGCATCTAGTCTGCGGGACGGGCCAGAAAAATCTTTAAAAAATGCATTCAAAATTTTCTTTACCTTGCAACACCACCAAGACCTTGTATATAGATTTAATCAACACACGCCTAGGTGCTCTGAGACCAGATCTTCGTCACCCAAAGAAGCCTTTCAAAAGCATCTTGAGCTTAAAAAAAACGAGCTCTTTACGTTGATTTTAGAGCGAAACTTGCATTATATGTTCCATGATCTGGCTATCAAAACCGATATAACACAACCAACATCATCATGCTTTCTTTAAGAGTACGACATAGACTTTCTCATCCCAAGAGAATGCCATGCTTTTGTAATTTGAAAAATAGGCAGCATGGTTTTTTACGATTTGTGAGTTGCAGCATGGTGAGACCTGAGAGGTTCAAAGAATATGTTGAACCTAAAGATGAAGTACAGCTAAAGCTTCAGTCGTACTTGGTAAACCGCCAAGCAAACCCTAGCCCATATCTAACGTTGAAATCTCAAACATTGACTACTGCCCAATATCAAGAGACTTTCCCATTAAAAACAGCACAGAGTAATTTTAAGCAGATTGAATATAATAATAATAGCACCCCTCCTACGAAGGGATCTGTCGTGGAATACTTTGATCCTATCACAAATACCGTTTCATTTGGTATTGTGGTACGCGAAACGCAATCAATATTTAATGAAAACCACAATAAAGTGCATGTTTTGAATTCACACAATGAAGTTTCCACAGTATCTCCTGTACATATAAGATTCCACCTTTTGGAAATGTTAGATAAGAAGTGGATCGAGTCATTGCAAATCATCGAGAATCAGCATGATGAAAAATTTAATAACAGGCTTCTTCTAGTGAATATACTAAGAGATTTTCTTAATGAGTCGTTGAGATGCGCAGAAGAGTTTGCCCCGCAAATAGAGTTGGTGTCTTTGCAATACTCAATGCCTTATAAAATATCCAAAATAACTTTAGTACAAGTGATTGAGTCTCTCAAATTCTCATCTGACACTCTCAACAAAATCAACTACGCATTCTACCACCAGTGTGTATTACTTACTGGTTTGCATTTGGGTATGGACAAATCTCAAGGCTTCATCTTAGAGTCTTGTTCAGCTCTACAAAGCAATATTGTCTCACAAAATTGTTCGAATGCAGCAGTATTTGGAACAAATTATTTTGTGAATTCCTTTACCAACCTAACCGCGATATCAAAGCTTATAGAGGTATCCGATCATCCAGAATTGTTCACCAATTTAAACAATTTTCTAAGCTCTTTGTTGCAAGAACAAATGAAAAAGCCCAAACAATTTGACGAATTGAACTTTCATTTTAGCATTTGGCAAGGTAAGCAATATTGCTATGTGATTGATGTTATGAAATTCATGATCGTATACCCCAATCCTAAAATATTGGGAATACTTCATAAATTGCATGTATTTAAACACCATATTCATTTAGGGCCGACAATAATATATGATTTTCTTGAAAGATTACAGATTTACAATAACAAGAACAACCCATTAACAGATATTTTGCTTTCTGCAAATATTTTGGGAAAACCATCATCACTGCAAATTGCGGTGTCATCCGCGACATCCCTAATTTCTGATACACCGGAGCTCCTGAATCAAGATAAATTGGTAGACAGGTTTCGCCATCTTCGAAAATATAAGAGCTACTACCAGGACCACATTATTTATGCATTACCAGAATTGAGAGAAGGAGGGAAGTCGGAGAAAGGCTCATCTTTTGCAGTTTCTTTAGAAAAGATCAATTCAAGGAAATATATTATCAATTTGCATATTCCTGATGTAATGACAAGATTAACACCAAGCAGTGATATTTTCAATAGCTTGGCAGCCTCGGCATCAAATATGAAGACCCTTGATATTTTGATTGACGGAATCAAGTTGAATTCACTACTCGATTCACAGGTGGTGAATAAATTAAAATTCTCAGACCAAAACCTAGATAGCTCACCAGTTGACGACCTTATGATTTCGGTTGGCGACTTGAACCACTTTAAGAAATCTCCAACAAGACTGGATGCGACTTGCCTTACATTGTCATATACTTACAATACGTTCGACTCCAATCCGTTTTCAAATATGGAAGATAAGATCAGTTTCTCGTTTGATTCTTTGTCCTCTGTCCAAATAAAGAATCTTAAATGGCCATCTTTAGAAGAATGTCTAGAAGGTAAATCAAAAATTTCTCCTTTTAAACTTTTCACGAGAAAGACACGAAACGGTAATAGCGAAACTACAACTGACGATGGCGAAGTTAGCCATAAAATAAGTTATGAAGATGATCATACGATTAATTTCATTTATAATATTATGAGAAGTTATTTTCAAGTCAGGAATTTAGCGGGATCCTCAAACACCAATCCAATAGAATACACAACTGGCGACAATTCATTACAATTGAACAAGGAGTTAAACATAGTTGGCCGGAATACAAAAAACGAGAGGGTGACAACAAAAATCACAAAGAAGCAGCTTAATTACCCTAAATCGAAATTTTTGGTTTCTGAGCTTGAGTTGTTAATGGGCGAACTTACTGCAAGGTACTGCCAAAAGTTCAAAATTCCAGTTTTCACGCGAAGTGAGGACTTTCTTCCAGATAATTCGGAACCAAGCCCCATTGAAGTTGATAAGGGTGACCCCAATCAACAGGATGCAGCACTAGTGGTACATAACAATTTATTAGTTCCCAACTTCCAAGCACTGACATTTTTCCAAACACTAATGTCCAGAGATGCCAACGGATATGTGTCTCTCCCAGCACACCTAATAGGTAAGTGTTTTATACAGAAACCTAAAATCGAGGTTATGCCATGTGAAACACGAAATGTGTCCAAAGGGTTACAACGTGGCTATGTCAGAATGGGCGGCGTTTTCAGCGAATACGAGGCGCTTTTAAACCAATTGCAAATCTTAAATCATGTCCAACTAAACCACAACAACACTGTACTTCAAAAAGGGGAAGGCCATTTAGACACAATTTTAAAATTCAGCTACCTAAAGGGACTTGGATACAACCTCAATGGGCCGTTTGAGCCACAGGTGTTGCGGAACCAACTAACAAAGATTGAAAATGCCAATATTCAAAATAGGCTGATTGGTATTCACCATAAGCGATTTTGGACCTTGAAGATGTTGGAGCAAAACTTGATGGAAGAGAACTTCAAAAGTATCGACGAAGAATGTACTGTTTACGAGTGCATTGTTACACATGTGGGTTATACTTTGCCTGAGTTAGGTTTAAGGATTTCAATTGCATATTGCACTGAATTAGATATCGAGGTGGAAACCGTTTCTTCCGCGGAAAAGGAGCAGACGTTAGGAACCGTGGTTACTTGTGATAAGGTGCTACACTTGGATCCAATAGTAGGAAGATGTATTCTACGCCAACAATATGAGCTAAGCACTCTCTAAGTAGAGCTATACTAGCTTCGTTCCTGCATAAAATAACTTAGAGTTTTGGGGATGCCATACAAACTTTTTTGACGGGAATCTCAATATTAGTCACTTACTACAAGGTTTTCAATAATAGCCGAGCAATATAATGGGAGTATGTATTATAGAGGTAGTGGTAGCAACATAATGAAATAACCGAATAGCCAAACATTCCAAAAAAAATAGACAACTAACAATGTTTCTGCAGCAAATTCAGCCATCACTTGAGGGATTGATCTCAATCATTGAGTCTAACCAGGACAAGCCAGACAAACCCAATTTGTACCCCGTGTTTAAGAACATATTTAATGACGAATTGACTATACATCAGGCGTACTTAAAATTAGCACACTTGAATAACCCGAAAAGAGGCCCTTCGTTCTTGTTTGAGTCGTCAGTGAAAGGAGACACAGTAGATCGTTATTCTCTTATTGGTACGAACCCTCGCAAAGTTATACGTACAGGCGATGACAAGTCTCGATTTGCCCCCGAGCATTGCGACGTGGATCCAATTAGTATTTTGGAGAAGGAAATGAACCAGTACCGCCAGGCACGTATTTCAGGCTTGCCCAACTTTAGTGGTGGAGCCACAGGCTATATCTCATATGATTGTATCAAGTATTTTGAGCCCAAGACAAAGAGACCTTTGGAAGATATTGTAAAGGTTCCAGAGGCTGTTTTGATGCTTTGTGATTTGTTGGTGGTGTTTGACCATGTGTACCAAAGATTTCAGATTATCAATAACGTTTTTGCATCTGAAGTGGATGAGAACCTCGAAGCCGCATTCAAAAAAGCTTCTGAAGAGATTGAAGAGGTGGAGCGGATTCTCGTTTCGGAGCCCACTGACGACATCACACCAAAGCAAGGTCCTATCAAGTTGAACCAGCTGTTCTCTTCAAACGTTGGCCAAGAGGGATATGAACAACATGTTACTACCTTGAAAAAGCATATTTTGAAGGGTGATATTATCCAAGCAGTTCCTTCACAAAGAGTTGCCCGTCCCACATCATTACACCCATTCAATATTTATCGTCACTTACGCTCAGTAAACCCATCGCCATATTTATTCTATATTGACTTATTGGAATTCCAAATTATAGGAGCATCTCCAGAGTTGCTTGTACTGGCTGATGAAAAGGGTAAGGTAATTACACACCCTATTGCTGGAACTATCAAGCGTGGTAAAACAAATGAGGAAGACGAGGCCAATGCTGAAATTTTGCGTGCCAGCTTAAAGGATCGTGCTGAGCACATTATGTTGGTTGACTTGGCACGTAATGATGTTAATCGTGTTTGCAAGCCCGAGACCAACAGTGTTGACCGGTTGCTCACAATTGAACGGTTTTCGCATGTTATGCACTTGGTTTCAGAGGTCAGTGGAACCTTGCGTGAAGACAAAACTCGTTTTGATGCTTTCCGCTCTATTTTCCCCGCAGGAACTGTCTCTGGTGCTCCTAAGGTGAGAGCTATGGAGTTGATTGGTGAGTTGGAAAAGGAAAAGCGCGGAGTTTACGCTGGAGCAGTTGGTCACTGGGCGTACGATGGTAAATCAATGAACACTTGTATTGCTTTACGTACAATGGTTTACAAGGAAGGTGTTGCATACTTACAAGCTGGCGGAGGAATTGTATACGACAGTGATGAGTATGATGAGTATATTGAGACAATGAACAAAATGATGGCAAACACAAACACTCTTCTTCAGGCCGAAAAGATTTGGGCTGAAAAAGTTGGTGAGACAGAATAGATAGGGTGCCCATTTTTATAGCAGAATAGTAACTTTCCCTTATTATACCATAGATATTACTTTTAAAGATGTATGAGTAGAGACCGGTTTGCATCTACAGGTTTAACACATCACGTGCCAAATATCATGTGACTGTCGAATTCTCGGTGGACGACGAGAAACGATGATCATCACGTCGAACCGAGACACAGACAGAGAGGGTAAAGCTTAAGGAGTTAGTGTTAAACAGCTGCAACACTCCGATTCTGTACATATAGTAATTACTGAGCTGTACAGTAAAAAAAACTGGAAAATACTGGCACACTCTTATAGATTGGTAGCAGTTGTGTGGTTTCAACCTGTAAAGCGGGTTGTTGAGATAGTTGAATTTAAGTACCATGAGCGCGTCTCCTCTTAGGCTGGAAGAGCCTCAGAGCCCTGGATTATACTCTGGCTCGAATGATATGAATGATTTTTCTGGACACGGATCACCAACGGGTGGCGACGTGGGCGGTAATGGAAGTAATAGTGGGGGTGGTGGAGCGTCGCTGAGCAAGAACTTCTCGCGTACGCCAACCTCATGGGATGCGGATGATGATATATTGTTGATGCACTTGAAAGACCTGCAGAAGTTGGGATGGAAAGAAATTGCGAGCCATTTTAATAATAGAACACCAAATGCGTGCCAGTTCCGATGGAGACGTCTCAAGTCAGGTAACCTTAAGAATCCACCAAAGCTGGCAGCAGCGTTGGGAGGACAGATGGGGAGTAATTCAGCGTCTCCTAGTGGATCTAGCACTGGAGGCTCTAAAAGACCAAAGAAGGCAAGTAACAATGGAGGCTTTAAAACAGACGCAAGTTTGGGTACAGGGTTTTCCACTGCTTACTCGCCAATAGCAAATGCTACTTTTACAGGAATTGATAATAATGTTTCCAATGCGTTAGCAGGCCTTAGTGCACTCTCAAATTCTCCGTCAAACATATCAAGCCCGCTACCAATTTACTCGCACAACACCCACCTTCCCCAAACTGGGGCTCAACACCCTAGTCATGATAGCTACGATAATTCGTCTAACTCAGAAGTCTCTTTGGATCCCCAATCCCACAACAATGCTTCAACAAATACCGGTGGCGGATATTATGCCGATATATCAATTGACCCAACCATGAATTTACCTCACAACCAACCACACCCGCACGCCAGACTGCCAGAGAACCACCAAAACACAACCTCTCAATCTGCGGGCCTGGAGCAAGACAACAGTACTGGTCAAAATCGAAGCAATGAATCGCAGTCAGGCAATGGCAATAATAATAATAACAATAATAACAATAATAATTCCGGTGCTGGTCAGAGTAATCACGGAACTGGCAATTCTCACCATCATCATACCTTGCATAATAATTCAATTATCCAAATTGCCAGAGATGATCGAACGTCAGTATCATCGGTAACCAGGGCATCGGTGTCTTCATTACCATCCAAATCGATGAATATACCACATCATCAACTGAATACAAACGCATTAGCTCATTTGCCTATCCTATTTGGTGGCTGCAATAGTATTAGTGGGCCATCAAGGAATCCTAGTTTGAGCGGACCAGGAGGCATTCACCTCTCTACTACCGTGTCAAGTTTGCGCAACGGAAGTGTGGTTGGCAGCAACCTGGGATACTACTCTCGCTCAGGCTCTGTGGTGATCCCATACAATACTGAAAAGAAGGAGGAGGACACATTAAAGGCAGAAACCAAAAGGATAGAAGCATCCACCAAGAACTCCAAACCCAAAAACAAAAGTGATAGTTTAAATTCAATAACAACCAAAACCAAAGTATCAAACCCACCAATATTCAAAATTCCTTGGTCGATGGACGAAGATGAACTTTTGATTAATCGCCGTAACCGAGAATTGTCTTTTGCTGAGCTATCAATTTTGTTACCTCAAAGAACAGAGGGTGAGATATGGTCCCGCATTGATTATTTGGAGAAATTAAAAAATGGCCACCGGTCTACAGCAGCTCGAGACAGAAGACGGAGACAATCTTCTATTGGATTGGACGACGTGGACGACTTTTATGAGGATGTTGATGATGTGATAGGGGTCGGGGAGACCGACGAAGAGGACGACGAAGAGGACGAAGATGACGATGAAGATGTTTTAGTTGAGGTCGAAGATTCGATGCATAACTCAAGAAAAAGAAGAAAAAGAAGAGCAAGCTCGGCTGTTAATCCACTCACAGTAAGAGAATCTATTCATTAGGTTATTTTTGCTCCTATAAAACTCGCAACTTTGTTGCTTGTATAAACAACGTTCACAATTTAATTCTTTTGTATTTTCCAACATAAGCCATGGTATTTCTCTTTACTTCTTTAATACTAATAACATAAGTGTGGTCGTGCCACAATTTAGTACAATTTCAAGTCTTTCGTGATTTCATCAATAACCAACTTGGGGGCTGGACCTAAGCCTAAAACAGTTGCACTTCCTGCAGCAATTTGAGTTCTACCGGCATCATGAACAATATAAGCATTGACTCCCAAGGAGATTGCCTGAGCAAACAACATATCCATTGACTCTTGGTCAGGAACTTGCAAAGTGATTTTAGCCTGGCCATTTCCATACTTCCACCTTTGGACCATTTCTGGGTTGTATGCCTCGGACTCGGGGTTGGTGATCTTTTCGTACAAAGCCAAAGTTGCATGCAGACACTGAGCAGCAGCCTTACCTTTACCCATTTTGAGGTCCTGGCGCACAACAAGTGTCATTCTAACTTCGCCAGGAATAGCATTCAATCCCGAAGAGTTAACATCTATTCCTTCATCATCAGACTCATCAGACTCGTCAGATCCGTCATATTCAACGGACTCGTCAGATTCACCAGAGCAGTCTTTTTTGGCCTTTTTAGACGATAATGCTGTGCTATTTGGTTCATATTTGATATTCTTTTGAATGGGGGTGAAGCCGAGAAACTGGCCAGCGAAATAGCCAGCTATAAACGAGACAGCTCCTATTGAAACATATTGTGCAAGGTTTGATTGAGGCATTGTTGAGTAACCTTGGGGAATTTAAATTTTTTTCACTATATCCAAGCGATGAGCTCAATGATCTGAACAACTGGATTTTCGACCTGAGCCTATTGGGCTCAATTTTGCTTAATTGCAATGTGGATTAGCTTTGCCGGCTCAGATTCCATTTGGTTCAGATTCAATTCTAGTAGAGTGATTGAGTCAGCTTCAATTTAATTTTCATATAGTTTAACTCTTTCAATTCTTCAATTTAAGTGAATTTAACTTTTAGTAAATAATAGTGTTGATTGGGTTTATTTTTGAATTAACTTTGGATGGATTTGACTTTGAAACGAATTGAGTTTGAATTGAATTAATCTTTGTTGATTGTGCCTTTATTGGTTTATTTCCATTTCAATCAAGTTCAGCTTATATTGATTTCCATTTATTTTGCTTGAATTGATTTAGTTTGACCTGATAGACATGGTTTGAATAAATTTAGGATCAATTCATTCAATTTATTCAATTCATTCAATTCATTCAATTCATCATAATCTCAAGCCAATACCTTCTTCTTTGTCTGCTTCTTCTTTTGCTTCTTTTCCACCTTATTGGTGTACTTTCTCCAATTTTGCACTCGGACATCGCGGTCATCTTCCCATTTGCTCTCAAACCGCTTCTTTCTCTCTCGTTCCGTTTGTATCTGTCTAATTTCCATATCTTTCTTCGAGTCTTGCTGCTGACGATATAGCTTATCAATTTCCTCTTGCTTTGCCTCTTCTCGCAAGATCTGCTCCACGCGAGATACAACATCTTCGCGCCGACTAAACTGCTTTTCCACATCACGGTAGACATCCAACAACCGTTGCTTCTCTGCGATTAGCGGCTGAACAGAGTCATCGACTGCCTGATTTTCGCTTTTTGCTAGTTCAACTGAAAGCACTTGTTCGGACCGCTTCAACCGGTCAAATGCCTTGGGTGCATCCTCATTGCTGGTCTTATCGGGATGCACAAGTAGGGTTTTGCGTCTATAGGCTTTCTTAACTGCCTGGACATCATCGAGAGGCTCAATTCCTAAAATCTGGAAGTAGTCCCACTCACAGCACTGGAGGATACGGCTGATTTCCTGGTCTTTGGCCAATGCCGACTCTTCAAGGTGTAACACGTGGTCTAAGCTAGAGTCTGCCATCAGCGAGCTGGTTGTACTTGATTTGGTGCTCATCGGACCCAAAAAAAATCTGGCTCAGAGCTCGATGATCATCTCCAAGCCTTTGATAAGAACCAGGCTTATTAAGAGCGCTTCTAAAGACATTTCAAGAGACATTTCGAGAGGCATTACAAGAGACATTCTCAAGACTACCACTGCGAATATGAGTACATGGAAACCGCGGTATTTTGACATTGGCGTCAATTTCTCTGACTCCATGTTCCAAGGCTACTACAATGGGTCAGAAACAAGAAAGCACAGCTGTGATATCGAGCAGGTTATCGAACGCGCACACTTGTTTAATGTCAAGAACATGTTGGTAACAGCAAGCTCAATCCAAGAGAGCTTGGACCATTTCGAGTTATGCGACCGGTATCCTCACTCGTTTACGTCAACTGCCGGCGTTCATCCTTGCACCGTGGCGCAAGAATTCTACGTCAGGAACGCGCAGGGTTTCTCGGAGGAATTGAGGCCTGATGTGGATGAAAAGTTGCTCCAGCTCAAGAACACCGTGGAAAATGGCTACCAAAGAGGTTGTGTGAGAGCTTTTGGTGAAATTGGCCTAGACTACGACAGGTTGCACTACTCCAGCAAGGAGCAGCAGAAGACCATGTTCAAGCGCCAGTTGGACGTGGTTTCCTCGCTTAAACACTTGAAATTGCCCTTATTCTTACATATGAGAAGCGCCTGCGACGATTTCGTAGCGATTATCAAGCCATACGTCCAGGACGGGTCTGTTAGCGGTGGTGTGGTCCACTCATTTACGGGAACTAAAAATGAGCTAGACCAGTTGCTTGAATTGGGGTTCTACATTGGTGTCAATGGCTGCTCTTTGAAGACGGAGGATAATTTGAAGGTGGCAGCGCTGATCCCCCCCGCGAAGTTGATGATTGAGACGGATGCGCCGTGGTGCGAGGTCCGCAAAAGTCATGCTAGTTACCGTTACATTTCACCATATCCCAACAAGTTTTATCCTGCTATACATTGTGGCCAGGAAACTACACCAACAACCAAAGAACAGCCAAAAAGCCAGCCAAAAAGCCAGCCAAAGAAAAAGACGCAGATTACTCTTCATGAGAACCTCCCTTTTCCCAGTATCAAGAAAGAGAATTTCGAAAAACATACAGCCGCGGTCAACCAATTGCTCGAAAACTTGGCAGACCCAGAAGCTGTCAACACCAAAATAGGTCAGTTTTCATATCCTCTTATAAAATCAAGAAATGAGCCTGTTTGCGTAGGACAGGTGGCTGAAATTATGTGCAACTTGTACGGCTTCAAAGAGGATAAAGAGATTGAGAATTTTATCGATATAGTTTATGAAAACTCTTGCAAGATGTTCCGGGACTGACCCATATAATATACATTAGCTAGGGTTACAATAGAAATTTTATAAATACAAGTTTTCTAGAATTAAAAAGTTTCCGACTTTGCTCAGGTCTGGATATTGTTTCCGAATAGATCATTTCTTCTTTCTTATAAACCGTCCATTAGACTGGCGTGGTATATTGGCTGAAACACGGGGTGGTGTTTTTGATCTTCTATCGTGCTGCCTTTTTTTTGAAGAGATCAATTTTGGAGATTCCACTTGGGTGGAGCTCTTTGCGCCTGTATCTTCATCAGATATCGGTAAGAATGAAGATACGTTTTTTAGGTTATCTGCATGCATTTGCCTTTCGACTGGTGACGAATGAAAAGATAATGGATAATCATCGGAAACAAGAATTTCTTTGTGTGGTTCAATGCTTGCCAACTTTCGCGTGTTATTTCGTGTAGAACGAGTCATCTTTTGGGTTGTGGTAGCGGGAGATATGCCTGAGACCGTCATGCTGGGAGCAGATTGTTGGCTTCTTCTGCTACGAGTTGAGACGTTCAAAAAGTTCGTAGGAAGAGATCTGACATCTATACCGAGCTCTATTGCAGCGTGTTTATGGCGGTTTCGTCTTCCGTTTGGAATCATACTTGAAGTAGCTAGTTCTGATTTAGGCAGCGTCGATAGCGTGGCGTTAATAGTATTTTTATCAAAATTTTCCGTATGTATGTTTTCTTCATTGGCGCTTTTGATGGTAGTGTGATTAGATGTGCTTCCTTTACGAGAAATTCGAGGAACAGATTCTATTGTGAAATCTGCAGTGTCTTTGATTTTTGGAATTATTCCATTTTTTTTTGAGAGCGGAGGAAGGTCTTCGTCATCAATGACATCCATTGCATCTTCAAAGTTGTCCGATTCGTCCTCCTCTATTGGATCTGATTCTGCATAGTTATTTTCATCCTCTTTATACTCATCTTCATCTTCATCAAATTCTAAGTCTTCTTCCATACATACAGATAAGTTATCTTCTGGAGTATCATCTGCCAGGGAAAGGGGTTCTTTAACCTGGCTTGCATGGTTTTTTATGCCATTTTTAAGATCAGTAATAAACCCAGGATAGCAAACGACATAATTGTGAATATCGCAACTTTGTTCTGAAACATCTTGTTCAGGGTTTTTTTGAATTTGGCGACATAGTTCAATTTCTTTATAAGCCTCTTCTTCAAATGAGTAGGGATTGTTTATATCATCTTTTAGGAATCCCACAATCAGGGAAATGCTATTTTGAGGGGCACTGGCTTTTGAGGTGGAGCCTGGAATTGGCATAGCCGGTGCAGAGTTGATGCCTCCAGATGGGCCAAAAAGCATAGGTTTCCATAACAATCTAGAATAATCAAGCTGAACATAGTTTTTCTGTTCCCATTTTTTGATAGTAAAGTTTATCCTATTCATGTTTAATACAATGGCATATGTATTAGTGTGTGGATTTTCTACTAAAGAATCCAATTGTTCTAATCCAACAATTACATCTGAGGGAGTCATTCCGGTTAGTTTGCACAAATTGTCAATAGAAAGGCTAACATCCACAGCTCCGTTTTCACTATTTTGCAAATACAAGTTAAAAATCTCTTTCAACTTTTGTGCAACAGTTATTTTCCAGTAGTTTCTATAACTTAGTAAACCCAAGTCACTCAATGGTTTTTCTGGGGTGCCAAATTTGAATTCGTTGCGACTAAGAAGGTAGCTAAAATCAATTAATAAATTTCCGTAGCCTTTACGTTGATAAATAGGGAGGGTTAAAATGCACGAAACGTTATAGTCGGAATTATTGAGCTTTTCTTTTGAAAAATATCCAACAAAGTGGTATTTTGCTGGGTTGTGCTCATCAATTTCAGTGAGAATGTAAAAAATAAAGGGCTCGACATCATAGTATAATGTCTTTGAGTTAAGGAAAAGTTTGGCCAAAAGACACAAGTTTTGACAATAGTTGATGTTTTTCCGACCATCCACTTCCCACAACAGAATTTTACACTTAGGGTCACGATATATCTCCACTCCAGGAGGATGGTTATTTGAAAGATTGCAGTTTTTTAGGCGGTGACGACTATATGAGTATGGTGAGTTCATATACTTGAGACAATGTTCGCAAATATATAGCACGCTTGAGCTTGAATATTCTTGTGGGTATGGAGCAGTGTACCAAGTGTCTATCTCATAATCACGGAAAACAATCTTACGCACCTGTGACTTGAGGAGATTCGGAAGAGGCAGTGTTGAGGATCTGGCGCTCATGTCAGATTCACTCAAGCTATTGAGTTCATTTCCCGCCAGCAGCTGTGCTTCTAACTTTTTTTCACGCAAAGCCTTTCCCTGGATTAAAAGCTGCTCGAATAAAATGCGGTCTGCAGATGTAGGATCTGTGTTATTTATTGTGCATTCAGGAAAACCGAGTATTCCTTTATATGGCAATTCACGGTATTCTGACATATCCGACTCAATATCACATTCTTCAACCGCCTTCGCTCCATCATCATTTAGACTACGCTTTTTGTCTTTTGTCTTTGTTGCCAATTGTTTCAGGCAAATCTTGACTACTAATGATTTGGGTTTGGCTTGTCGCGACACAATCTGAACATATCGCGAATGATGCATATTGAGTCGTAAAGTTTCTTTCGCACTAAACATACGTTTGATGGAGTAATCTGGGGGTGCTTGACGCTTTCGCAGCTTCTTTTCTAAGCCTGCTGAAACACTAAACACCTTATCAGATATCTTAATTTGATCTAGTAGATGCAGCATCTTAGCTCACCGTTACCCGTTACTCTCGTTTTAAAGGTACAAATGTACTCTGCTGTATCTTTTGAAGAAATAAATGGTATTTTTTGGAGGGTTTACTTAGTGGGTTCAGCGTGTGCTCATCACCGCTTTTGCTTTTATTGGTGATGGATCGCTGTTGTCTTGTGTTGTCGCGCTCCAAAAATTTCATCAATAAATTTATATACAGGAATTGAACAACCAATACGCTCTATGGTGGAGAAAGCAAAACCTCTCCAAGTACTAAAGCCTAGCGATGCTTCTTATTACAAGGAGAAAAATGAGCACCATTAACACATAATTAGGTACATGCGAGCCTCAAGAAAAACAAATTAGCCATAAATCATAACCAAGTAATCTAAAAACACAGAATGAAACGAGTAAAAGATCAGGAGTTTACTCCAGAACTTCTTGAATCTTATGGGACTCTTCGCTTTCTTCTCTTTTCTCTTCATCTTCATCTTCATCTTCATCTTCATCTGGTTTGCTAGCCATGCCAAAGTGAGCCAATAATGATTGAGCAGAAGACGTGTCCAAATATATTACGCCATTCTCACTTGTGATGGCGTTGCTTGCGATAAGCTTTTGTAACGAAATAGCGCCGTCTCCCATCATGTTACGAGCAGCTTGTTCATCTTCACCGATTTCTTCCTCTTCATTCAATTCATTGTCGTTGTCACTATCATCAGCAATTTCGGGGTTTTCGCCACTTGGCATCAGTGGCGACGACGGCAGATCCAGATTGGATCTCTTCATGTCGTAGTACTTACCATACATATCCTTGTAAATATCATTGTATGGAGCAGAAATGGCACCATAGTGGGCATGGTTGTTGTCTTGTTGTTCTTTTTTCTTCTCCTTTTCTTGCTCTTCTTCTTTCTCTTCTACGGCAACTTTTTTATCCTTCTTCTGTTGGCGCTCAATACGGGCAATGACACGATCGTACCACTGGTCCAATGTCTCTTGTTTGGAATAATCCAATAATGCCACAATAGAAATAGACATATTATCACATCCTACCCCGGTACCTTCACTAGTGGGCGCGCAACACAAGTCCATTATCTCTTCGCAAATCGTTTGCAATTTCTTGCGTTCGTAAATGCCTCGCGAGACACACTCTACACACAATTGCAGCAGCAAACAGTCCCAAATACCATCACATGCTAAAATCAAAAACTCATCAGACTTGAAATCCAAACGATGCTGAATAACTTCTGGCAAACAGGTGACGATTTGCTCCTCGGCTGGCAAATCAGGATTCTTTTTGAACTCAAAATCACCAATACCACGCGAGAGAGCCAAGTTCCCGTTGACACGTCCCATATTGACGTAGCCGCCAGCAGCAGTAATGCGCGCCTTCTCGCCTTCGTTGCTGGGCTTGTGGTCGTACAGCAATGCTTTAGCGTAACCATCAATCAGCATAATTGTCCTCGAATCACCAGCATTACCGCAAAATATGTCTGTGCTGGTGACAATAGCACAAGTTGTAGCACAACCACTATCGTCATTCTGCATGCTTGGGCTTTGCAAGATAGCTTGATCACACGCCAAAAAGCCTTCCTTGAGCGCATCCACATAGTTTTTACGCGCAAACAGGTCGGTACCGCGTACAATGCGATGCAAGTACTTTCCAGTAAATTTGGCGGCTAAGCTTCCCCCATGGCCATCGTAAACACCAAAAAAGGCCAAGTAGTCATCAAAATTCTCCCCCTTGCCATCAGCAGCATCTGTTTTGTTAAACCGCAGCTCGTCCATAAGCTGTCCAAGCTCGTCTTCACTCTCGCAACCCAGATTTACTTCGTCATCACTCATCAAGTCCTCTTGGGGACGCGATTTTTGGGTGGCGCGGTACAAGTCTAACACCGTAGCATGCGAGTCTTCCATGCTGATTCTCCAGCCTTGCATACACGAGATACCATAAGCAACATGCTTATCCTGGTCATGGCTTGAGTGCTTCTCTGTAACTGGTTGTGAAAGAATTTGGCCCATAACTGCTAGTATCGGGTTTCTATTGAAGTGTTCGGCAAAAGAGCAGTGTTTATACTTCTTAACGTTCCAAGGGCACTATACTGATTTGTAGTGCGTTAGAGAAGTGCGATGGTAAGAATTTCTCACCGATACTCGTTTCTGTCGATATAAGCTCTAGAAGGTAGGAAGATCTGGGTCAGAAGACTCCGTCGTACTTTCGTTTTGCCGCTTTTCTCATCGTGGACAACGGACGAAAATTTTTCCCTCATTGGACACTACACGTAAATGCTTAACCAAATAAGATAAAGCACTCGAATTGTTAGATTTGAAGAGCAAAGAGTAGGAAATGGCTTGTGGTTTCGAGCTTGATGTAGAATTGCAAGCATTCTAGTGTATATGAGTTTTTACGGGGGGTCAAAATTGTAGTTTTTGAATTTTGGGGGTTTAATTTAGATTAGGGGATAACGCTAGCTGTATAGAAACAGAAGGAAATCTATGTAGGGTAAGCAAAGCGTGTGAGCGAAGGCGAATGTATAAAGAGAAATATATAGAGTAAGGAACTTTGGACGGATAACCGATCAGTTTGTGGCAAGAATTAATAAAAGTGCAAAACCATGTTTAATCTGAGTATAATAGCGCATTTAACTAGATGAGCTTATCTAGATGTTCAAAATTGTTGACCAAGTGGATATGAGTAGCTTGCGATAAAACCATGAGGCTAATAGCGGTTTTTGTTGGCACTATTCTACAGAGCAATTTTTATAAAGAAAGTGTGGCTGAACTGAAGGTCAGCCTGGTAATTACTTGTTGTAATAATCAAATTTTCAAAAGCGTTGTAATATTAAGTGCTTGATGTTAGTAGGTGGTAGAGTTTTTGTGAATGGTTGACGTTTGGTAATTTGTCTTCTATAATTTATTTACTCTAATTTTAGTAATTGGCCTCTTGAAAGCAGACTTTCCTAATCAACGCATTACAATTTACGTTTTGGGTGTAAGTGTTTGTGCACAGCCTTCTCTGATTTACTTTTCCAGGTATTCCAACCTTGATGATAATTTATAACCAAGCACATAAAGTGAATCCAGTTTTTCCATCACTTCATTCGATCTTTCGCCATCTTCCTCTATTTACTTTTTTAATTGCTATATAATTACCATCTGTTTTCTACTTGCCAAGTCCATTCTTCTTTCTGGTTTTCATTATTGTGTCTTCCGCTTGACTCTTTTTTTTTATATCTTATTTGGGTCTCTTTGTTATTTATTCTACATTTGGGATTTCCCAAACATGCCAAACCTCAGGTAGTAGAACATATATCAGAGACTTGATAAGATCTGTAAGGTATCCTCCCCTATCAAAACGCCTTATCTATTTTTCACTTGGGGTAATTTCTTATCATTTTTTCTCCTACATTTCGCTATCATTACATTACTTCAAAGTGCTTTCCTTCAACAATTCTCAAAACAATTCTTAAAATGGAATCTATTAAAACACATAAACTTATTTACTCGCTGGAAAAACTCCAAACAGAGAAAGAGTATAAAAAGGTCTTGTTTTCTTTTAATTCGTATAATCATGGGTCTTAAAAGAAACATCCGCAACAAGGCCCATTGTCGTGAAATGTTGCGGAGTTGGTGCTTTTCTTCTGTATTATAAAATTCTTTGTTAAACATATTCACGCAAAAGTTCTTGCTCTTTTCAAGTTTCTGTTTTGCACCAATGCCAAACACAAAACATAACCAACAATTTTTAAATCATAATCATAACACATAATCGTAAACAGCATTAACGAAAAAAAATAAAAAAACACATTGCTCTCTTCACAATTCAGAAATATTACTTGGGGCCCCAGATTCCTGAAGAGGATCCGTCAAAAGCATTCACACTGCCAATATTAATACTGTTAAACTTATTTGCTAAGCGTTCGTTTCCAGTCCCCAGCACAGAACCAGTCCCAGTCCCAGACATAGACTCGTTACCATGTCCTGTATCCATGCTCTGTCCGCCACTAGCTGACTGCTGTAATGATGTGAAGCTACCTGTTAAGTGGGAATGCTGTCCAAATGGCTGGAACCGAGAACCTATATCACTGGAATTCAATGGGGTTCCAGGCTGAGAACTTGGGGGACCCTGGAAAAACTGCACACCCTGCAGATGTTGCGTGCCGGATGATGGAGCAACACCTGCATGAGCCAGATTCAGCACAGAATGGTGTTGTGTATGATGACCATGGCTATGTTGGTGCTGGGGTGTAGGCGAGTCCATCACTGCCCCACCCTGAGCAAAGCCTTGTGTGAAAGAATGGTTAAGGGGCGGGGTTGATCTGATATCAACATATGACCGGTTGCTGGCTGATCTCAAAAGAGATGCTGCTGCATTTAATGAGCCCATCGAAGGCTGTCCATTGTTACTTCCATTTTGAGCCGACCCCTGGGACTGCTGTTGTGAATGATTATGGTGATGGTGAACTGGCAGTTGCTGGTGATGATGTTGGTTTTGTTGGTACAAGCTAAGAGGTGCGACAGGAGGGTAGGGCCTAGTTTGTTGCTGCTGCTGTTGTTGTTGCTGCTGAGAAGGAATGCCCTGTGCCTGTTGAGGCATTGGACTTTGCTGGTATTGAGGAAAGTTTTGTTGAATAGGTGTCAGGTTCTGCTGTCTGAGTCTTGGTAATGGTAAAGCAGACTGTGACTGGGAACGTAAGAGCTCTGGATGAGTAGCTGGGTTACCTCCCAACTGGGTAAGCTGGTTCAAATTTAGCATAGAAGAGGAGTGCGAAGCAGTCATTTGTTGCAGGGATGGCTGGCCATGCAGCTGCAGCTGGAACCCTTGGTTAGACAGAATAAAGTTTGGTTGTTGAGTGATTGACTGGATAATATGTCCTGGCTTTCTGCGAATCACCACTAAACCGTTATCAAAAAGTTCTAACAAGTTTAAAAACGAACACAAAACTGACAACGACTTGCGTTGAGCCATAGTCAATGTGGATGGGGCAACTGCTAACTCGTAAATTGACTTGGTGGTATCATCACGGTACAAAACCAACTGTGTATACAATTCCAATGTTTCAGGGTCGTTAAAATTCACATCCAGAGGAGGAGGAACTACTGAAGAATTGGAAAAGGGCAACGATATAAACAAGCGTTCAGTGGTGCTGGGAGGGTTGGCACCACTAACACTCAAATTTTTGGTGGCAGCAGTAGTTGAAGCAGCCGATATTAAAGATGCTAACGATGCATTTGAATTCAGGCGGTGCTGCTCTTCCAATTGGCCACGCTTTTCACGCTTTTCACGCTCAATTCTTTCACGTTCTTGTAATGGCAACATCTTCTTGTATTCAACACGCAACTTACGACCCCCAATCTCGCGTCCGTTTAACTGGCTAACCACCAAAGATGTTTCGTCAGTGGAAGTGAAATTTGCAAAAGCCAAACCGCGGAAAACCCCGTTATCAAAGTGATAATTAAACGCATAAGGCAATGGCAACGAGAGTTTGGTCATAACATCCAATAACTGCTCCTTTTTAATTGCAAAGGGAATGTTTTTTATAACAATCGCAGTGGGAATGAGTTCGTCGTCGTCAAGTATGGATGTAGCGTTATTAGTGTTATTATGGTTGTTTTCATCATTTTCATCATTTTCATCATCGTCCTCATTTTCATCATTTTTGTCATCATCAATTTTTTCATCATTTTCGTCATTTTTATCATCGTCAATGTTCATCTTCTTGGTCATCAGCAGCGGGTGTGCACGACTCTGTTGATGAGGAGCATGTGCAATTGAAGAAGACGAAGAATTAATCAGGGACCCGAGGGTCTGAGCTACTGAAACTCCTCCAGTCTCCAATGCTGCCAGGTCTAACTTCCCTAAAGCAGCCAGTTGTTGTTGCTTCTGTTGCTCAACCCAGGGACCAACATTAGCCGGAGGCATATTCATAATCGTTGGTGAAGCCGGCTGTGGAGACAGAACTGCAGGTACAATTCCGCCAGAACTGGCACCTTGGCTCAACCATGAGTTCTGCATGTTTAAACTATTCTTTTGGGATCCATTGACATTGATTCCACTGGGTCCATTTCCACCATTAACTTCTCCCGAAACGCGCTGAGCGCCATTCAGTGCAAACTCTGAAGACGCGTATCCTGATGCAGACGACAGAGAAGATATAGAAGGTCTCCTCTGCATCACCGTATCCATCCGGCCTGGCGTGCCACCCATGTTTCTCAAATCCATACTATCGCTGTTTTATTTCCTTAAAAATCTCCTTATGTGATTGCTGTTGAATACTGCTTGAATCTGCTAAATGCTGCTAAAATCTCTTCAATCAATCAAAAAACCACGAACTCTCTTTCTTTTGGCCCTCTACACTAGTATTCTGCGATGAAGCTACGCCAAATATACTGATCTATGTTTTGCTTTCTCTAGCAGCTGTCAAAGTGACGGTCAAATAGTCGTATTTCCCTCTGGACGTTTTTTTCTATGGGTTTTGAACTGATGGAATTTTTTTCTACGAAAAAAGCGGCACGGCTCTTTTTTTGATTTTTTTGATTTTTGGATCTTTTGGAATTTGGAATTTTCCAATTGAACAAAAAACAGTTGACGTGTTTAGTTGAGGTTTTCAGCGTAACAGAATTAGTTATAACCATTGAAATGGTATGTTTGTGATTGAAGTAAAGGTTTTTACTGGGATAAATACTAAGTTATAGTCGTCTACTTCTTCTTCCGCTGCACCAGGTGGCTTGAGAAATGCTGTAAAGAGAAAAAACGTGGCTGATAAGAAGGCCCAGAGTTCGAATGCTACACCATTGTCGACCCGCGCGGCAGGAGCCGGCGGATCGTCAGCTACCATGATGAAGATTTTCACTGATGAGGCACTGGGATTAAGAGTTGATCCCTTGGTTGTTTTGTTTCTTGCGGTAGGATTCATCTTTTCTGTGATCATTTTGCATGTTTTCGCGAAGATTACCGGCAAGTTTGCTTAAGTTAGAGATCTTGCCGGCTGATTTTTTGCAGAGTCTAAGGCGAGGTTTTAAAGAAGCTGTAGGTTTATTTAGGGGACCTTGATGAATTTACTTTGAATTTGATGGAAATTATAAGTTTGCTTGAGTTTTGGAAAAGATTTTAGGTGGGTTTATATATATATTGGAAAAGATTCTTGGAAAGTTTGCTTTAGTTTTGAAGAAAATTGCTTGTATACCTTAGATGTTTGGAGATTAATAGGATATTTGGAAATGTGAAAAAGAGACATGTTTGCTTGAATTTTGAAAGGCAAGTAAATAGAATGTTGAAAAACAAGTAAATATTTTAATGTTGAAAGATAGGTAAATACCTGAATTTTAAAGAATTGTGGAATACTTGAGTTCGAAGGTTCGGTGAATAACTTGGTGTGTTTGAGAAATATTTGTAAACTATTTGAGTATTTTGAGTTAAGTGTTTGAGGTTGGAAATTGCCTTTTGAAATGCTGGTTGTTTCAAGACTTAGAGGATGAAGTTATTAAATTTTCAATTAGCTGATTTAATGAAGTTGCTATTATTGCTCTTGACGGAACTAATACTAGAACCATTCAAGTTATCGAATACTTTTTACTCATTAAGTGATTTAGCTGCATGTTGTAGGCTTCAAAGTACTTGCTCACGCATGCATACCTGTAGCTCATATCACTATAATATTTCCAGTTCCTCATATACAAGAAATATAAAAATGCATACTTTCTACTAGCGATTTGTTTTCCTTGAAATCATTTGCTCTGACATGTTCTATATAAACCCACTCTGCTAACTTCATTATGTTAGGCATTTCCTATTCCTTTTATTTTCCAAGTCGAAATCGTTTATTTATCATAAATAGTTCATATTATTTACATGTCGGCTAATAAGCTATGCACAGCCAGTGCAAAACCCTCATGGTGAATATAATGTTTGTCGCCCTTGGGATGCGACTCGATGCGCCATTCGAAATTGGCAGCCTTTTGCGCTGCACGCCAGGTGTTTTTGGCGGGTTTAGTCCGTAATTCTACCTCAACAAGTGGAAACTCACGACCAAGAATAGCAACAACTGGTATTCCAACAAGTGCTGAGTGTGCTGCTTTGCGACCAAGTCCAAGCTTAGGGCGGTCGTCCAAACGATAGTCCACGCCATCAAGGGAATCGTAAAACAGGTTGTAATCACCAGGCTTGCTTTCGATTACGGTGACTTCCCAAGGAGCTATGTGCAGTGGCCAGCATAACCCACGCTCGTCCCTTCCAAGCTCTGCCAATGCCGCTACAATGCGACTGATACCAATTCCATAGCAGCCCATTTCAAGGGATGTACGTTCAAGCGAATCTCCTGTAGGCACCTCTATGCTACAATCTAATACCAGAGTGTACTTTTTCCCCAAGTAAAACGTATGTCCCAATTCAATGGCACGATTAGAAGTGATTTCACCAGAGTCGCACTCGCCGCATACTTCACCTTCTTCCGCAAGAACAAGCGGCACATCTGTGACAGTGCTCACCAAGCCACGGTTGACAAAGTTGACCGGAAAGTCGGGAAATGGCGACCGTGAGTGAAGCCTGGCATCCATCAACCGTACCACACGTTTTTGGAGCATAGCTTCGGAATCGGACTCTGAAAATTCGCTCAATACCATATCTTGATCTTTGCTAAACTCCAAATCAGCATCTGGGACTTCGTTGCGCACAAATTTGGGCTCCAAAGTACGGGATTTGGGATAATAAGCGCAAACCAAGGTGTTGCGGTCATTAGTCAAAAAGTACTCTACCCCAACCGGCTCAGAAACAGACTCGTCAACTTCGGATGGGTATGATAGCGTCTTCTCTATATTGGAGACGTGGTTACATGAATTACAAGCAAAAACAGTGTCTTCCCCTGTAGGATGCAAGCAATGCCACTCGTGGCTGAGGCTACCGCCGATTTCCCCTGTATCAGCATCAGCTTTTACATAAGGAAGACACAAATCATGAAAGATTTTGTGATATGCCGTAACAACGCTCTCGTATGTTTCCATTGCATGTTTTGGCGATATGTCGAATGAATACGCGTCTTTCATAATGAACTCCTTACCGCGCAAAAGTCCACCTCTAGGCCGTTTTTCATTGCGAAACTTTGCACCAATCTGGTAGTAAAGTAGTGGGAAGTTCTTGTAGCTCAGCATGTGTCGAGTGACATAATCAGTTATCTCTTCTTCCGCCGTGGGAGCGAGTAAATACTCGTTTCCAACTACTTTAAACAACTCCTGTCCATTCCACCGCCCTGTTTTCTCCCAAAGCGAGCGGTGAGCCAACGGAGAAAGCGACACTTCTTCGAATTTAATTTCATCCATATGTCTCCGCACAACGTTACTTATCTTGCTAACCACCGCCTTACCCATAACCAGCCAATGAACTAATCCAGCTCTGGGATGGTCGACAAAATTGAGGCGGTGCAACACCTCATGTGTCGGTACTGACTTCGACAACCCAAGCGACTCTATCCCGGCGCAATAGAGACGTGGGACTGTCCGTACTAGCCTGTTGCCACTCATTCTATATCAATGCTCTTGTGCGAGCGCGTTCACGCACTCCCTTTTTTTTCGAAATCGTTTTTTGGGGCCATTTGAACGTCGATGGTAGCGCTGGCTGATTGTACTCTTAATAATGAATTGATGATTATTTAATGAATATATATCTTATTTTGATGAGAATGACGATTTAATGTCCTGTACAACATCACCGCCGTATGAACGTAAGTTGGTTAATGCACTGTTGAAATCAAGCTTAGCCTGCTCCAATTTTTGCTCCTTGTCGGGCTCAATTGAAGACTGGAACTTGGCAGACAAGTCCTCCAAATGAGCCTTCGCATCTTCGTAAACCTTGGCAGCGCGAGAGCGTTCAGTTTCAAGTCTAGAGTTTAATTGGGCCTTAGTCTCGTTGAAGCCATCTTGAATTTTGCTCAGCTGGTGAGAGAGCTCTTCTTTTCCTTGCTGATACTTCTTGTTAAGCTCAGAAGATAATTCATTTTGGGTTTGGGAACCCCAGTTTACCAATTCATCCTTCTTGGAGACGGCATCATCTTTGAGCTGACCTAAGGTAGACTCAGCATTTTTTTTGGCATTCTCAAGCTCAGTAGAGGCTTCGTCGGCCTTCTTGGATCCCCAGTTGACCCAAGAGTTCTTCTTCTCTTCAGCATCCTTCTTGGCTTGCTCAAGTTCAGCGGAGGCTTC